>KV458780.1:147390-643371 GCA_001662605.1 Pseudogymnoascus sp. 05NY08 | reverse complement strand
TTGAGTTGGCGCACTTGCTTCCACATTTAAGCGAGTTGGCGCACTTGCTTCCACCCACGATTATGGTCTGGAGAAATATAAGATGCTTACATCAGTTATTGTTGCAAGAGGATAAAGGTAGAAAATATTCACTCTACGTAATAATGAAATAAATTTGATGTTGATGTTCCATTGAATACGTTCGTTCAGCTATTCAAGGAATCTGTAGCACGATGGGGTGCGAGGGGGGTTGCATGGCCACCATGAGGATGTTAGCATGTTGCACTTGGCGCACACCATCACTCCGGACTGTTGTGTCACTACTACAACAGTGTCTACCCTATATTTTTATTACAGGGCACAGTGAGTATTCCATGGCGGTACTGCTCCGTACGTAAATACCAGCAACTTGGATCTGTTAATTGGCATACATACGCCGCCCTGAAGAAGCGTGTGCGCATTGTGAAGTGCTGCATAAGAAATATGCAGGGTCTACCATCGTAAGTCTTGGCGGCGAGGAAGTTGGATATTCTGTGATTAAAGGAGCTTCGTACGTCTATGAGCATCATTGGGAATGTTGTGAGGCTGCTAGTTAGTATGTATCCATATTACGGCTTTGAGTAATGCGTGCAACGTGAGCCCAAACGCGAGGGAAAAGCACAGCATCGCGGGGGAGAGTGGCTTTTTTTCAAGTATCCTTTGCCTGTGGGAATCTTTGCCCACAGCCCGTTCCATGCGCCCTCTTCGACCTATTTACAACTCTCGGCAATTTCCTTGATATCTAAGACCTATTCGTCATTAGGGTGAGATTCTCGGGGCCGATAGACGGGGCGGTAATTTGCTGTTAGACAAGATAATTTTATCGCTCAGACAGCAATATTGTTTTCAGCCAATTTCCCGGTTGGGATTCGGTAGCCAAGCATTTACTTGATCAGATATGCCTGTCGATCACCCGTGTCCGGTGCGGATCAGCCCGCACGGTTGGATGAGTGGTCCAGGGACATCGAGCCTTGGCCACAGCTACTGTATATCAACCCCCTGTGTCCAGAACCACGACAACTGACATCATCGGACCAAAGATGTCTCGCCCACAGTGGCACTTGATGTATTTCTATAGGTAAGATCTACTAATTTTTTATGGACGTAGTAATGTTTCTTGTTGAAGAAGGTGATGCCGGGTTTGAAAAGACTGTGCCGCGAATCATGTTTCACTGAAAGCCCAACCAGACGGGACAGGAAACCAGCTGAGCGTCCTGTTTGGTATGTTTAGCTGCTCCAGATGAGTTCAGACATGTCGAATTTTGAATCACGCTCTCTTTAGGGCGTTGTCGGCGTAGTTAATTATATGTACCAATTGGAGGAATGGTATATAAATACTAAGGCTCTCGCCGCCTGCTTTTGAATAAACTATCCCACGTGACTATTCCACCCGACTATCGAATCGAAGCCAGTCCCTACCTAAACAGATATATCATTATTGCGTAAGGCATCAAATCTTCAGCCAGAACCAATCTAACAAGACTACAGAATCATGAAGCTCAGCGTTGCACTCGTTACCCTCGTCTCTGTCGTCCTTGCATCGCCTGTGCCAGTATCCGAGAGAAGCTACAATGTAGACGGCAGCTCTACTAACTCTATAAAACCGAGGGATATTCGTCTTGGTCTGAAGGGCAAAGAGCTTGTGTAAGTTATCGAGTTTGCGGGCCCTATCCTCAGCGTCCTAAGCCCCGACGCATTGAAAGCGAGAAATGCTGATTTTGCTCCCGTCAGAGATGTCCCAGGCATTGTCGGGTCCGACATCGGACTTCTAAATCCGAGAGACGGTGATGATTATGGTGCCGTTGAAACCCCTAGAATCAATCTGGACGACTTTGACAGGCTTCTGAACGTTGCCGAGCCTGTGGGCACTACCCTGGACCCTGCCCTGGACGGAGCCAGACTCCCTGGCGTATTGAACGCGAGAGATGCTGATTTCGCTCCCGTCGGAGATGTCACGGCTATTGTCGAACCCGAAGTGGAAGTTTTAAGGGTGAGAGACGGTGATGACTCTTCAGCCACTGGAATCCCTGTGGAGACTCTGGTTCATGATATCAACAAGTCCATCGGCACCAAGTTGAATGCGAGGCAGGTGCAAGACCTCACCCGAATCGTGGAACCTATAGTCTCTAATGCAGGCGTATTTCAAGACGATGGACCATTCGGTGGCCTGCCTGACAAACGTGATCTATCGCCAGCCGAGATTATGGCCAACGCCCGGAAGGCATTGAGTGCCGCGGAGAGCGACTCATGAAATACCCGAATGAAATCACCAGAGATGCCTATCAGAAGGCGATTGACACCGTTCAAGGTCTTACAAAATCGGGCAATTAAGAGGATGTGGTGATAGTGCTGCTAGTTTTGCTGTTATGGCGGACGAGTGCGCGGTGAGAGGTTGATGGAGGACGCCGGGTCGAGAGGGGATGGGAGGTGTTGGAGGGAGAGACGGGAGTAGGACTAATAGGTCTCGTTACTACTATGCTATATACTATATACCATATCTCTTATTGAAGTTAATATATAATTATAATTATTTATCAATGTTACTGTTGTGGTTTATAGTCTATCCTCTTGTAATCTTTGGACTGTGTTACCATCGTGATTCGCGAACTCTCCCCTGTCTATGCTTGATGAAGCAACTCGAGGTCACCAAATAAAGTAATACCGGCACATGGAATTGACTCAGTACCGAGTACTACGGAATGAAGCTCTCGTGCTTCTCTGCAATCACACAGTAGCCACGAAATGCGTGTCTCGGCCGCAAACCGGTAACTGTCACCGCACACGCCATCCTAAGATTGCAACCCCCGCACCGACCCATCAAACGCAGCGGCAGCTCCCATAACCTTAATCGCCTATCGGACCGCACGACCACATCCGTCTTCAATCCCCATCCATTGCCTCCTAATCTTGTTTCCGGGCGCGATCTACACCATCCCCAATCTGCGGGGTCTCAGTGCACGGCCGGCATGCCGGTTCGGGGAGCCAATTGTCTCGGGCAGGGGATTAGGGGCGCAAGGGACTGTGCCAGTCAGGGCATGCAGGTCGATGCGGCTTTCGTCCCTGCCGCCTGACCCGGGTCGTAATGGGGTTTTCTATGATGCTAATGTCTTGAATCAGCTCAGCTGTTGGGAAATCAAATGTCCGCACAAGACAGCTGAAGCTGGACTTCCCAATAGTTTGGATTGTCATCGGGCACGCTTCGGATTGGGGTAATGTCACTACGCTACTCAGGCACGCCCCAGAGTTGGGGATGGGGAGGGAGGGAAAGAGAGTATATGAAGCAGCAAGCAGGCCAGCCATCCATCTGTTCTAGTCCACCTCCTCATCCTCTCGCCACAGCCGCAGCAGCGACTCTTTGATAGTCTGCTCGTACCGAATCCATAGCGCAGCTCCAACTCCTCAAACTGCGTGCGTTCCTCTTCCCTTCCACTCCATGTAAACTACACTAACGCCCACACAGCCATCATGCATTACTCCTCCGCCGCGATCCTCCTCCTGCTTGTCCCCGCCACTCGCGCGGCCGCTATACCAATCCAAGGTGGCCCGCTTGACCTCGAAGATCCCCTACACGCAGTACGACCTGACGCGGTGCCTGATCTTACGACGGGGCTGGTCGATGGACTTGCAGCAACGAAGCGTGATGGAGCCACAGGACTAGACCCATTGCTACAAGGCCCGTTCCCTGGTATTGTGGTGGGGGTGGTTGACGGAGTCGAAAAGGAAGTGGGAGGGATTGTGCTGCTCGTGGCCGGCGGTGGCGTTGGCGCGCAGTCGAAGCGCAGCGCACCCTTCGACCCCGCGAAAGATCTGCTCGTCGTCGTCGACATACTTGCGGGAGAAACTGCCCAACTAGGCCGCAATGCGGCAGCGGGCCCCGCGACGGTGAAGCGCAATGAAGCTGACGGCTTTGTCAAGGTCATTATCGACGACACCGCCAATTTGGAGAAGACGGCTAAAGATGTCAAGATTCTGGATCGCGATGAAGCCACCAACCTTGTTGGCAGCGTTGTCGACGTCCCTACCCAACTGGGGAAGGTGGTGGCCGAGGTACCGGTCGATCTGAAAGCGGAAGATGTCAAGATTTTGAAGCGCAAGGAAGCCGCCATCCTTCTCACCCCCATTAGCGACGTCCCTGCCAAAGTGGAGGAGACGGTGACCCAGGTGGCGAACAACGCGGTAGCTGGCGTCGCTACGACGAAGCGTGACGCAGACGCCGATGCGCTCGCAAACAGCATCCGCAAACTATCCTACGAGCAAATCGGCGCACTAGTTAATCTCCTCAAGGTTATCGGCGGCCGCGACACCGCGACATCGAAGCGCAGCGCACCCATGATACCCGAGGAGCTGAGAAACGAGCTGTCGCTCCTGCTCACCGGAAAGCCGTTTTCCGAACAAACCAACGCTATAGAGCCGAAACGCGACATCACCGGCACCGAGGTCGCCGGTTCCATCGCCTACGCGGAGAAGCTGGCTGCTGGACCAGCAGGACAACTCGCCGACCTCCAGAACGGCGTCCCTCTCGGATCCATCGGTCGCCGCGACGTCGGGGACGCGCTCGAGCCCCCTACTGCCGCAGCAGATGTAGTGGGAGAAGTTGCCAGCCAGGGCGTTGGGGAGACGGCGCAGCTAGGAGACGTGACGGCTTTAGTGGACGGCGTCGTCACTAAGCAGGACTCGAAGCTCAGCGAGGCGAAAGTCAGAGGAAGGGACGGTGCTGTTGACGCAGTGGGATCGCTCGTGGATACCGCCACGGGTCCGGCAGGTGGCATCACAAATGGCGCCCTTGACAGTGCTGGTGCGTTAATAGGCAACGCAGAGGGCGGAATTAATTCGGTTGTCTTCGATGCCGGGGGGTTGATTGTCTAAGGAGGAGGGATTCCAGCAAGCCCGTCAGTTTGCCTAAGTGGTCGAAGTAGGGAAGGAAGACGTGAAGGTCTGGGCATGGATGCTGGCGGTATAGGCGTCCGTTGCTGTGTTGTTGATATGGGGGTATTGGGAGTTTATGAGCGGAGTATGATATATCTTCTTCGTATCGGAAGGGAGTAGGGTCGGGGAGAGATTTGGGTATATATTGCTCTTCCCATTCAAATAATTTTTATTATTATATATTGTAGTTAGCTTAGTATAGCTTTACATCCCCCAGCTGGGACTCTCATAATTCATAATTAACGATTATATTGTCTCGAGGGAATTTCTTGAGTGTGCAGTGTAAGAAAATATAATAATACCCACATAACCAACTCGATGGTATGGATAATATAGAATCGGAGGGGTGATGGAAGCGCAGACTGGTGGTTCATACAACAAGAGTATGCGAAGCTGCTGTCTTCACAGACTGGATGAGAATCAGAAAAGAAGTCACATGGCAAAGAAACCAATGACAATAATAACAATCACTCACTCACTCACCTACTCACCTCCCACCCCGCAACAAAAGCACAACCCACCAAGAAACCTCACAGACAGACAAACTTCAGAAGTCCTTCCTCCCTCATCAATCCAACAACCCCCAAACATCTTCCGATCAGCAGCTAACCCCCCTATCCATCTACCGACACAGACCCGCACTATACCGGCAGTCCACGACGCAGCGCTGCTCCCATCCCATTCTCGGCGTAAGGCTGGCTTTAGGGCTAGCTGATGTTGTTCCTTCGCGGCTTGGGGAGGGAGATTACTGTGCTGATCGGGAGAGAGGGGTGGTGATCGTTTGGTCTAGTCTTTTGGGTAGGATAGGTAGACTGGTTATGGTGCGGTAAGGCTCGGTAAGATGGGTTACTGTTGGAGTGAGGTGATGGAGGAGTGATGAGGGGGTTCGGGTATGTTGGATGGATGGGAGTGTGATAGATGAATGTGATGTATGAAAGCCACAAATCCGTTCAACATGATTTCTATCCATAGCCATAGCCGATTACGCAAATTAGAATGCAAGCCATCTCCCCAAACCAGCACCCCAATCTGGCATCCCCCGCCATTTATGGTGCGTGACGCATACGTAATCAGCCACCTCCCAACGCCCAGTCTTTTCTTAGAGAAATGTAATTTAAGTCTACACCACTCGCCCGATTTAGTAAATGTGATAGTTCATTTGATTGAGATTACCCATTGCTCGGGGTGTTTTTTTAGAGAGTGGGATGGATAGATGTGATGAGTGCATTAATGGGATAACAGCGCATTAGACCACAGCCACAACAAGCCACCTCACTTCGTTTCTTGTTTTCCCCGCGAATTGACGGGCTGGATTGGGGTTAGTCGAAGCGTTGCCCGTCCCTGCTTTTTTTTCTTGGTAGAGGGGTACACCGCTGTATTCTTGGTTCACACGGGAAGAAGGAAAGCAGAGAACGAGAAGGTTGTGATGAGTTGTCGTACTCGCAGACCACCGTCTACAATAAAGGAGAGAACGATTCACTTTTATGGACCTCATATCACAGAGTAGGATTGTGATGGATTACTCCCCATCTAGCACCCTCATAGCTCCCCATAGTCCCGGTAGCTCGGTGATAGTCCCGTGATAGTCTGTTGATAGGGTTCCTAGTGCCGTGATAGTCCCCTCCCATCGCCCCTTCTTGCGGCGTAGTCACCTTTACGGCCACCTTTACGGCGGAGTCACCTTCACGGCGGAGCAGAGGGACCGATTTGTCGGTGAGGAGCGTGGTGTTCGATTTTTAATGCGACGGGCGCGGATGGATGTGACGAGACTGTTTTGGTTTTTTTATGAACCTGTGGGATGGGATGGGGATGTGACTACTCTGTTAATGGATGTGTGTAATCTCCACCGCCGTCAAAAACGGGAAAGGCAATAGATGCGATTGAGGAAATATGAAGGTGACCAGAAGAGAATCCCTCATCACAGGGAAACCCCTCATACCCTCCTCGGTTCTCCTCGGATAAATCGAATAGACTCCAAAAAAAAAACTTCTTGCCCTCCTCTTCCTCTGGGTAAGTTGAATACACCACTCGAGCCCGTTTTCCCCTCCCTTTCCCTGGTATGGTGGACAGACACTCTATTTGTCCTACAAGGAACCGAGCCGTGTTCTCCTACCTTACATCCCCTTTCGCACCCCCGTCCCTGCATATCTCCCGCACAACGTGTCAATGTCAGGGTTAGCGTCAGGGTCGGGGTGTGAAAATCCAGGTACCCGCGAGCAGCGAGCGGGCCCCCGGTGTACATCCGTAGGGGTATAGCGAAGTAAAGTACCTTTCCCAATACGAGGTCTGTAGATTGGCAGACCCATGAGTAGACCAACGTCTTTAGACTGGAATAGGCGTGTGTGCTGGGGATACTGGTAATAACTCAGAGTATTATTACTTTTACAAAGCAGAGTATAATAATACTCGCATTAATATTTCATCGTATTACATACTCCGCTTCTCGCTGGATGTGTCCGGTATGTCCGAACCCCCCTTCTTCTCCTTCTGCCGAAGCCACGCCGCGCACAGTCAGAACTCAGACCAGACCACTCACTACCAAGCGTGTGTGTGTGTGTGTGTGTTCTGATCAGGACCGTGCCTCGCTTTCTCTGTTTAATCTCATCACATGTCCACTCTGTGTCTTAGTACAAACAGTGTATTTCTATTTACAGCAACGGAGTCGTGCACCGACAACAATATTGTACTGGAAACATCTCCACCAGCCTCTTTCCCTCTTTTTCCTCTCTTTCCTTCCCCATCCGTCCCCCCTCCCCGACGCCGCCGTTCGAGACGCCCATACCCGCGCTAGATCGGTGTTTCAACACGTCGCATCCGCCCACCATTTAGGGATGTGAAACGCGCAAAAAGTTGTGGTGAGCGCATTCGACCAATGGTGGGCGGGGGTACGAGGGTAGTCTAGAACTCTTTGGTGGTGTAAAGCAAACTTGAGTGAGGTCCATGCGCTGGGACAGGGGTGCTGCTTTCTGCTGCGCCTCATGGGGGCACTCTATCGTAGACTTGGGTGCACAGGCGTTTTGGACGAAAAGGGGAGAAAGGGCGATGGATGGGGTGGATGGACGGGATGGACGGCACAGGATTGGGTGATGGATACTGTAGTACGTACTGTACGCGGAGAAAGAAGACTGTACAGCGCAGAACACGGCGGTGGGTGGTGGGTGAGTAACGAGTAACATCCCACAGCACACACAGAAACCCCCCAGCACACCCACAGAAAACTTTACCCACCCACACCCACACACCGAGGCTCTTCCGCAGCCGCCCGGATCGTCGCTGTCTCCAGCACACTACACACTACTACCGTTGTCTCCTTTCGCACCGGTGTCTCACTCTATTCTTATTATAGCGGCGGTTATCCGAGCTTTCCTTCTTATCGATCGCCAGTCGCCAGCGCTTGATGAGAGACACAACAGAGACAGAGACACGGCGGTTAGGCGACTGTACACCTCGTGTCACACGCAATCTCACCACCGAAGCGCTCACGAGAGACAAATCAGTTGTCGCGCGCGGCTGCTGGGGGGTTTGTGTCGTGTCATCTCGTGTGTCGTGTCATTCTGATGTGTGTGTTGTTTGCCTCGTAAACGACAGACAGGAAACACTCGTTGGTGCAAGTACCCCGTCCCCGTGCCCCAAACAAACCCATGCACAATTAAGGCCCGTGCAGCTTTTCCTTTTCCGCTCAGTCCGTCTTGGCGCCCATTGGACTGCTGAGTGGAATTGGCTCGATGGGGGATAGTATAGCGAGGGTTTGGCTGGGACCTGCTGTGGCCGATGGCTGGTGCCTGTCAATTCAATTCATCCCCGTCAGGAACGGGCGATGGGAGAGAATTGCTAGTACTAGAATTGCTACTACTGGAATACTGTACTACTACTCTATCCACGTCCAGTACAACTCTGTTCCCGCTCTACAATCGATGCGATTGGTCGGATGGAGGCGTACCTGCATTAGTCGCGCGCTATGGGGAGAGAAGGTCAGTTGGGTGAGGATGTCTGGGTGAGATGAGATCCCTGGGCGATTCGCTTGTGAGTCCTTGTTTGGCTGTTTGGTTATGCACCGTACAGTAATTACTTAATTACTCTATTTTCTGCGCGATTCAGGTGCACACAGCACGGGAAGAAGCAGGAGGAGTCAGGTAGGCGCAGTCAGAGAGAGAGAGAGAGAGGGAGAGTACATGATATTCTGTTATATTCTCTTTCAATAGGAAGTACTATCCCATCCCAGCCGAACCGCTCGTTTCACTCCAGCTGCATTTCGTCTTCCCTCCTTCCCTTCTCCCACCGAACACCGAGCAACCTATCCCACTCACTCGAGGTCCCAGCGGCATCGGCCCACCCACAACTCACACTCCACCCATAAACAAAGTACTATATTATACTGAAGTACATACATCCTCTACTTACAGTACAATAACCTCGACTCTATTTCGGGCACCCGGACGTCGCATCCCCGTCCAAGCTTTCCCTCATCCAGCCCACCCACCTCAACCCACCCACCCCCATCAGGCCAAAGTCCCAAACACCAGCGTCCCATCGCGCCCTCCCCTTGGCACACAAACAAGGCCGTTCGCCGCGCGCCAAGTCCGGGTCGAGGCTGTCCATGCCGCGCGCGACGAACCTCTGTGCCTGCCAGGGGTCGTCGCAGTGCGGATTATTGGCTGTGGCCGGGGCCAGTTGCAACCGCGGGAAGGAAAAAAAGTGAGTCGTTCGTTTTGGGGGTCCTTGCTCGGGGGGGCATGGAGAGAGGGCCCATCTCGGCTGCATCTTCAGATCGATGGCCCTCTTTCCCCACCACCACCCACCGGCCTCCTGTAAGGGACCAGACCAGCCGCCAGGGGGTGTTTGTGCGCACATGGGAGTGGGCCACGGGGTTGGACTACAGAGGGGCGGTACTGGGTCGGGCTGCTTTGGGTTTGACCGAGGAGGGGGCTCGTGAGTTGCTGGCCGCGGTGAGAGGACTATATCATGGAGGCCCTGTCCGCCTCTCAAGCCTTCTTCTCCTCTTCTCTTTTCACCTCAAACCGAGCCTCACTTTCTTCTCTCTCCCATTTCTAGTCTTTGTCTTGTTTTTTTGAGAGTCCAGAGTCATTCGCTTCTCTGCTCTCGCTTTCCTTTTCAACTAGCTGCGATATCATATCCAGCAGACGATCACTACTACTTATAACACACAACAACTTCACCAGTCTGATTATACTGTCACCATGAAGTCCCAATCTCTTGCTACTCTCGTAGCCGTGGCTGCTAGCCTCCAGGGTGTTGTTGCCACCGTACGTCGAGCATGTTCACCCAACAAGTTCTACATCTAATATATCACAGGGATGGAACAACGCTCCTATCTTCTCTTGCCCCGGCAAGACCCCCGTCGACAAGTGCGAGCCGCACCAGTGGTCCGGCTTCACCTGGGGAGACCTGAACCTCGGATCTTTCGATCACTACGGGGGCCTTGACTTCTCCGGCGGATGGAGCTGCAAGTCCTCCTTCGGTGGCCGCAAGCGTGATGCTCTCCTGCCAAGGACCTTCGGAGTAAGTCCCAAACTCTCACTGCAAAATCGTCCCCCACTAACACC
Organism: Pseudogymnoascus sp. 05NY08; assembly: GCA_001662605.1. Classification (NCBI taxonomy): domain Eukaryota; kingdom Fungi; phylum Ascomycota; class Leotiomycetes; order Thelebolales; family Thelebolaceae; genus Pseudogymnoascus; species Pseudogymnoascus sp. 05NY08. The sequence goes on along the minus strand of KV458780.1, from coordinate 632,863 downwards.
CACCAGTCCAAGTGCATCACCGGCACCACCCACAGCGACAAGTCCAGCTGCCCCAAGATCAAGGCCAGCAAGGTCGACAAGTTCTCCATCACCCACCTCCAGGTTTCCGTCGAGTTTGACTGCGACCTCGAGTTCCACTACACCCTCCCCGACAACTCTGTCTGCAAGCAGAAGTCGCACTGCAAGAGCTCCGGTACCACCGTCGAGAACACCCAGTGTGGTGGCGCCAAGGACGTGACCGTCGTCTACCCCAAGCCAGCCAAGGGAGGAAAGTCCAGCTGCAGCATCGGCATCCACAGCATCGGATTCGACTGCCCTAACCCCACTGCTACCGCCAGCTCCGTCCAGTCCACCACCACTGCTGCACCAACTGTCGAGACCACTCCCCCAGCCACCACTGGTGCCCCAGAGACCACCCCACCAGTGACCACCGATAAGGAGACTCCTACCGCCTCTGAGACCACCGCTGTTGAGACCACCGCTGTTGAGACCACCGCTGTTGAGACCACCGCTGTTGAGACCACCGCTGTTGAGACCACCGCTGTTGAGACCACCAAGGCTGCGACCACCAAGGCTGCGACCACTGATGTCGTGGTCCCCACCTCCACCGAGACCGAGGTCACCCTGACCACCATCGTCACCGATGTCACCGTCACCTCGTGCCCAGTCACCCTCACCCACGTCAACTCCGGCCTCACCTCCATCGAGACCACCCTGACCACCTCCACCGTCGTCCTCACCTCCACCAAGACCTTCTGCCCCAAGTGCACCCGCACCAAGCCAACTGGCCCAGAGGAGACCGGTGGGGCCCCATCGAACACCGATACCGTCCCTGAGCCAACCACCACCGAGGGAGCTGAGCCAACCACCACTGAGGGTGCCGAGCCAACTACCACCGAGGGCGCCGAGCCAACCGACACCACCATCGCACCTCCCCAGACCACCTCCACCACCCCCGGCGGTGACTCCGGCCTCCCCTGCCCACCCGTCCTCCCCCAGTGCATCAAGACCTGGCTCCCAGCCGGCTGCAAGTCCAACTCCGACATCAGCTGCTTCTGCCCCAAGGCCGACTTCACCAAGAAGCTCTTCGAGTGCCTGACCGCCTTCGGCGCCACCGACGCCGAGATCAACGAGGCCGCTGAGTTCTTCCAGGGTATCTGCGCCCCCTACGTCCCCACCAACCCCGGTATCGTCACCGACTGCCCCGACAAGGGAGCTGTTGGGACTACCAAGCCCCACACCGGCCCCGTCACAACTATCGTCGTCGAGACTACCGTCACCGTCCCTTGCGAGCCAACTGGCACAGCTACCGAGACTACCTCCACCGTCACCACCATCTCCACCGCGGTCACCGTTCCCCAGGTCGTCCTCACCACCACCAACAGCCAGGTCATCGTCGTTACCGGCCCGGCCACTGTTAATGCCACCCCCACTGCCCCAGCGCCCGTTTTCACCACCTCCGCTGGTGCCGTGCCCGGCTTCACTACTAGCCGCGCTGGTGCCGCTGCCGGAACCGGGACTGGTGGTCTCCCGCAGCCAACTCAGCCGCCGTTCGTGCATGGTAGCGCCTCGAAGAGCGCTGTTAGCGCTGGTGTGCTCGGTGCCGTTATGGCGCTTGTTGCGCTCGTCGTCTAAGCAATCAATTTTCCTTGATTGATTGATTAGAACGGAGAGTTTGAGGGAAGAGAAGAGTAGAGAGGAGAGGATGATGATGAGGATACCCGCCTACGGGCGGAGAATAATTTACACGTTGCCATTCGGTGTAGGAATAAACGGGGAGGGAAAAGATAACCTTTGCATATGCGTATTTAGCGCCGCTTTTTATTGGGGGGATATGGATCGCGGAGTGCGTGCGGTCTGATCGGCCAACTACTTTGGAATTTAATTGTATATTTTGGGGATGATGGGGAGGGGAGGTTGGGGGAGATGTAATTGGAGGAGGGGATAATATGAGATATTGTTCGAATCAATTCATTGATGCTATGATACTACTACTTTCTTGGTGACACTTTGAATTGACTAATGTTGTGATTCTATTACTTTTATCCTTCGATTGATGAGTCTTGTATCGGTGTAAGTCGTACATGCGATTTAAAGTTTCTGGGGAGTCCATATAATTCCCCACAACATCCCGTCACACGTGATACCGCACAACAACAACCTTGGATAAAACCCCCCCAATTTATCCCGATCCCGCGCCCGCGCCCCTGCAGAAAAATCTCCATGAAATCCGCATGTAACACTCACATGCCCGCACCAACTCAACTCACCGAGGGATCGAGGAAGACAATAAATCTGGACCAAAGGATTCTGGACCAAAGGATATTTTAAAGTTGTCCTTCGCGCCGATCGCCCTTCTCCACCACATCCATCGGCTTAAGCTCCCCACAAACGTCCGCGCTATCTAACCTCGGCACGCGCGAGGGGTGGGTATTCAGGTACCGCAGGCACAGGCACAGGGAGGGGATACTTAACCTGCCTCCCCACAGTAACTCACTGCCCCACGCTCCGTTCAATCCCCTCGCTATCCTGCAACTATCACCACAGTCATCGCGCAAAATGTCACAACAACCATCACCACCACCATCACCATCACAACTCTCACTCTCATCCTCACCGGCCCCAACCACCGCCACCACCACCACCACAATGCCCCCCACATCCAACCCCTCCAACGCCGACCTCTCCCACTTCCTCACCCACCCCTGGTGCGCCGCCCTCCTCTCCGCCCCGCACACAACTCTCCTCCCAACCCCCTCCCGCGTCCCTAAGGAAAGCACTGAGGATTCTTTCTTCGCCGTCACGCTGAGGACGGGGGATACGATTCCGTTTATGCTATCTTTTACATCCCCACGCCTCGTCGCCACCGCCGTCACCGCCGACGCAGCTGCCGCAGACCCATCTACCGCACCACCAGCATCTACAGCGGTGGTAGAGCAGGTGTCTACGTTATTTGCACTGAGGGAGGGCGTGAACGGCTACCCCTCCACCGCCCACGGCGGCCTAACAGCCTCCCTCTTCGATGAAGCAATGGGCGTCTCCATGATGCGCTTGCGGTGCTCCTCTTCCTCCCCTTCCTCCCCTTCTTCCTCCCAGCCACAAGGGGGGGGAACGGGAATGGATATCGTGACGGCGAGTTTGAAAGTTGATTTTTTGAAGAGGGTGGAGACGCCCGGGGTGGTGGTTGTTAGGGTGTGGGTGGCCGAGAGGAGGGGGAGGAGGTGGGTGCTTGAGGGGGAGATGGTGGGGTGGGAGGGGGGGGAGGGGGGGAAGGAAGGGAAGGAGGTGCTGGTGGGGAGGGCGAGGGCGGTGTGGGTGGAGGTTAGGGCTACTTTGTAGAGGGTCAATTTCCGGTGGAGGAGCGGGCGGGAAGAGGTGTTGCTTGTGGTCGTGCGAGTCGACGGATCCTGTTGTCGAACGTGTGGATTCCGGAGACCGAGGAGTATCTGGTGCGGCGAGATTCTGGTTGGGTTGAAGGGGGGGGGGGGACGGAAAACTTGATTATAAGATATGTTAGACCGGGCTATAGAAGGGATATAGACGGGGAGGGAGTAGAAGACTTGACGTCTGAGTTGGACTAGAAGTTGGATTTCCTTCTGGTGTGGACGTGATGATGAGGGTTGATAATAGTATTTACTTACCATCTCATGAATCACCTCGTCAAGTTCAAATGCATTCACTATCACAGCAAAACCCCTCGATATATAATTCATACCCTATAACAATGCCTCCCGAAACAGTAATGCCCAAAACCTCATAATGGATGCCTCCTCAGCCGGCCCCAGCGAACCAGAACCCCTAAAACACCCACATAGCCACTACTGGAAAACAACCAAAAAGGGGAGCATAATCGAGAAGTGGGTGCTGGAAAAGAACAGCGAGGGGAAGACGGTGCGGAACGTGGATTTGGTGCATCCAAAGACGGGGACGAGGAAGCGGAAGAGGGTGAGACGGTATGATAAGTTGCCTGCACTGGTGAGGATAGCGAGTGGCGGTGCGAGGGTGGAGGGGGGGGAGGGGAAGGATGGGGGGGGTGATTTGGAGGAGGATGGGGAGGAGGAAGGAGAGGGGGAGGGGAAGAAGAAAAAGAAAGAGAAGAAGAAGTGCGTGGTTATGTAGACTGGTGACTGGTCTGACAATGTAATTCTAACTGGGCAAACTTCAACCTAACAGCGCAAATCCTACCGATGCGGTCCTTTTAACTCATGAATCACCCCCCTCTGTCTCTCAAAGTCACCACAATGCTCAAGCAACCCCTCCCCCTCCAACTCTTCCACAAGCGTCCACACAAAATCCTGACAACACCAGTATTCATCCTCATTATGCACCTTCGACGCCCTCGCAAAGTCTCTAAGATTCTGCAGATTCTCCGTGTCCACATACCCAACAGGATGCATATCTAACGTAGCCTCCGACGCGTTCGGACTAGTCCGACTCTCCGCATACGTGAACCGTTTCCTCGACCCCTCAATTTCGCACTCAAAGCCCTCGCTATCTCCGTCTTTGTCCTCGATGAACAGGGCCCAGTGTTTGAAGGCGGGGTCACCGCCGTTGCGCCGCACGATGGAGACGAGGCGGTACTCGTCGTTCAGGAGGGCATCTTCTAGCTCTGGAGGCTCCTCAGTGTCATCTTCGTACTTCGTCTCGCCTGTTTCCGTGTTGGTGGAGGCCCAGAGCTGGATGTTCTCGTCGAAGTGGCGGGTCCAGCCGTCGTTCATGGTGGGGGTTGTGGGGCTGGCCTTGGCGTGGGGAAATGTGGGAGTTGTAGATGCGGAGGAATGGCTTATAAACGAAACTGAGTGTCAAGGTGTTGTTATTTGAATAAATAGACGCAATGCTAGCGGAGTCGTGAATTTATAGCGATGGTGGGTACTTATCCGTGTGAGACAGATATTTAGGCAGCCGCCAGGGAACCACTCTCCAACACTCGCTCGCCATCCTGTAGCGTCCTTCACCTTCGAGCTGCCGTTACAAATTATAGCGTTTGTGGCAATTTAGGTTATTCGAGAAAGGTCTGAAGTTATTCTTCCAGTTTTACTTTTTTGCGGGGATTTCGGTATTCATCCACTAGAGTCGGCTCGTCCACGGGATCTTTGATATATACAAGTCCGGTATCATTCGGGGGGCGACTCGTCCACGGGATCCTTGATATATACAAGTCCGGTATTATTCGGGGTTATTTGCTCGCTCTGTAGAGACCCAATATGTCTTAGCACCACATTCGTCGGATAGGGGGAGAGGCGTGAAGGAGCTCAACTTACCATTCTCGAGCAAAATCCTACTATCGTCCCATCAGATACAGGGAGAGACTTGGTGACGGGACATTCCCGAAGACTCAGCTGGAAGTTGGTTGGCGGGAATTCGAAGGTTCGGCGTTGAGTTGTATGAATCTTTTGAAAAACCGCACCAAGTTAGCACACCAAATCCAAATGAACACGAGTCAGGACAGACGCCCAGGCGCAAATAGACGCACCCTGAATCTGAGATGGCTTGCCCAAGTATACTGGAAGATCTTGTCCATCTGACAGATGCGTTCCCCCCCACGGCCGTCGATGGGGAAATCGTATTCTCCGTCATCTCTACTATGGCCGAGCACCGGCGAGCTCTTGCCTTCTACAGGACAATCAAAGGTAAAGCCAATACCCAAGACTACATAGTTTCCGGGAGTCATATCCGAAATCCAAACTGTCATTTTGACAATGTGGCACAGGAGCTCGCCCTTGAGGCCGCCAAACAGGATCGTAGACAAGGGCATTTCGTCTTGCCCATATCTGTATGCCGCAGGTAACCCAGGGACGCCTATGAACGAGAGGCTGGGGTCGGGTATTTCAGGATACCAAATATTCACATCTTGAGGCGCCGGGGGTTCGTCGTTATGCCTTGAATGCACATCCGTCTCTGTGTCATCTTTGCCAGCTACTGACAAAGTGACGAGTTTCAGGGCCTGAAAACGTCAGCGGAAATACCATGCATAGGGTAAAACAAGATTACATCAAAGCCGTTTTGGAGAAGTGCAACTCCATTACTATCTTCTCGTTTGGTTCGATGGGGAACCAATCGTCTCCTTGGAATGCCGTCGTACTCTCCCACTCAGTTTGATAACCCTCCTGTAGCTGACTCGATCGCGATCCCACGGATTCCTCGCGGATCCTGCGCGAGTTGAAACCCAACTAGGCAAGCAGGTCGTGAGTCTGCCCAAGTGACGAGGGCTTCACTTTTCATGTGGATATACCCGACCTCTGTGCTCGCTCCGCTCTTCTGCTCAAACCTTATGCCTGAAATGTAAAGTAGGCCGAAGACGTCAATTGTTGAGATGAAAACAGACGCTATATCAGAGGGCACATCGACGGTTAGTCTGTAAAGACATCTTGTGTCATGGTCAAAATTCTCATTGCGTGGAAGCAAGCTTCTGCTAGCAGTTACCCATTTTAGCGGACCTATGGGGGTGCTTGATTCTGAATACCCTAGGAGGGAGGGGGGGGAATCGAGCATGCTGCAAGAAATTTTCCCTCGACGGTCTACTAGGTCTAGAAGGTCCCATGCAAGCTTCACAATCCTCTTTCGGTTGAGTATTGCTGGGTGGCTCTTAAGCTCCTTAGCCTTAAGGCATATCAATCTCCATCGTCCCTTACATTGGGACCCATACTCCATAGATTCGAAAACGTGCTCGAATTCGCCGCCGCGACGGAATTGGGAATGCCAAAAGGTATCAGGTAGGACAAGATTCGCGTAGATTTGGGACGCCTGTTTGAGTTGTGATACATCTTCCAATGTCAGCTCAGTGACAATAAGCTCCAGAATCTCAAAGGGTAGAGCAGAGAAGGGTCGTTTTCAGTGCTCCCTCCCACCTTAAGAACGTTTGTAAAGTAGTTGTCAGCGTAGTCAGTAGATCCCTTCTCAAAAATCAATGGCAGACCGGGAACTTCAAGCGGGTTTTCAAGCGCCTCACCCATGATCAGCTCGTGGCTCCGCGGTTTCACTCTGTGGAGAATCCGCTGCGGTTTCTCCCCAGGGTAAGTCGCAAACTTCGAGTCAGGCTCACAAATACCGCCATAATCATGCCCAATAAGAAGCACTCCACCCCGCGCAGGAACAGACCGGCATATATCAAAAATCGCCTGCGTATCCAATAACCCCCACGGCCGCAGCTTGGTCAACAGGTCCCAGCACGCGGAGTGGAAGGAAAACCCCCAGAATATTTCACCTGTCCCCTGAAATCTGCGAGGCGGCGAGTTTAAATTTAAATGGCGAGTGATGGCCCCATCATGGCCTGTAACATGTCCGCCTTTCAGAGACGGGTCATCTCGCGGCCACCAAAGAGATGCGTGGCACAAGGTCCACGGGGAATCGGGGTCGTCGCGCCGGATCCCCACAGCAGAAACGCACGCCCTGTCACAGGCATCATTGACGGTGTAGACTAGGTATGGTAAGCGGGGTGGATAGTGGCTGTGGTTACAAGCGGCTTACTGGCACGAAATGAGTGCATCCATGGCGGGGAATCCGCGTTGTCTAGGGGGATGAGGGCGCCGCAGAGGATGCAGCAGAGGGGATCTAAACCCAGCGATTCCATTGCAGGCAACAAGATGCTCTCGTATTGGAGAAGGGATGTCTTAAGACTCACGGGCGTATCAAACTGGTATGTTGCGAAAGTATGCAAATCCACGCAATACATATATGCACGTTTGTTGTTCGAGCCACTGTTCTTCCACGATGTCTCGCTAGACTGCGCCACATCCCAGCCATACTCCTCGACACGCTTGATCATGCATCTTCTCCGTCAAAATCGTCGCGAGTGCGTGCATATGAACAGCAATTTCTAGCATGTTTGCTTGAGATTTTGGTTTGTTTTCTTTATACAGGTGCCTGTTCACTACTAGTTGGAGTTGTGGACTTCGCTCCGTCGCACCTGCCACCCCACGGATTATAACACCGTCCACATACCTTTGCAAGCACCGCGACGGGAAACAAAAGTACAATAGCATCGTTAACAATCGTTGGATGCTAAGATGAGGCTATGATCCTGTCTACTTCCTATTTCCAGTGGTCACTGCGTTCAGGTGATGTTCTACTTGTTCCGCCAACAAACAAGCGACTCAGGGCGCACTTTATCTCCAGGTCTGCACGCAAATGAGAATGGCTTTCAATGTTTACAGGGTTCAGTTTGCCATGGCCATGCAAGATCCAGATATGCCGAGCCCGCGGTATCACAATGTGATCTTCGTCGAAACGGAGGCCGATGACAGCGGCTCCGTTCATCACATCACGGGGGACATCACATCTGGAATGGTGTACGCAACGAGAAGGGAGGGTCGTCCCGAGGAGTCTGAACTATTCGTCCTCAAAGAGTTTATTGGCACGGTCGAATCAGCCACCTATCCCGAGAAAATCAACGCCGTTCTGGAAGCACTGCCGCCACCGCCGAAGCAGAAGAAGTTCAATATCAAAACTATGAGAACGGAGCAAATGAAAGCTGACGGCTCGTTTTATGAACCTGGCGAGGCGAGACCACGAATGGTTAAGTGCACGGAGTGGACTGTGGAGCAGGCGATTCCAGCGTTATATGCGAGTGGCGTTCTCCAGAAAGAGGCAGATAGGGATACTCAACGCTGATATATTTTAAGGGAAGAAAGGGACGATGCAGGCGAAAACGGAGCGATTCTCTCCTTTTCAATGTACAATCAGCTATTGATAGGATTTCTCTTAGCATTATTACACGTAGAATTTTTGCTCCGAAATATCGCGGGATGCGCAGGATCGGGAGAGACCTAGATCGTTACGATTAAGATGGCCGCCATTCTCGAATATGACACGAGCCTGCTGGTGATGGTTATTTCTCCTGCTGTCGTTTGGTCCTTCTTGTCGTTGCTACTTCCTGCTGTCATAAAGTTGCCGCTGCAAGGTATTTCTTGTTGCCGCCGACATACTGTTGCTATATAGTTCTTGCTGTCACGCATCTACTCTTACTGCTAACTATCTAGCCCTTCTTCCTTTTCTCTGTGGGTAAATCAGACCTCAAAGATCACATATTCTGCCATTTGGGATAACAGCCACAGTCCTCGCACCTTGCATCGAATTTGTGGTTCCAACAATGCTTTATTATGCGAGTTCTCTCTCCCTTCATGTATTTATATTTTTTGGGTTGCCCTCCATTCGCTCCTGTCGACTCATGTGATAACACCGAAAACGTAGATACTTCTACCATCGATTGTAAACTCTATAATAGGTCCTACCATGCCACGCCATCCGCAATGACATACATGAGCACAAATTCTACCAGATTACTTGATTCAGAATAGTCCAGAAATGAAGCAATTCATCACAACTCACGTGATTATTACCCCACTACCCCTCATAACCGCAACAACAACTCAACAACCTCAACCCCAGACGCCCACCCACATCCACAAGCATCTCGAACCCAGAAAACTACATCGCCTACAACCCCCCAGCACACCAAACTGCAACCATGTCCGCCCCTCCCCCCGGCGAAACCGACCTCCCCACCCTCCTCTCCACCATGACCTTCACTCTCTCCCCCGACACTTACGTCTACCTGACCACCACCTCCCCTGACCACCACCTCCCCCCTCCCCTCCCTGCTCTCCACATTGGACCCAATCCTCACCTTTCGCGAAGCCGAAGGCACAACCCTAATCACCACCCTCGATCTCGCCGCCGCACACGGACATGAATACACCTACGCCAGCAGGATGATCACGCTGGAGATCCATTCTAGTCTCGAGGCGGTGGGGTTTATGGCTGCCATATCGAAGGGGTTGACGGAGAGGGGGTGCAGTGCTAATGTTGTGAGCGCGTTTTTTCATGATCATCTTTTTGTGCCGGTGGGGATGGAGGGGGTGGCGATGGAGGTATTGGGGGGGTTGAAGGAGGGGGCGGGAGGAGAGAAGTGAGGTGGTGGTTGGGTGTGGGTTTTTGTATGGCTATGTTGGGTGGGTGGGTGGGTGTCATGAGGATAGACTTCAAGTTATCATAATGTAAATTGTAGGTGTACAGTATCTCCAATAAATTTTCCAGACAGACCTAGTACGACCCGCCTCCCGCCTGCAACAGCAAACAACCATTGATTCATCAAATCATGATACTGGTGTGCAGCAAGCAACCCCTCCAGTTCAACTAATTCACCTGCACCCATGCTTAGCCTTGGTGAGCCGAACTCGCATTTCTCACTTCTCACCACTACGGTCTTCCTGTCACCGTTCACGTTCACCTGCCGTGACCTTATCCTACCATCACCACACGCTCCCGTCACCACGCACAGACACACACTTCCATCCAATACCTCAGAACGTCCAGCTTCGCACCATTAGTAGAGTTGTTGCCTCACACAGCATCAGGGCAGGTCACCAGGCACATTACACATAGATCTGCGCCAAGTATGCGGTTATGCTGGTATAATGAGGTTGCGGAGAATGTTATATATTTAGTACCTGTGCTAGCGAACAGAGGTGGTGAGATCTCCCCATATACTGTCCAGATCTTAGGGGAGGGGTAGGTGGTCCCAAGTCTTTTAACCTCACTATAATTAACTCCAACACATATTCTATGTATCACACGGTGGTATTAGAAACAATATTGTTGAAGAAGCCATTATTCAATCTATGTCTATGGTCTATCTCGTCTATAATCTTAAAATAAAGGTATCAATGTTCTTTCATAGGCATCCATTATTTCCTGTTTTGTCTTCTTGACAACTCTTACTGGGTAGCAGAGGTCTTCTCCTCACCAGCCGCCTCGGCAGTCTTCTCAGCATCGGCACGCTGTCTTAAGTCGCTGCCGCTGCTGCTCTCGTTGCCGCTCTTCTCAATTCCGGTAGAACCGCCGGTCTCCTCATCGCCGAAGCCGTAGCTGCGAGCGACATTCTCGACCTCGGCGTCGGTGAGGTAAGGCAGCTCCTTGCTGGCGCGGACGTAGCTCATGTTCTCGACGAAGCCCTTGGCGAAGATGAGATCGATCTCCTCGAGAGAACGCTTCTTGGTCTCTGGGTACAGGAAGTAGATGGTGGGGATGAAGCAGGCGTTCATGGCGGCGAAGAAGACGTATGTGCCGAAACCGATGTTGGAAATCATGATAGGCGTAACCATGACAATGAGGAAGTTGCTGGACCAGTTGACAGAGGTCGAAATGGCGTTGGCACGGGCACGAGTACGGATAGGGTTGATCTCGGCGGGGTACAACCATGGCAGAGGAAGCCAGGTAGCACCGAAGAATGCGATGTAGGTGAAGAGACCCACGGCGGCACCCTTAGCAGCAGCTGGCGTCTTGGGGATCAAGCAGGCAAAGACGAGGACCATGCTGAGACACTGTCCAATACTGCCGATGATGAAGAGGTTTCTGCGACCGGCGCGCTCGATGATGAACCAACTGACGGTGGCGAAGATAGAGTAAACAATCATGTTAACACCACCCAACAACATGGCCTCGTTGTGGGTAGAATTAAGAGAAGTTTGGAATAGAATCGGGAAGTAATAGATGACAGCATTGCATCCACCGACTTGCTGCATAAGCTGGGAAGATGAGCCGAGGAGCATGCGTCTGAAATGCTGAGTCTTTCCGTTGGTGAAGAGGGCAGAGTATGGGGTCTTGCCACCCTTGTGGCCGGAAGCAGCGATACTCTCCATAATGATAGTCTTCTGGAGCTGGGTTTGGGGGTGGTCCTCTGGAAGATCGTAGAGTGCCGCAATGACAGACAGACCCTCCTCGTGACGGTCACGTGAAAGGAGCCAACGTGGGGACTCTGGCAGGAAGAATGCGCCAATGCCGAGAACGAGTCCGAAGACGATCTGGAAGGCAATGGGGAAACGCCAGGTGAAGTCATCCATAGAACTCTTGGCAGATCCGTAGTCAATCCAGTAGGCGATCAGAGTTCCAAAGGCGATGATACCACCCTCGATACAGATCAGGAGACCTCTGTTAGTGGTGCGGCTACACTCGGCTTGGTATGTCGGGATGGTAGAGGTGTTCTGGAGGTTGTCAGCAGCGTTTCAATAATTAAAAGGGTGGGAATATTACAATTCCGTTTCCGATACCAGTGATGGTACGGCCGATAATGAATTGTACGGTAGCTTTGTGTCCCTGCATGCACGTAACCTGGATGATAACACCGAGAATCATAATAAGTCCACCAAGCATCATCTGGTATCTGTCAGCATTGCATTCGCAGGCCATTGGAAGGTGTGACAAACCGATCTTCGGCGACCGAAACTGTCACCAACCCAAAGGATGAAGAGGGCACCAGCCAAGCATCCAATCTCGTAGATGGCAGTGACGAATCCCTGGTAGACAGAGTTGTTATGTGTTTCGGGGAAGAAGGCGTTGAATTGCGGCGCGGAGATGATACCACTCATGACACCCTGATCGTATCCGAAGAGCAGGAAACCAGTGGTCGCGATTGTGGAAATGGCAAGACCGAGAGGGCGGCCGGCCATGCCCAAGAATTTGACGGGCGAACCGCCGGTGGTGACTACATCTGTCGACATGATGGCGTACTCATGCGACTCTCAGAGTTGTGCAGTGAGTATAGAATAGATTGCAGATCCCCGTGCAGTCAGAAGGAGTGAATGCTTTCTGGGGAAGCGGTTGGCGAATGTAGAAATATGTGGGAAAGGAGGGGAGAGAAAGGCGGAGGAGGATGTACGGTTCTTATATAACGCGAAGGGTCAGCCCATGGGGGCGGGAAGGTTGCCGCGAACCAACCGACAAGTGGCAGTCGCGACGTTGGAACCCCGAATCTATCCACGACCACGAAGAACCGACAAGCAAGAGCCACCCAGACATGACGATCGTTCTCTCCGCACCCCACACCATCCTTCCCCATCCATCCCATCCATCAGTTGCGGGCTCCCAATCAGCGCGTAGGAAATAAGATATTCTCCAATTCTACCCCCTTCGCCGCTGGGTCCTCATCTCGCCATGAGGGGACCATCATTGGAGGACCGCATGTTGGACAGTGTGAACTAGAGAGCTGCTAAAAAGTTGCAGGCACGATGCAAACGCCCCATACGCCCCGTACGCCCCCCGTAAGCCACCCCGGTAGGCTCCATATCCCTCCCCTGCTAAGGTGCCAACCCCAAGCTTTCCGCCCGTTGCCAAGTCGCGCGTGCCGAATAGTGGTATTAATTAGTTAGGGCTAGCAAGGAATATCTGATAATAAAATCGGGGAGGTGGGGGAATCTGCACTTGAAATACGTCATAACTTTCGATAGGCAGGGAGAATTGCTGAGAGTAGAAAGGTAGAGAGGTGAAGGAAGCGCCAATGCGCACGATTTTGGTCGATGTGGGCGATGTTGGCGATGGTGCGCACGATGATTAGTACGAGTACAGTAAGAACTAAAGCGCTAGAGTAGGAGTAGAGAGGCAGGAGAAGAGTACATTCGTAGATGATCATACAAGATCATACCTGCGTACTCGTGGCACGCACGAAGGAAGAAGCTACTATAAAAAAACAATAGTAATGTAATAGTATGGATGTACAGTACACACTGTTACGGCATATGAAAGTACTGTCAGTGTCTGTATAGAAGAGGGAGTAGTAGTATTACCCCAAACTGTTTACTTTGATACTGTCAGCTGCCATCAGCTGCCATCGGTTAACGAGTTTTTCCCTGCTGCGTTATGGAGTTGCCATAGTTAGAAGTAGAAGTATATACGGGACCGCCATGGTATGTATTGTATGTATGTATGTATGTATGTATGTATGTATGTATGTATATAAATCTTCGTATGTATATATATCTCCATATGCGCCACCAACAACACCGGTATGTACCGACCACCTCCCATAGTATGGTACGGTACATAAAACGCCGTGCCGGCTGGGGGGTGGCGGGAGTGACATCATCCCAGTCCTTCCCTCCCTTACCAGACGAGGGCTTTATTGGGACGACAGCCTCGGTTGTTAGCTATCGTCGGACCTATTGGCCCGGACTTGGCCCTCGCGGCTTCCTTTCATGGATGTTAAAAAAAAAAAAAAATGTATCGGAGAAGGCGATAGTAAATATTCCGTTATCATCCTCGGGATACCCAATGTGACCATGGATCATTGCCGAGCAACAGGTTGGTGACGCGGTATGTTCAAATTCTTCACGCCAGATGTGCATCATGCTTGTCTTTTCCCTGCTTCTTCTGATAAGCATACTCAAGGGTGCCACGAAGAAGGTGCTGATGATGCTCGGACCTAGAATACTACGGAGTAGAATACTAGAATCCTGCGGAGGCCAAATCTGACTTGCGGAGGTCACTTTGCGGAGGTAGATGGTGCGGAGAGACAGTCCGAACTTCGGGGTGCATGTTATCCACGTGAAAATATTCCTATTACCATGTTAGTATTACTATGGTACAGTACTTCTTCGTTTACATATTGTAACTGTACATATGTTTTTTGCCCTACAGCATTTGTTATTTCGGTGTTCTCCTGCGTTGCAACACCCTCATCCTTCCTGTACTTCGACTTACTCCGACCCACCACATCTCCTCCGAATGTAGTCGTTCGGTCCGAAATGGTCCACTGTAAGGAGGTTGTCGTCCCACTGTTTACGGCTGAAATTCGGGGATTTTCGCTCCTCGTTCCACTGTTATTCACACGACTGTACCCGAGTCACATGTCTGCCCCATTGAAATCCTGATACCCAAACCACAACAGAGTGAAGTCCGAACTGCCAGCATCGGTGATGTTACTTGTTATACTCAAACTACGCAGTAGTAAAAGAACTTTCTTGCTTCTTTTATCTTTCGGGTCTATAACCAGCACGTTGATGACAGTTGACAGACGCGCAAGTGCTGATGTTGCTGTGCTGCCAAACGTGGCGTGTCAACGATCTAAACTCATGGCGCGACTTCTAGTTCCAACATACAACATTGCAAAATCACGTGAGGGCCGTGCCTGATGCTTTCGGTGTTTGCCCATATGCAACAGGGAAAAATCGACTCTTTCCATATCCAGATATAAGTGGACGGACGACCGAGTAATGCGCAACGAAATCAGTAGCGAGCATCCCCCCCATCCTCCGCAACTCGGCACCGCTGAAAGGAAGTACAGTACTGAAAAAATGTAAACGAAATCACCTGTACCATCAAACAGCAAATGAGCCGAGTCATGGTGCGAGTTTCCAACATCTTGGCAAACTCCTTACTGCAAATCTCCTGCGCTGAGAAGAGTGCTTCCTCTCGACGATCATCTCAGCCTCGCTGAACCCCACTGGTCCTCGGATTATCACGACCCCTCCACTCCCCTCCACCCTCCTCCACTCCCCTCCACTCCCTCCCCCTCCACCCCTCTCCACTCCCCTCACATAACCCCCACCGGGGCAATGGTGGGTGCCTCTCTCCAACACGAACCCCAGTGTGAGGGATCATGGAGACCAACCCCCCCTTCGACCACGCGTTTGAGTGGGATAATGGGGTCTCTCTCCACAACACACTGTACCACACTCGTAGGATCGTGGAGAGCGCATTCCTTCCGCAGCTCAATACTCCAAATTCCTTACAACGTTGCAGTAGCGGTTTGTTCGAGATCATGGGGTTATCCATTTCCCCTCCTCCCTCCACACTTACTGCCATCGAAACGATTTGAATGGTGGCTATGCAACGGAGGGGTGATTATCAACCACAGGTGTGTGTGTCTGTGTTTCCTAAAGCAGTATATAAATTCGTCGCATCTCGATTACGCGATAACCATTAATACCCAAACAAATTCCACAGCTAGAATTGAAAACAAACAAATCTTCTAATCCAACGGGGTTAGCGTTTTGGGAGCGGGTCAGCTGCTCCTATCTCTTAAACGCGCTATCACTCAGTAGCCCCAACACCATCCTGCCCGCCAAGAGGCAATAGGGGGGTTTCTATAAGAATAGTTAGGAGCACAGGCATTTGCCGATCCATTGAAGCATTGCAGTGTCTTGGAATCCGCTGCCCAGTGTCTTGTCTTGCCGCCCCGTGCTCCCGCTCGCTTGTTTTTTTGTCGGCCAAGGAGTGGGCCGTGAGCTTCGATGTCGGTTCGCATACATTTACTGCTTTGGCAGACTGAGTCAAGCGTTACTAAACAATTGAATTACAAATTCACGAATTTCGCCAAGAGGCAGTCCCTTCGGGGTGTGTAATTGAAAACAGAGTCTGAAATTACATGTTATTTCCATTCCCCGTATTTTTCCGTGGACCGTGGGCCCCTTTCATCCACTGATCAGCATTCTCCGCGTGCGTGTGTTGGAAGATCAATTTTTTTAGATTTGTGGGCTTGGGGCATGGAGAAATGCTGCTACATATGATCCATACGAGAGTTCCCACTGTCACACGTTTGACAGGACGTTTGGAACTGATTCTGTTGGTGACAGGTTGGGGATTCTTAGGTCATGCATGTCAACATTGCGATTTCGTGGACATGTAAAGGTCGTGAGATGAAAATTTCATATTTGGCCCTAGATTTAAAGCAACGCGGATAGAAAATAAATACTCCGTCTATTCATACGTAAATTAATAGATTGCCTGGTAATATAGCTGAATGAAAAAAATTGGAGACTGGAGTATTATTTTTGAAAATAAATTAAATGAAATTAAAATATTATGGAGATTTTCTACCTGATACGCCAACACCACAATGAAGGATACAGATTATGCACAGGAACGAATAATGATCTTTAAAGCGGAAAACAGAGAGAGAGTTTGGCGATTAATTCTTAAAATAAGGGCGTGTAGCTGTCCTGTTTTGGTGAGTAGCTGGACGACGTGCTAAACAGCAGCTCATGAAAGCTCAGCCTAGGAAAAGGATAAAAGAAGGAACGAAGAAAACTCCATTACAAGTTAGATAATCGAGTTCACTTATTGCTCCGATATAAAACATGCAATGCAATTATAGTGCTCTCATTATTTTATGGGATTACACTTGGTCAGTACCACTATGCGGCTTATTATGCGTCTTACATGGTAGTATTGTTGATATTCTTCCCCACGTCACACAGCGTGAACAAATCTGCACATAACCAGCGAAGAGTATAGATGTGTCAATTGTAAGTAGCACCGCGATGACCTGATAATATTGCCCGACATTCCTTTGAACCTATCCTACTAAAGTAAAATATCCACAGCGAGTTGAGGAGAGAACCACTCATGTATTACGATTAATATTTAGATGCTACTTAGCTCCTGCAACGAGACGCCTTGAAGTACAATTGCCAGCGCAAGTCGGTTCACTGTAGCACAGACGCACTCTATAGTCGGCTCTGTACCACCTGCACACAAAGCAGTAAGGGAGCAAGCCTTGGCTCAGTGGAATTGGAAGGTGATGCAAAAAGAATGATATTGCTCCGCAGAATTGCTTCTGCAGAACCTTCGACCTTAAAAGGGGGATTGCAGATATAACATACATCGAATCTATTTCAAGCAATCTATCCCAAAAACTCCAAAATCAACGCCGCAACCTCATCCGGCCGCTCCTGCATAACCCAATGCCCTGAGCCCTCCACAATTTTCACGCCTCGGAAATCCGCACACGCCTCGCCCATCCCCTCCACCGCCCCAGGATTTTGATACGTGCCCCAGTCCTGCGCCCCTGAGACGAAGAGACACGGCACCTCAATCTTCCTACCTGCAAATACAGCCATATCAGCTTGGTACACCGGGTTCGTAGCGACGCGGTAGTAGTTCAGGCCGCCCTGAAAGCTAGTCCTCGCGAACTCAGCTGCATAGATTGCGAGCTCTGAGTTTGGTAGCCAGCGAGCAGCTTTCGTTTCCACTTCTGCGGCATCTTCTTGTGCCATATCCTGCGCGACCGTCTCCGACATCGTTGAATCGAGGGGCATGACGTAGTAATTTGGGAGCTTGGACAGTTCGCCCGCTTCCCAAGCTGACAGCGGGTGCGGTGCGTTTCCAGCCCAGTCTGCGGATTTTAAGTGGAAGTAACCCCGCAGAAAGCTATGCAGGCCGGCTGCGGGGGATGTCATCTCCTGACAAGCCGGCTCGGTGGAGTAGTACCACTTGTAGTGCTTACGAGGCGGATCCAACTCCGCGAGAGAAGCTTGGATATCCGGTTTGGCAGGTGAGGGGGAAGCGGGGTTCCGGTATGTGTTGAGGGGGAAGGCCGGAACTCCGCGGAATGGATGGGACATCAATACCGTGCTGTGGCTTCGTAAGTTTTGCGGCTTGGAAAGGAGATGTGCCTACCTCTTGAATATATCTGGGCGGACCAGGGCACAGAGACTGGCGCCGACGGCGCCGAAATCATGGCCGACTACGCATGCCACTTCGTTATAGCCAAGCGCAGAAACTAATCTCACAGCATCTGTGACAATGCGCGTGGCCGCATATGACGTGAGATCGACTTCTGAATACGGCCTCGTATCCCAGCCTGTCGTTCGGCCGTAGCCACGTTGGTCGTAGGCGACGACGTAGTAGCCCGAAGCTGCTAGAGTAGGAATGATTTTCCGATATGAGAATGCCAGCTCTGGGAATCCATGGAGCAGGAGAACAAGTGGCTTGGCTGGAGGCGCGGAGAATCCGGCTTCCAAAGTATGAAATGTCAAGTCATCTGTTGGGATGTAGTGCTCCGAGATTCCATCGGGAAGGGGTAATGGCGGTAGGTCTGCTGCCGCACTGGCCATGGTGGGATCGGCTATTATACGAGAAATCTGAATCAAAGCAAAATTGAATATACGAGACGTCCTTACCGTTATTAAGAGTCTTCCTCCAAATATCGCAATATCCTGGGAGTCCCCTACCCCGCACAAGTAGGCTGACGTGCCGAGCTTCGATCTCGTGCCATGTCACGTGCAATCAAAACCGTATATTCTATCTTTTCATAGTAATCTAAATGAGAAGATGAAGTGATATAACTTCTATGATCTTGAAAGGGAGATTCCCTTGACGCTGGTTGAAGTGGGTTGGCAGCCTAGACAATTCCCCTGTCATAGCTTCCACCTCTTGGCAACCTCGATCCCCTCAGCCAACGTCCCGACACGCGCATCAATCGCATACCCCTCTCCTTCCAACCTCTTGCACTCCGCCCAAAACGTCGCTAGAGGAACAGAAAACGTCTCGATGAACTCATTCTCCTCCAGCTCCGGTTTAAGCCCGTCAGGCTGGTTCTCAGGCAGCGAGAGGTCCACCACAACGTGGACCATTCGTAAGTTTGTGTTGCAGAAACCGGGATCTATCGGTGATGGTTAGTCTTTCAAGAAAAATGCTCGAAGGGGAGTTGGTGATGGTACCATTGAACATCACAGGCGAGGTCTCCGACACAGTCCCGACATATCCCGTCTCTTCCTTCAGCTCCCGCACTGCAGCTTCCTCCGCAGTCTCACCCGCATCAACCAGGCCCGCAGGAACCTCAATGACTACCTTATCCAGCGGCGGCCTGAACTGCTTCTGGAGTAAGACCTCCGGTCCTACGACAGTTAGTATCGTGAGCCTCCCGAAAACCTCCGCGAGGGGCTGGGCGCGTAAATAACTCACCTGTCGACTTTTCGAGGATCGCAAGGATTCCCACGCCGTCAATATCAGACCCCTTCGGTCGCGTCCTCCGTTCCGCGTGCTCCCATGTTCTGCTCCTGCCCTTTGGGTCTGTGTAGGTAGACCTTACTCATTAGCACCACCCCTCATAAACGTAACATACACCACATACTTTACAAGCTTCGTCCAGGCCGCTTCTGCCTCTGGCTAGTGACGGGAGTCAGTGAATTAGTCCGACGCGGGGCACCGTTTTGGGCAAGTTTGTTTACCAGAGGTTCAGTCTTGACGACCTTCGCGAGGGAGAGAGACATTGTAGTATGGAAACCCCGAGGTCTATAAGGAGGAAGGAGAATTGAATTGTAGATTACGCGGTGTGATAATTGTCGTGGCAGGCTCATGACGTGGAGAGATGAAGGTGGGGGTGGACGCGGCTACAATTGAAGCCGCCCCACCATGCGGGACGCCATATCGCGATAAGCGCGTGGGAAGCAGGCGACCACCTTGGCACTTGCTTCTAGTTGGCTATCTACGTTGATAGCTCTTTGTGAGGTGCTATTACGAAGAATAGTCTTTACAGAGGCTATATCATCAACTATGTACATGTATGCACGGAATGCAGACTTCCTGATCTCAGTAACTGTACCCAATCAATGAGCATACGAACATCCATGTACGCGTACCACTGGCAAACACCACAATTAGAATTTGCGATGTCTAATGATGCAGCTTTTTACAGGGACAAAGGAATACTACTTGGATGGAGCTATGCGGCAAAAATGTATCCACGCCACAATGTGATGCCCTCGTGAGAGATCGATCTCGGTACCCTTCTCGATTGGTGCATGTATTATGAGTTTTATCTCTAGCATTAGGCAACAATTTTCTGTTTAACTATGCGGTGAAGAACAGACTATCAAATAAAACGTAAATGGAAGTCACTCTAACTTATAACGCTTTTCTGGCGCGAACCAAAGTCGCCGAGCCAGTCCCTACACAAGCCACCCATGACACTTAATTCGCGGCCACTGCCTCAACGTTATTGGAAACCTGAGCATCGGCAATCTCAATACTTTTCTCTACATTGCTAGGCGAAACTTCAGCCTAGGCCTTCTCTCCGTTGCGCGCAGCTTCAGACTCGGCCTTGACGGCGACCGTCTCCGCATCGGCGCCACCGTCATAGTCCTCACCCTCCCAGACAGCTTCGACAATGCTCATACGGCACCCAGCTGGTCGCGTTACGCCTAGGAAGCGGTAGTTGGGGTTTGCGGTGTGGAAGAGCGCCTCAAACTCCTCCTTCGAGCGCTCTTGGGCGTTGATCAGACTGAGCATGACTAGGTCCATGGTGCTGTACTATATCAGCATTGTTCATTCTTGTTTGCTATTTGAGATTCAAGGTAGTAAAGGAGGATATGGAGTTGAAAATTCAACGAGTGAGTCATATAGTCTGCTTACCGGATGATTTTCTCGTCCCACGGGTTCTCAGTGTTTGGCTCGGGGAGGCAGTGGTCATTGATGACAATGCGAGCTCCCTTCTTAAGGCCAGGAACGAGAGATTGCAGGATCTTGATTGCGTACTTGTTGGATGTGTTGTGGATAATCCAGCGGTAGAAGTATACTGTGAGAAGTTAGTACCTCATATACTGGCGCCTACTATTAGGTTGGATGGGCCAAGACTTACCATCTGCCCCCTTTACGGGCTGAGGAGTGAAATAGTCGTACTCCTTCAAGGTGATTCTCTCGGCAAGGTCATCTTCAAATTTTGGTGCTGTGGCGAGTGCCTTTGGGAGGTCCTCGACGATGAACTTGATCTTGTCGAATTTCTTAGCGATAGCTGCAGAGACAAACCCGTGGCTACCTCCGACATCAACAACAGTTCCAGAATTCTCATTGATGGAGTTCCAGTCGTAGTTGTCGACGAAGAACTCGACCTCATAGCCGGCCCCAGATGCCAAAGAGCCCATGGCGCGATGGAACTGTCTTCCGCGGGCTGGGTCTTTGCCCAAGGCGGTGAACATGGACTCCTTGTCAACGAGATCAAAAGCGACCTGGAAGCCGGTCTGAGTATCTTCCTGCGAACCTGGGAAGCGGGTTAGAGCTTCAAGGGTCCCAACGGCGGACTTGGATACGTTAGCAAGTGACAGCTGAGACGCGAATTTGGTACTTACAGGCCACAAGTCTTGGACACAATATCCAACCCAGTCTTGAAGGAGATCGTCTTGAGCAAGGATTTTGCTAGCTGCGGTGTGTGCCACGACTCCAGGGCTGACCTCTTTGAAAATGCGGTTTGTCATGGCATGGCGGAGGAGTCTGCGGGTGTTCATTTCGTCGACGTTAGCAACCTTTGCGAGCTCTGCGAAAGTTGCCGTTGATCCGACTGGGAAAGCATTTGCTGTGTGCTATGTCAGAATTTCTATTCGGAAGTGTATGATGCGGCAAACGTACCGAGCTTGAACTGGCTCACAGCCTTCAATGACAAGGAATTATTATGCTATCGCGTACTATTAGAGACGCTTCATTTTGCAGAACCCAAAGGCTACAGAAGACTCACATCCCAGGCCATCCACCTCAATGACTCTTTGGGCCCAACCATCAAATCCTTTAGATCCGCAGCGGCTTTGATGACCGTTATTCTCGCCTTCTGAATCTCGTCCGGAAGGACGGGATAGTCGGAGAGACCATCGGCCTCAAAGGTAGGAGCGGGGATGGAGTTTTCGCGGAAGTATGCATCGATCTTCTCCGTCTCACGGGCAATGGTCTGAGAAAGCTTGACCAGGAGGGAAGTGTTGTCCACAGGCAGACCCTCCACGTGACCATTAGTGGTGGTGTTCACCTTGACATCGCCATTCGTGCCCTTGTGGGAGTCAGAATGACCATTAACCTTCACACTGTCATTGATGGCAACTATATCGACAGGTCGAGTCGCATTGTCGACCGAGGAGTCGGTGAGGTTCTCTGTGGCGCCCATTGTGGAGACGTCGTCCCAGGAAATCGGTAACGACGAGAGAGGGTCGTACACGGCCCACGACAGCGTACGCAAGGAGCTTCGAGTTTGGGATTTATAGTGCGGATATTCCCTGGGACTGAAGTGGAGAAGCGGAACTCTAAAGTTAAATAACTGGAAGGGCCTGTTTGATGGCGAGAATTAGGGTTAATAGAGGAAATAAGTGGAAAGTGTGGAAGATGTAGGGATGAGCAAGCGGATGCAGCTAATCAAAGCTGCTAGATCGGAAGCAACGCAGGGTCCGGCGGGAGGTTGGGGAAGCAAAGGAAGGGTGGGGGGCCGAAGTTACCAAGCAAAGAACGGCTATAAAGGAGATTAGAGGTGCAGTTTCGGAGTAGGTCGGGGTTGTTCGGGGCAGATCGACTGGCGTTGTCCCCGTACATCTATCGGCACGTCACGTCGGCTGTAATATAATTATAATATTACAATAAAGATATCAACAAGACAAGCAACCTCACCAGAGCTACACCACCACGTCGCTGGAATCCACAGATCAACACGGGCAGAGATGGGATTCCTTCTTTTGTGGCCAGAGATTCGCATTTGGAAATATCCCATCTCGGGCTATATGCTTTGACATCTCGATATGTCCGAATTTGACGTCTTTCTACCCAATTCCCGTACGAATAACGCAGCGCAAAGTCTCACAGAGAAACATTCCTGCATTCCTTTTGACAAATTGATGTTTGCTTTCTCACCTCGCCGGCTCAAAAATAGCTAACATGATGGTCATGATATCTCTCAGCTGTCCTCGTGGACCTGCCTTAATCCACACATTTTGCAAGAACCAGAGCCATGGTCCCAGGAAACTCACCTCACACCATTCCTGCGCATCTGGTATGTTCCATTTCCGGCGATACCAGCCATCGTTATCCAAAATATGCATTCACCCACAATCACTGGGATGCAAAATTCCACTGTATCTCCACACTTATCATTGCAGCACGTCAGACGTGCATATTTCGGGCTTGGTCCCAGCGCAAATGCGTGAAACCATCATGATAGACTGGCACGGTTCGATTGGGCGGCACACGGACCCATCGGCTCATTCCCTGGTTACTTGCATGAAGACCTTGTAGATGGTGGTCTCTTTAACAGAAAACCATCACTCGCCGACGCCGCAACAGCGACACACCCCCTCATGCGGCATTATTGTATGGTATTGACCCATGCTATGGTCTGGATCTATGCCGTGTTGTGTGGCACGAACCAGGCAAAGATGTGTACTATACCCCTCCCATCACCATCGTGGGTGACGTGGGCTAGCTATGTTCGCTCCAACTGCTGACGTCTCAAATCGACGCGCTGTGGCTATCCACAGGACGAACCGCCTATCGGTTGGCAACCCTCCCTCTCCAACCCCACAGGCTGCATGTCTGTGAAATATTCTTACCGCAGCGGTGTAACGACCATGCCTTGGGACACCCAATACTCGGAATGCCATGAAGTAGTGTCACGTCTCTGAGTCTCCCAGCTGAACAGTCACAGCGACGAGCTTGAGCTGCGCGTACGCGATGGGATCCCGACGGGTTCTCGCCATGCGCGTGATAGCTCTGCACGGGGGGTGGCATCGTGGGATCTTGTCGGTCGGAGAAAATATGCTCTTTGGGAGATGTGCTCGCGTCCAGCATCCTTGGAAAAAAACGCTGCTGCAATAACCCCTGCTAGACCCCACTAGAACGCCAATTTCAATACGACTCTAGATGCGCGGGGCGAGCGGGCCGTCGCCGGAGATGGTGGCCTGGTGGGGCAGCGGGCGGGGTTACTTGCCATTCGCGATGTTCATCTACGAAGTGGTGAATCGGCAGTTGCAAATGGATGAAAATGCATAGAAAAATAGAGAAGGCATTAACCAAGCCACTTGGCCATGTCGGAATTATCATGTGTTTTGCTGCCTCGAAAGGATTTGGCTTCAAAAGGAGTTCTATTCTTTGAGGGGTATTATCGCTACGTCACTACCCCGATGAAACCCATTCTGCATGTCTTTGGCTTCCCATGCGGCATTTGCTGGCTCTGGTATGACGGATTTGAGGATAGCTGGCGCTTCTCCGGTCGTCACTGTATCACCCAACTTCCGGTCTGAGCATCACCCGACATATGCCATGCTCGGTCGGGACGCAAGGGATCCCTCTCGGTCCGAGACCTATCATCGCATCAACCACGTCTGCTTCAATGGCTACCTGCATTCTCACTGCCCTCGCCCTGTCATCGAGGAATGCACCTTGCCGTGACCCAAACCATTCCGAACGCTGTGCACCCGCACCTTACCCCTATCACTTGCCAGCCCCTTGCATCTGTACACCCCCCCTTTCCCAACTCCCAATTCCAAGTTCCACAGCCTCAATCAGGAAAAAATTAGTCTGGCGCCTCCATAGCCCAGTCAAACATCATCCCACGGCCTCTGCGCATAAATAATATGCATAGGCATGAACGCATTATCCTTCCCTTCCTTCATGCATTGCCGCACTCCCACCAGGAATGCCTCGACCTGGGCCTGCGTCCAGCCCAATCCCCTCGTCAACGGGCCTAGGGCTATCGGACTCAGCCCTTCCATAAGCACAGTTTTCCAGTACAGTCCGCACTCCTTCAACGTGCGGTTCTTGGGCCACGTTCCTATTGGCACGTGGAAGACGCGCTCCGTCACGTTGGCGTAGCCACAGTCGCGTACCATAGATGCAAGCGAGAGGGTGCGCTTGAAATCAACACCCAAATTATCGAGGCCCTGTGCGACGAGGTCCCAGAACTGGACAAGGGGGAGGTCAGCCGGTAGGGGTATATCGGAGGGCGACTGGGGGAAGTGATGGATCTCCTGCAGCTCGATCCAGCCACCAGGTTTGATGTGTCTGTTGGATATTTTGTTAGCGATGGGATGGGGGCGAAAGATCGTGGGGGCGCACCTGTACGCGTTCTTGAGCAGCCGGGGCCAGTCTTTGACAGCCATGACAATGTGCCGCGAGTGTATGAGATCGAAGTGATTCGGGGGATGCACCCAGGGGCTCTCGATGTCGTCGACCATAAACTTCACGTTTGGTGGTACCCATTCGGGCTGGATCGGGGAGAGGTCCACCCCGAGGACGGTGGCTTCGGGATGTTGGTCGCCCACTGCGCTCGTTAGTTACTCGTCTCTTGCGGTGTAATGAAGGTCTTACCCTCAATCGCCCAGATGCCTGTCCCTGTTCCCATGTCTAAAATATTTCTGGGCGGCTGTTAGCGTAGTACCCCCATAAGACTCATAATACCAGAAATGCGGCAGAGCGGCAACATACTGGATGTTATAAGCAGGCGCAAAATAATATGCCTGGCACAGCTTGACTACCAACGCGTGTTTTAGGTCCTCGCGATCCTGCTCCATCTCATCATTGGGAAAATTATACCTGCCCTCCCGAAAGCGGTGATAGCGCCGCCCATTCTCGTACTTATAATTACGCATGCTGCTCGCGAGGGACGTTGAAATAGACGGATTTGAGTCTGTCTCATAGCCGTCATCGAAGAATGAGCCCTGGTCGCTGTCGATCGTGATTCCGTTCTCAGCCTGAACTGGCGCTTCAGCCGCATCCTTCTCTGCGGCAGCCTGCTCTTCAGCCGTAGGGGCATCGGCGCCCGGCGAGCCCCCGATCATGGGGATGTTGTAAATTGACGACGGGGAGTTCGAGGTGCGCTCATTCTCCGATCTGGGTTTTGGAGAGTAATCTTTTTGGGAAGAGCCTTTCGGAGAGTAGCCCCTTGGAGAGGAGCTTTTTCTAGAAGATTCCTTTGGAGAGGACCCCCTTGGAAGGAACCCCTCTGCCGCCGCACCTGCCGTCATCCGAGTAGGAGATTTGGGGGCATAATCTCCATCGTCGCTCATATTGAGTAACTGACTGTCTCGATGCGACAGGCATGAGCCAGGGCGGACTGGTGTATAGTTGTGCAGTGGAAGGAGTGTAAGATCTCTTTATGATTGCAGACAAAATGGCATAGTGTAGCCAGAACCTGCAGTCGTCACCCTGGTGGCCGCCGGAGACCCGGGGATTTTCAAAGGCCCATCTTATCGTCTGGACGGGATGAGGTTACCAGCAAGGCGCACCCACTTAGCAGGTAAGGCACAAGCACCACTACCCCTCCTTTGTGCTTGTTAGACAAGGCCGAGGAGGGTGTACAAGAATACCTATGCCACAATCGCGAAACATGCGGAATATCATATCAGCTAGACAGGGGAGATGCTACAGGCCCAATCAACAAACTATATCATCCTCACTCTCTCCACTAACGGAACAAAAACACCCGAATCAATGTGGCTGTCGCGATTATAGTCACCAGAAATCCCTAGCGAAACACCGTTTCGTGGCCAAAAGCAACCGCAACTGCATGTTAATTTACACCAGCGCCACAGACTGCCAGCGGACCAGGTAGTACCACGGCATGCCGTGTAAAGACGCACAATGCCGGCGAGAATTGGTTGGATCAATCGCGATCATGATCGGCAATTCGTGCCATGTTTTTCACGCAGGCGAGCTTGGCAGTTACACCTGTGGGACGACACATGGCCCATTTTTGGCCACTGTGCGCATAGCTCGGGATGATAGCGTGTGACGGATGGCGCCCAAGACAGTGCTGAGCAGTGATACAAGAGGCGATTGTGGATGTGCTGTGGATGTCCGAGGGAGATGAGTTGGACGAGAATGGCTGGTGAGATATGCATGTAGAACGGCACGTCGATCCATAGCAGGTTGTTTGAGCCGTGTGTTATGGATACGCGACCAATCGTGGCCCTGACGGACAAGGCCCGGGGCAAGCGACCTGCATGTTCCGGCGTCGTCGTGACATATTTTCTAGCGGGTCAGGTGATGGTGATCGAGACTGAGACCGAGACCGTCGTTTTATAAGTGACAGATCAACGGAAATGTGATAGAAATTTTGTGGACCGCGCCAAGTGGGTTATTGCGTGGGCGCAAATATAACTGGGGGGTGGAATGCTTCAATTCGTGCCTTGTTGCCATGTGAGCGTAACTTAGCTTCATAATGCATCTTGGCTAATTCACCGACCAACGTCTTTGTTCTTCGGGCAATTAAAACGACAGTGACAGCGACCTAGACCCCTACACGCACGTGGAAACATTTCCCAATATAAAATCATTGAACTGCCCCTAAGTAACATTATTCACGACCAGGTATACTCTTCTAGAGTGGTATATTTGCTTACAATCCCGTCTGAAATACTAAAACATTTTCCTTGCGCGAAACACATACTGTACATGGACCATTCAAAGTTTATCCCAGCTTGTCCAGTAATCTCTTTCGTCTCCTTTCAACCAGTTCCTCTTGCACTTGGTCCAGTGTCGGTAGCCTCCAGCCCTCTCCATCCCCCTTATCCCCAGGAAGTGGCTCCCAACCTTCCGGAACCTCCCCATTCCCCTGCTTAAGAAGGTTATCGAACGCTTCCTTTTCCTTGAATAGTTCGTAATCGAGTAACGTTCCATCTTCCTCGTCCAAATTATACCCGTAATATGCCGCATCGACTTGTTTCCTCAGATCCGCACGACTCTCCAACGGCTTCTCTTCTTTCGGCTTCGACTGCACCTCAAAAAGCTCTTTCACACCCGGTAACTCCTTTGCCCGTCCAAAATACCTATATCCCTTCCCAGCACCTTGTATTTCCCGACCGGCCTCATCATAAACCTTCGCGCTCCTCATGTAGTTCGGCCCTCCCAGATTCCGAATTTGCACCTCCCACATGTGTTTCTCCCGCATAGCCTTGTTGATCTCATCGTTCAAGTCGCGGATCATGAAGTCGCTCAGCGCCTGGTCTTGGATCTTGGAGACCTTGCGCGAGATCTCCTTCAGCACTTGTCCACGCCACTTCTCGCATGCCGGAATAGAGGTTTCGGAGGTGATTAGCTTCGGGCGCCGCGAGCGGCCTGCATCGAGGATTCCGAGATCTGCGGCTTGGGCTTCGCGGAAGCGGAAGAGCATGGACTGCGCCTTTTCTGAATTGCGCGCCTGTAGACGTTAGTGGTGTTGCGAGAGTGGCAATCAAGATCTGACTTACCATGATGGCGGTTGGAGGTCAGCTTCTGACAATTGTACAGGAGCTGAGTCAAACGCTATGCGGTGGTGATGGAGAGTTCGTTGTCTTGAGCTCCGTTAGATGGCCCAAGGTCATCAGGCTGTGGTTGAATTTTACAAATGGGGACTAGTGCGTTTGTCGCGTTTATCTCAATATACACGCGATTCCCAACGTCAACTCTCTTACTCCTACAACATACTCTCCAAGCAACCCAGCAGTGACGACAAACTCACCTCGTAATGCTACCTAGTCACTGTGTGAACAGTTGATTGGGGATGCGCAAGCTAGGAACAGAAATCTTAGCTGGGCTGCCGTGCTGTCTCGCCATACCACGCAGTCTGGGATTGGGTACGTTTGATGCTGCGATTGAGATGGGGAATAGGGTGGCAAGGACGATATTTTGCAACGTCCTGAGCACCTGTGGTTCCAAGTGGGATCAATGTCGGATTGGAGACTTCTAATGGGGGTTGGGAGCTGAGATTCTGGCCACATCTCTGGATCGACAGGCCGATGAAGGCGATAATAGTTTTCAATCGGAGCTACCTGGTATGATTGCAACCAGCAACCTTGAGCCCACTTTCCTCATACTGACATACACGCTAGATTTCATTATTCGATTTCGCAGCACGACATGCTTCCTCGGATTGATGGAGGTTAGGTTGGAGTGGCGCGTTTCTTTGCCCGGTGATGACCAATGTGTCCAAAAAGCCAAAATTGCAGGCCAACCTACTGACCTGCTCTTGTATCAACAGGAGTAGAACCAGCAAGTGTTGGCAGTGAGAACTTGAGAGCTGATCTGAGGGCACCCGATCGTTTATTTCCTTTTGTTTTTAATTTTGTTATGTTCTTGTCTGAAATTCAGGGGAGCCATGCGTTTACGTATGGCATCCAAATCTCCAAATTTCTTGCAGCGTTGTCAAAAGGGATCACTCTACGTGCAAGATGAATAGTATACCATAGTTATTGTATGTATCCAAGTGCTCGTTATTGCCCATTTCGTAATTCTGGGACAGTAATAATATTCAAACTTTCTATTCGTTGCCTTCACATGATGTGATAATATACTTCTTCAACATTCCATACCAATACTATCATTATAGATTCACCAAAGTCAAGTATAAGACTACGACCTCAGGGCGTCTCTTACGAGAACGCTCCCTTATGGTTACTAGAATGAATGAAGCCGAAGTACCCACTGCTTTGTACACTTCGAGGTAGTTTATACATCGTTCTTTCTATTATACTCCAGTGTTTTCTGTGATACGAGGTGGAGAGAAGGTGGAGGATCCTTTGCTTCATTCAAAGTTCACTATTGTCAATGATATATGCTCGCTGCTTTGATCTCGAGCTCCTACACATGTGGGGTGGGTTCTTGGATGTTGAGGAACGTAGGTATTCAATTGCTGACATTGAGAAGTTGAGCGCCTCAGCTCCCAGGAACCCGTCTTGACGCCGAGACTTTTACTAAATGTTGCCCGGCGTCCAGAGAAGTGAACTGGTCGAGGGGCGCTAGAGTGGGTCCCTGTTGCTATTTATCACTGACGTGTGCTTCCTCTGGTTTCCGCTTCCTACACAACCACAACCCAACACAATCACCAAAACTCACCGATACGAGTACACACTTTGGGTCGTGGCTCACCACCACTCATTGTTCATGTAAGATCCATATTCCTGAATATATATCTTCATCACTAACTAATATATAGAGCTTCAAGCTGCCCACATTGTCAATTTTGGTAAGTCTTCTTTTCCATTGCGTCGTCTCATCTTCTTCCTCCAAACACATATCCTCACCTGGCTACTCACCTCTCACTTTTCCTTCCATGACATGAATCAGTCCTGGCCCTCTGCATAGTTCCTATAGCTCACTTCAATGTGCTATTGGTTCTCAAATTGAACTTCAGGTTGGCCAAAAGTCCACAACTGGACTTCACCAACCCGTTGGAAATATCAGGCACTCAACATCATATATCCTGTATGATCTTGGGCTACCCTCTTATCCATACTCCATTCATATCCAACCATTTTCTTCTTTTCAGAACACAGCACTGCCATCCACCATTACACCTTCTATTTACCTTCTTCGATTTCGGTTGCCAAGTTTCAAACATCTGACCAACTTTCAGCTTCCAGCCTTGCCAGGAGACCGTTTCCGTTGCTTTGGCCTGTTTGGACCCGTATCATCATCATCATCACCCAGGTAAGCCTCCAAAGCTTCATCTCACTCAAACTCCATCCTTTTGGATCCTGACCTACCTCGCCTTTCATATGAACAGTGACTGACCTTGTTCTCAGAACAACCTGACGTCCTGTCCTGGCCTCTGACAAGATGTTCAACCCGGCTCAGTATCCTCACTTTCAGGGTGCTGATGTTTTCATCCTGGCACCAACCGGAGACACGTGGAACCTGCATTCCAGTATGCTCTCTTCGGCGTCCACAAAATTCTCCGAGCTCTTGAGCATGAACCCTCCCGCGCACGTCACTCCGAAGCAGCGCGAGGATGGAAAGACCATCAAGTGGCGCTTTCACATGAAGCCCGACCCAAGGGGCCGCTTCGTCGAATTTGAATTCGTGGTATGTTTCTCCTCACAAAAAGCCATTGACTTCATCTAACTGTTGCCAGGCTCACTCAGCTGCCAAACAGGCCATTTTCAACGTTACCCCCATTGATGCTCAGAGCAGCACCGAATATCTCCACACTTACGACAATCTCTTTCGGTGCATGTGCAATATCGATCCGATCCTGTTTCCTGGTGACGAAGCACTGGTGAACGACTCCCTTCGTCTGCTCCAGGCTGCAGAATCCCTCAAGGCTGTCCCATGCGTTCGTCGCGATATTGAGACGCACCTCCTCCGCACCGGCACCTACCTTTGGCAACGCGTTCTGCGAGACGTTGAGTACTGGGCTGATATTGGAGTCCGCCTTCGCTCGCCTGTCATCTTCCGAGAGTCGATGATAAGAATAGTCGGGCTGTGGAAAGTGCCATCTGCCATCAACAAGCAGACCCTGAAGAATACAGCCAACGGCGTTATGCTCTACAATATTGCCGAGAACAAGGTCCAAGAGCAGACCATTCGCAAGATTGAGATTGAAGAGTGCCTTCGAACCTTTTTCCCTCGTGCCATGCTGCATCCACCAAGCAACGACCCAGGCGCAGCCACACCAGGACGCGCCTTTTATGCCAACGACGTCTATTATTGGCAAGCCCTCACCCTTGTTCGCCAGTATATTGTCAAAGAGACCATGGCCGGTAACGGGTATGCTGCTGAAGACGGCGGTTCAACCTTCTACACTGCTATTGGCAATGGTGGCGCATCCTACTGCCGCGCTGCAGACCTGGAGGAGTGGCACAAGATGTTTGACATGACGGCGAAGGGCAAACAGCGCCTCCGAGACTCCTTAAATACCGTCAAAGAAGAGATGAGGGCCGTGGTTGCTGAGCTCATGATTTCTCGCTCCAATATCCTTCGTCTGCCTAACGATTATTCGTATCTGACATTCACGGAGTTCAAGGACGAGGAACTTCCATGGTACACGGCCCAAACCATCGGCGTCAAGCACCGAGCAGCTCCGGGCGCAGTGAGGAAGACCGAGAAACGTAACGACGGGGGCCTCTTTGTGGCTCAAAACTCCTCCTCGCCGGTTTCAGGCGCTCCGACTGGCGCTGTTCCGCGGAGCTCGCCCATGTCCAGCTCGCCAGTGTCTGGAGGAAAGAACAGCCCCGAGGCTTCTCAAGGTTCCCCGAAGAAGCAGAGACTTGGTTAAATGCACCAACCACGGTTTCCGTCGCCCGAGATCTTGAAATCAATAAGAATCCTGTTATTACCTCGGCGCCGGAAATCCGCAATCATCGATTCCGAAACTCACAAAGTTGCTGCTTTGTCGGCAGAACCTTGTTGTACAATAGCCTTTGTCTGCCTCTCTCTCTTGATTTTTGTTTGTACGAATACCCACGATGTTTTTTTGCTTTCGGTTTCCGACCTGTTCGCTGGCCTGGCCGGTGTTCAACATCACGGGTTTCGGTCGTCGCCTTCCAACAAGGGACAAGGTATATAGAATGACTGCACATTTGAGGTGATTGGTTGGAGCTGGAGGGTCTGTATTTCTAGAAGGTGCAGCATGATCTTTTTTTCTTCTTTTGTAATATGGGGGAGCAAGATCTGGAGTTGGATGTTGGAGTTAATAGAGGTACCCTATCGAGACTTTTGCAAGGAGAGAGACAGACAGGCATCAAAACTAATAGAAATGAGGTTATTACCCACCAAATAATTTGCCGCTTTGTAAGTTGTTGTTGTAAATTGTGAAAGTGGGAGCTTTAGTTAGTCACGTGTTAAGACCGCGACTGTTGACGACGACAATCGTCAGATGTTGTACTTTGGTACAAACCAGCGCCAAGGCACCCAAAACTCTGTTGCTCTTCATTAAACCATCACATACCAATAATAGATTTTAAACGCTATTTACTTGAATAGCGTCTATGTTGTTTTTCCGCCCTTTTGAACGATACTGTATATATATCTACACTTTTTAGTGAAAGGTCACCAACATTACATTCTCCGAGCACCAAAGTCGAAGTCGTTGATTCCCGAAACAGCCACCTTGGGAGGTGGGCCAATCGTCTACGCATGAAGCCAGACAATGACGCCCAGGCTCTGACGCCAAACAGCCTCTACAATGATGAAATAACTCCTAGTCCGATAATGACTTCCTATCCTCCGAAATATGATGCGCCGGGACCCAAAAAGCTCCTGACCTCCGCATTTGGCGGGCTTCGCGCCCGTCACTACATCTGCCTCACCCTCTTCACGCTCTCTCTCCTCTTTGTTTTCAAGTACAATGCCCGAGACAGCATATCTCTCTCAGCAGCTACTTCAGCGGATACGGCTGAATGGGAATCACTCTCAGAAACCGATCAGCTCATGGAAGCCGTCACGGCATTATCTCTTATGGAAGACTCGGACCAACTCTCTCCGGACCCGGCCAGCATCACGCTCATTAAAACTCTAGATCACTCCCTTGTGCCGCAGGTCGGCCGACAGGGAAACTCCAACAGCGGCCTCCAAGGCCGGCTGATTGTGATCGGAGACATCCACGGCATGAGGAGCGACCTAGAGCGGTTACTGGCGAAGCTGGACTTCGACTCAACCCGTGACCACCTGGTTTGCGCAGGCGATATGATCAGCAAAGGCCCCGATTCCATCGGCGTGTTAGACCTGCTAATGCAGTTGGGTGCGAGTGCGGTGAGGGGCAATCATGAGGATGGAGTTCTGAAGGCATGGAAGAAGTTGCATGCAAAGTCAGTGTATGGAGCGCACAACTCGCCGTCGAGGCGGAAGGCGTCAGGGCGAGGTGATGCCGACTTCGATGACGAAGCTAAGGGGCCCATTGAAGGCCGTGGCAAGAAGCATCCTGAGAGGAAGCAGAAGCATAAGGAGCTTGCGAAACAGCTTACAAAAGAACACGTGAAGTGGTTGAAGGATCTGCCACTTATCCTTAAGGTTGGGGATATTAAAGGGATGGGGAGTTTGGTTGTGGTACATGCCGGGTTGATGCCTGGCTTGAGGCTCCGAAGGCAGGATCCCTTTATGGTTATGAACATTCGCACTATAAACCTGAAGAAACTTCAACCTAGTGAGAGGCACAATGGAAGTGTGTGGACGAAGGTATAATCCTGCATTCAGTTGAATTTACTTGGGTTACTAACATGCATATAGTTATGGAACGAATTTCAGTCCCGCCTCCCAGAGAATGAACGCACCACAGTCATATATGGGCATGATTCTCGACGGGGTCTGTCGATTGGCGACTTCACGAAGGGGATAGATACAGGGTGCTTGAAGGGTGGGAAGCTGACTGCGTTTGTGCTTCAAGGAGGGAAGCGAGAAGTCAAGACAAGCTTGGTTCATGTGAATTGTAGATAGAAGCGTTATTAAGCAGCGGGTATGGTAGTAGCTGGTATTATCAATGATAGTAGACATTAGACGGCATCACAGGACGGGTTTTAGATGGACATTCGATACGAGCCATGGTGCAAGCCAGGATAATATTCTATTACGACAGTTTAATATATATACAATAATATAATACAGTTTGGTGTTTTCGTAAATCATATCCCAAGGCGGGCTAGAGGTATCGATCGCATGGAACCTCCGTGTCCCAGAATTCTAGTCGTACTATACAGCTGCGAATCCTTTCTCTCGAGGACATCCAGCACTCTACACTATGCTTTGCCTTCCAAAAATCTCGTCTTACTCCTCTGCCTCTGCGCTTCTTTCTTCGCCTTCTTGGCCTGGCTCAAACTCGTTCCCACCTCTTCCTGCATCTTCTTTGCAAGCCCATCCTCTTCGACTTCATCGAGCACGAAGCATCCCAAATTTCCCTGTCGCCAACGCTGGATCAACCACAGCGCCGCAGCCTCTATGTCCGGCACCCCTCCTTTCTGTAGGCGACCAGTCTTGTGACACACGGCATTAAGCATCTCGTGAACATCATTCGTTGGCGGGCAATACTCCCGATAAATCTTAGGATCGTGCTTGTTGATGTGGAAGAGGAGGTAATCCACGAGCGTCGTGGGTGCGATAATCGTGTCCTTAACGCTTCCGCATAGCGCCAGCTTAAGCATGCTCTCCGGATCCGGCACGAATGGCACGAAAACTCCGGGCGTGTCAACGAGGTACACGCCCTCCGAGCCGGTCTCAGGGTCGCGATCCACAATCTTGACCCCAGACGCAATCTTGCGTGTGATCCCCGGTTGTGCCCCCGTATACGCCGCCTTGCCGCGGTTGACGCCCTCCATGCGCAGCGCATTAAGGAGAGAGGACTTGCCAATGTTCGGCATGCCAACGATGAGCATGCGACTCCCTGTCAAGCTATCCAGCTCCTGGGCGTGCCGCTTCGCAAACTCGAGCACAGATCGCACATCCCGCTTCGACTTGTGGTCCGAAAAGAGAACTTGCTGCGGCTTGTGCCAGTCTTGGATTATAGCCTCACGCGCCTTGTCGGCGGGCCGGTTTCGACTCCCGAGATCGCGCTTCGTGTAGACGACGAGTCGTTGGCGGCCGGCGAGTGAGCCTTCGAAGAGGGGGTTGCGAGAGGTGAGGGGGACGCGGTAGTCTCGGCATTCGATGATAAGGTCGATGTGCGAGAGCATAGTGACCATCTTCGAAAGACCGGCAGCATGATGGCCAAGGAAGTATGAGCGGGGGAGGTTGAGGTTCGGTGGAAAGACGGCGCGTGGGACGAATGAGGATGCCATTGTGGCGGGTTGTGCTTGTCTACCGGTCGGCGCCTCGGGACATTGTTTCTAACCCCTTAATACTGGGCAGCTAGGACGTGGAATGGAGCACCGTGAGTTGTCGTAGGAGCCAGAATTTGTTGCCGTTGACGGCAGGGTCAAACAAGGCTGAGGGTTCAAGAAAGTTGCTCTCGCAAGGCCCAAGCGGCAACCAATCACATCAGGGTTTCAAACCCCTGTCTGTGTCTCCATCTCAAGACTTGGCGAGCCTCGAGACAAATATAATTTTTGGTTACTGTCTCTGAAACGATCATACTTTAGTTGTATCTGCCTAACTCTTTCGTAAATTTCTTTTTTCTGAGGTCTTTTTAGCTTGAAAAACACAAACAGTAAATAAAAACTTCGATTTTATTATCTTTTTAGAGAAAACCTAATTTGATCTAATAACTCGTAGCTATTCTCAAGGGCGCTCAGTCTTGTATTAAATTGAGCGAGGTCGTATGATTTAATGGAAGAAGAGGTAGACCACAAAAGAGGAATAGGAGTAATACAGGACAGCCTGGGGAATGAATTGATTGAAAGGCTTTGCTAGTTACTTCATACTGTTCTATTCCTCTAGTATATATTGACGGAAAGCTAAACTAGCCACTCCATAACCATACCAAATTATACAAATCCCTGCATCGTGTAACCG
Organism: Pseudogymnoascus sp. 05NY08; assembly: GCA_001662605.1. NCBI lineage: Eukaryota > Fungi > Ascomycota > Leotiomycetes > Thelebolales > Thelebolaceae > Pseudogymnoascus > Pseudogymnoascus sp. 05NY08. The sequence goes on along the minus strand of KV458780.1, from coordinate 596,431 downwards.
TCAATTCCAGGGATATATTACACTGCCCAGAACATATCGACCTCAACATCCTTTACCGTCATAGACCACCCCGGAAACCTCGCTCTCGCCCACACAGTCACCACGTCTCCAACCTCCAAACTCCGAACGAACTCGCCATTTCCTGTGGCCTTACCGCGGCCGGCCTTCTGCAACTCTTCCGCATCATCGGATTTGGCATCAATGTCGTCATCCCAGCGCCATACGATTGTGTAGTCCTCGGCTTCTTTTGTCGCAACTAAGTTCTTCTGCAACGTCTGGTCATGCGGCAAGAACGGGTGCTCTAGTTCAACCGCAGGGGCCTCGTTCCCTAGATCAAGCCACGCCTGACTCCTTGTAGGCGCTCCATTCTTTTTCAATGGAGGATCCACAGACTCCAGATTCCAAGCTAATGTCTTCTCCACATCACTCTCTGAACCATCATTCCGCTGCCGTTTTGGTTGCGGCAATTCTATAGATCCCTCCAACGTCTCGCCCTCATTCTCGTCAATGACCCTCGCCCGCTCTCTCCCAACATCTAACCACGTAAACGACCCGCCATAGGTCCCGCGATCTTTGTATTCCCCGCCCCACCCCTGATCGCGCATCGTGAACTTAAAGACGATTTTCCGACATGGATGCACTTCACGCGGCTGTGAGGTCCGCGCCCACGCTGAATGTAGGGCCGCGGTTGTTGCTTTTGAGGCCTCGGACTGAGTGGGTGGGAAGACATGCGGTCTCATTCTGCCTTGGCTTGCTGCTGGAGGCGCACGGCTGGGGTCTGTGGAAGGGGAGCTTGGAAGACACCCAAGGGGGAGGGTGCGGGCCTTGAAATGTTAGTGGGCTACGGATGGCAAAGTGAGGGGGACATACAACGAAATAGTTTTCGCGTGAATTACCCTGCGCACAGGCGGGGTGGATACCCGGGAGCACGGCGGAGGTGTGAGGCCAGTACTCGGCATAGTCGATTATGGCGTCGGCGAGCTCGAGGGGAAGGGAGAGGCTCTGGAGCATTGCTTTGACGACAAAGACATCGGGGACGGTGGGCTTAAAGGCAAGTGAGTTCGGAGGAGTGCTGAAAGGATTAATGGCTTGGAGGCTGGAGGAGAACGTCGTGAGAAAGTAGGGGAATGCCATTGGATTTGTTCAGCGAATGAATGTGCGGGGTTCGTGGTAAACGATACACTATTTCAGTGGTCTAAATTGGTGGACCGCGAATGGTGAAAATGATACAGTGAATCGGAAATGTGTGCTACTCTAAACCATTTGTTTATCCTCCCGAATTGCCGAATATCAAATATCGAATATCAGTGGCGAGATGGTGACGCCTCCCTCCCCCACATCCACCGAGGTTGCCTACGCAAGATGGTCTGTTCTGGCTGGAAATAAGCTAAACGCGGGAGCGGCCGGTGTCTAACCCAATCAAGAAAATAGGGCACGTGAAATCACGTCATGTACAGCAAATACTTACCGCCTCCAGATTAGGAGAGTTTAAAAGTTTCTGCCATTTAGCCTTGATGGGTGCGTCCTTGGTGACAAAGCCGACTGTCGGAGCTTCAACACCGACGTCTCTCTGTTTAAATAGTCGTTGCCGTGGACAATTTATCGGGGAACTGCCGGCAACGAGTTCACAGAACAATGAGTGCCTCAAGAGCGGCCGTGTCCGCGACGCGGATAGCTTCAAAACCAATCAAACCTTTCTCGAGATCATGGGGCCGACCACTATCAGCGGCCAGACCAGCTATGTCTGCGGCGGCTCCGGCCTGCCACCATTCTTCACGACAGCTCCACACCCAGCCACCAAGGCGAGCAGAGGCTCCAGCACCGACAGACGCCTCGAACCCGGCAATGTCCTTCCCATGCCTCGATGCACTCGAGAGCAAGACGGCGACGCTTGAGGCGCGTTCTCTTGCTAGCGGCCCCGAGCCTTCCTATACCAGTGGCGCAACGGAAGTTTACCACTGCAAAGACCCTATACTCCTCGACTGGGGTGGTGTGCTGCCTGAGTTCAATATTGCATACGAGACATGGGGCGAGCTCAACGCGGACAAATCGAATGCGATTCTGCTCCACACTGGGCTCTCCGCATCGTCGCACGCGCACTCGACAGAGAAGAACCCGAAGCCTGGATGGTGGGAGAAGTTTATCGGGCCAGGAGGGTGCCTGGATACGGATAAATACCATATCATCTGCACAAATGTTATAGGGGGATGCTATGGCTCTACGGGGCCAAGCAGCATCGACCCGGCCGACGGGAAGAACTACGCCACCCGCTTTCCGATTCTCACTCTGAACGACATGGTGCGCGCCCAGTTCCGCCTCCTCGATGGACTCGGAATCAACCAGCTCTATGCTAGTGTTGGCGCGAGTATGGGCGGTATGCAGTCCCTCGCGGCCGGCGTACACTTCCCTTCCCGCGTAGGCCGCGTTGTATCGATCTCAGGCTGCGCTCGCTCGCACCCCTACAGCATTGCGATGCGACACACACAGCGACAGGTACTGATGATGGACCCGAACTGGGCGCGGGGCTACTACTATGATCGGGTGCCACCGCACGCAGGGATGAAGCTGGCGCGTGAGATCGCGACAGTGACATATCGCAGCGGGCCAGAATGGGAGCAGCGATTTGGGAGGAGGCGTGCGGATCCGAGCAAGCAGCCAGCACTGTGTCCAGATTTCCTCATTGAGACTTATCTGGACCATGCAGGCGAGAAGTTCTGCTTGGAGTATGATCCGAATAGCTTGCTGTATGTGAGCAAGGCGATGGACTTGTTTGATCTGGGTGCTGAGCACCAACATGCTACTGCTGTGAGGAGAGCAGAGCGGTCAGACAGTTTAGAGGCATCTGGCGGGGACTTTTCTTCGTCGACGTGCAGTCTGGATTTACCCGAGACGCCGTACGTAGAACAGCCTGGCCAGGTTCCTGTCGACCTTGACGGGCCTATCGCAACGTCTACTGCTCCTCCCGCGGACTTGGTGAAAGGGCTGCAGCCGATGCGAGACATCCCCACTCTTGTGCTTGGTGTGGCAAGCGATATTTTGTTCCCCGCATGGCAACAACGGGAGATCGCGGAGACGCTGAGGAGCGGAGGAAACAAGAGGGTGACACATGTGGAGCTTGGCGAGGACGCGAGTTTGTTTGGACATGATACATTTTTGCTGGACCTGGAACATGTGGGGGGAAATGTGAAAAGGTTTCTCGGTTGAGGAGGTTGGAGGGGTTGGAAGGGGGGGTTGGTTAGATGAATATGAGCATGTGGCCGTTCGGCGTTAGGTGGCGGGAATCCATAAGTGGGGATCCGTTATGGATGTTAGGCCATTTGATGTTTGTTTGTAACAATACCATAATTGGATATATTATGTCCTACGGGGATGGTGAAATCAAAACCTGGCAGTGCGCAAGACACCAGTCATGCCAAGAACCCTCAGTGCATATCTATTGTGTAGGTACATGTATTAATAATGAAGGTATATATGTATATACGGCATATGCAATCAAGACGTCAAACGCCTGTCTGGGCGCTCTGGGCATGCCTTAGCTGAGTATACTTATTGTTTTAGCGCACATCGCATCTCTCATATTTGAAGCTATCTTATCTCGATGGCGGGGTTAAAACCTGGGGAATAGCTCGCTGCTCGGGCCATCCCAATCCCGGACCCTGGTCGCATGACATCGATCCAACAACAACACAACAAAGTAAGACCACACTTACTCGGGTAGTATCAATCATTTGGACCTATCAACCAACTCTATACGAGAAAATCCCCAGATATATCCATGGGTGTCACCACTATCTCACATTCTCATCTCTACCGAATATTCCCCACTAGGAGTCTGGCCTAGAACCCCAATGTGGACTGTTCCCCGCCTGTGATCGTCGGTATCATGCGAACTATGAACACGAGGCGCATAATAACCAGCCCTTCAGTTGTGAATGTCTACTTTTGATTGAACAGAGCATCGGACCGTTACTGTGCACAAAGAGGTCAGCGGTTCCACATCCAAGGTCCCACATTCCCTAGGTGCTGCTTTGTCCGCTTTATTCTACGTTATCATCCCCGTCGGTAGTTGTGCCGTCGGGACATATGTGTGGCTGGAGCTAGACGCGAGCGGGCGGCCTCTAGACACCGCCGCTATTTCGTAGCACTGCCAGTCGCGATCTCGTATCGACGATTTGTCTATTACTCTTCCCTTAGCGTTGGACTTGGCTGATGAATAGTGTCCTAGTGCCTCGTTACATGACGCTGTATAAACTGCTATGGACCTATCACCTGCCTCGTACTTACATCTCGAAGACGTTTCTACCCCTGGAATGCTGCCAACAAAGCTGCTGGCTGTCAGATGAGCCGTGCCGTTATGTTTCCCCTCCCGCAGCTTCCCCAGGTTGTGGCGGACGCCTCCTTGGCAACGCGGGAGCAAGTCAGGTATAAGACAGCTGCCGTGCTCTTCCCTTCTGCGAACGGCAGATCCCTCTTTTTCGAGTGGATTTATGATTTATTTTCCTACAACATGGCTTACCTACATCTGGGCAAGCTCCTAACTACTTTGATATCGTTCTTCCTAGTCGCCAGTGCTCAGAGCTCATGGGACCATGAGCTGTTTACAAGCAGCCCCCCGGTCTACCCGAGCCGTGAGTCCAGCAACTTGCCATTATACATCCAACCGCGCTGACAAGATTTAGCTTCTACTGATGGGAATGGATGGGAGGCTGCATACGCGAAGGCACGCATATTTGCCGCGAATCTGACTCTAGATGAAAAGGCTGGCCTCCTCACAGGGAACATTCGGGGCCCATGTGTTGGTAAGAATAGTCCACATGAAACCCATTGCCGATGTACTCACACAGCTAGGTAATCTGGTACCAATCGCGAGACTTGGTTTCAAGGGACTTTGTATGCAAGATGGCCCTGCAGCTCTTCGACAAGCAACCTTTGTGTCTGTCTTCCCTGCTGGCCTGACCATTGCCGCAACATGGGATCGAAAACTCATGAACACGCGGGGTTCATATTTGGGTGCTGAGTTTAAGGCTAAAGGAGCGCACGTTATGCTTGGACCTGTAGCTGGGCCGCTAGGCCGTTCTGCATTTGCTGGAAGGGGGTGGGAGGGTGCGTACTTACCTACCTACAACAGATATTTAGGTATACTGACGCATTGATAGGTTTCTCACCTGATCCGTATCTTACGGGAGTAGCTATGGAGGAAACGATCACCGGGATCCAAAGTACTGGCGTGCAAGCCAATGCTAAGCGTACGCCGAAGATGATTCTGTGAAAGTAACGGATGAGATACTGACTAGACCACACAGACTGGATCGGTAATGAACAGGAGACTCAGAGAGTTCCCTCCAACAATGGAGGTATCAAAATTGATGCTGTTTCTTCCAACATCGACGATAGGACGATGCATGAATTGTACATGTGGCCCTTTGCCAGCGCACTCCATGCTGGAGTTGCTTCAGTGATGTGTGCATACAACCGCCTTAATGCATCATACGCTTGTCAGAATTCGAAGATTCTCAACGGCTTGCTGAAGGAAGAACTCGGCTTCCAGGGATACGTCGTCAGTGACTGGGGCGCCACTCACTCAGGAGTCGCGTCTGTCAAGGCCGGTTTGGATATGGATATGCCAGGTTCGATCAATTTCCAATCACCAGGACCTTCATATTTTGGAGGAAATTTGACTATCGGTGTAAACAACGGATCTTTAACGATGGATCGAATCGACGACATGGTCCACCGCGTTATGACACCTTACTTCTTCTTGAAACAGGACACAAGTTACCCGTCTATAGACCAATCGTCGGCCCCATTGAACAAATGGGGAATTCATCCTTACCTACAGTCCTTTGTTTATGGCGCCAAATCCAACGTCGACGCACGCGGAACGCATGCAAAGCTCATCCGCGATGCAGCAGCTGCGGGAACAGTGCTTCTCAAGAACACAGGGAATATTCTTCCACTGAAGGCCCCAAAAAATATAGGCGTGTTTGGAAATGACGCTGGTGATAATATCAATGGTGTTTACACTCTTAACGTCATCCGTGATAAAGGGTACGAATATGGCACTTTGGTGATTGGAGGAGGTTCAGGGTAAGTTGCAATTCTGTTATTTTGAAACCTAGGCTAATACCCATGAAGAACCGGTCGACCTACATACGTCGTAACACCGATGGATGCAATCAAAGCACGCGCCGCTGCTGATGGTTCTATCGTACAATTCATTCTCAACAACAACTACTTAGCCAGCGATCCCAACCTTGCTTTCTCCACATTCGCCCCTTCCCCTCCAGACGTTTGCCTGGTCTTTCTCAAAACGTGGGCCACAGAAGGTTCCGACAGGACCACTCTCGAAGCTGATTGGAACAGCGCGGCTGTTGTCCAGAATGTAGCTGATCGCTGTTCCAACACCATCGTCATCACACACTCTGGCGGGCCAAACACCATGCCCTGGGCCTCTCACCCAAATGTCAAAGCTATCGTCGCTGCCCACTACCCCGGCCAAGAGAGTGGGAACTCAATCGTCGATATCCTCTACGGCGTTGTTAACCCGAGCGGCAAGCTGCCATACACAATTGCCAACTCGGAAGCCGAAGACAAGTTCGCGCCTATCACCGATTCTCCAGAACTACGAGCTACGACAGATCCCAACGCATGGCAGTCTGATTTTGAAGAGGGGCCGCTGATCGACTATCGTCATTTCGACTACTACAACTCGAGCGTGCTGTACGAGTTCGGCTTTGGCTTGTCGTACACCACATTTGGGATGGCGAACCTGGTAATCGCGAAAATCGACGAGAAGGTTACGGCACGCGCACCGGCTGCAAAGACAGCACCAGGAGGGAACCCGAATTTGTTCAAAACCATCTTCCGAGTTACAGTTGTTGTTAGCAATACCGGCGCGGTGGCTGGATCTGCTGTGCCACAGCTCTACCTCTCACTGCCTCCAGTTGATGGCATTACCGCTTCAGCGCTTAGAGTGTTGAGGGGCTTTGAGAAGGTGCTTTTGCAGCCCGGGGAGAGCCAGACAGTGACGTTCAATTTGATGCGGAGGGATGTGAGTTTTTGGGATACTGTAAGTCAGGAGTGGGTTATTGCGCCTGGGAAAATTGGTGTGCATGCTGGGTTTAGTAGTCGGGATTTTAAGGCCGAGAGTAGCTTCACGCCGTTGTGAGGGATGATATGGATGTCGTTGAATGATATTGCGGTTGAATAAGGCTGGAAGGAATATGGGTGCATATATTTTAGGTTTATGGCGTTACGGAGGTACGGATCTGAACAGGGTAGGCTTGGGGCTTGAGGGAATCGGCGGATGGTGGCCGATGGTCAGTACAGAACACAATGGTAGCAATATTGAAGCATACTTTCAAGTTTCCTATGTCTTGAAAATAGTGGTTTTCTTTTGCTGTAAAGGCAGACGAACACTCGGCAACCACAGATCAACACCGTCAACACTTACGACCAATTCTCTCTGTACCTCATCTTGCCACCCCCTTCATCCTGCTCACAACCCTGCTCCACAATCCTCTTTCTTTCAATCAATACTTGGATACACCGTCGTAGTCCGTACCGTCTCAGTCACCGTATACGTTTCATAATGGGTACTGGTCGTACTCTACAGTTCCACATCATTAGCCCCCTTTCATCATCTCCCAACAACACCCAAAGAAGAAATTACACATACCACAGTCCCAAGCCAGACCGGAACCGAAACCGTCGACGTCGACGTCGTCTCCGGCAACGCAGAAGTAATGATGCACGAGCACCCCCATGTCAGGAAATAACCGCCCGCCCATGCGTAGTCCGAACTCAGATAATCGGGGAAGTGGGAGATATAACGCTTTTCGAGCGCGGCGTTGTCTACGGTGGGAGGGACCGGTGCGGCGGTTATCATGGGGTCGCGAGGTTGGGGTGCTTCTGTTCGCGGGGTGAGGGACTGCTGTTGGGGCTCACACTCGGTCTAGGGCGGTATAGTCAGAGGTTTGTTTCATACAACTGCGACTGAAGTGATGGGCGGGGAAGAGCGTCGGGGGACTTACGGGTAGGAACTCAGGGCAGTTGCGATCATACCAACCATACGCACTAGGAGTGGCTAGGGGTGTAGGAGGGTGCTCGGCGCGAGTGCCATTGATGCCCAGATTCTCACCGAAGAGGGAGCAATCGATGATATCGCCACCGGTGCTAGAATTCTCGATAAGGAAGCTGTGGCACGCTGCGTCACCCAGGCATCTCTGGTGACAGGTATTGACGTCGACAAATCTGATGGTATCCTGGGGCCATATTACCTGCATGTCGCTCGCGTAGATTGTATGGTGGAATTCAATGCCGCAGACTTGGCTCTTTGAGGGCTTTGGGCACCAGACGGTGGATGTAGGGTGGCTTTTTCTTCTGTTAGTATTGACAAGGCAACCTTGTATGGAGCTGGTGAATGTGGTACTCACTCGTAGTCGGTTTTGGTTGTAGAGTCGTAGATATATGTGTTATACGAAAGCGTGCTAGTTGCTGAGTATGTGATGCGAACGGTGGAAGTAGAAGTCTGCTGCAGTACCTCAGAGCAGTATGCGGTTGGAGTATACGCTGTTTCTGTGGCTGGCCTAAATAGTGCAGTTAGAAACTCTTACAACTAGAATATATGGAGATATGGAAGCTTACGGGTTCACTAGCTGGCTGACTATCGTTGAAATTCAAGCTGTTTCCGTACATTCTGGCACTTGTTAGCAGTCTATAGCATTTGGCAAGATATGTTTAATGGTTATCATGCACCTGGTCCGGCACTCCAGGTGCCGAGGAAGCATTCTGACTTCCATTGGCTCCCACAAACATCATCTCTCTTGATAGGAGTTGCATCCTTTCTGGCAAGAGGAGCACCCGTTATCTGAGCTCCTCCGGGAAGGGCAGATATTAGATGGGCTAAGCCCATAAGAACTGTAAGAAAATACATGATGTTGACGAACATATGAGTGATACCGTACTCTGTTGGCGATGGAGTTCGTCAATTTGGGGACAATTGAGTTTTGAAACCTGAAAGTCATTACTTCTTAAAGCCCAAGGCGGAATACTAATAACGTAGCCATCCTGATCAACCAACTGTGGGGTATCTCCTCATGTCAGCGCGAATACCGGCCTTTCCCTGTGTTAAACGTGTAGAGTGCTGCATCATGGTCATTCATAGATGACGTTTAATATATAGATTCTTGCACTGCCCCGATTAGGGAGTTAGTCTAGCAGTTAACTTTATTTATTTCCCGGCTAGGAACCACGAATAAACCGGGCTAATGTTATACTTGCAGACGGATGAATCCTTCGGGAGTCTAATAGCTAATCAGATGATCTTACATACCAGATTTATAGCCTAGGTTACCGGGTACGTTCATATTAGCCAATAGGATGGACTTCTCACCTCTTAACAATAAGAAACTCATGAATACCATAGCCGGGGGAATACCATAGCCGGGGGAATACCATAGCCGGGGGAATACCATAGCCGGGGGTTGCGCCTTTATTCGGGAGAACTTGAAGCGACGTCCGAGTTGAGGCAGAGATATGATGGGGGCCCGGATCTGACCAAGATTTATTCAGCAACCAGTAACGTTTGTGCTTCCTTATTCCCGGTCCGAAAATGAAGTATTTCGGTATAATTGGGTAGAATAAACGGGATGGGGCCATGGATGAATTGATACATTGTATAAAGCCCGGTTTACCAACGATTAATCACCGAGATGATGAGATATCGTGGTTTCAAAGTTCCCTTGTTTCCCCATTAAGATTCAGAGTTTTGGTTCTGTTTGATTTATCCAAACATAATATCGAATCAGTAAATCTTCAGGATGATAACCCGTCTTAGGAATTATAGAAATACCAGTGTAGATATGGGGGACTTCCCCACACTTGTGACAGATCAACAGGCGGGCACTACTGTAAGCACGCCCCCACACCAACTGCGTGCGCCAAGCCGCGAACTCCCCAGCACGCGCTAAAAAAAAGTTCACTTGTAATCGTCTTCTAATCGCACCGATAGCAAGCAGCAGCGCAAACCGACCTTGCACGACACCGACATTGCGCCCACCGCGCCCCTCCCCCCACCATGACCCCGACCTCCTCCCACCACGCCGCGCACCTCGCCGCTACAGCCCTGGTGTCCGGTGCGGTCGTCGCGACTTCTATACTTGCGTTCCAGCGCCTGCGCAGGGAACGCAGGGTCGACGACCTGAAACACTCGATTCCGCCGGCGACTGGGGAGGAACTGCGTGATCTCGTCGCGCCGACGCCACAGTGGAGCAAGGAAGATGAGAGGAGCGCTGAGCTTGCGGCGCGGGCGATAAGGGGAGAGTACGATGACGGTAGGCCTCTCTGTGCTCAGCCCTGACGTAGCTGCAACTAACGGACTACTAGAACTCATCCTCGAGCAATTGGCGCGCAATCGCGTCTTTCTTTCCGACTCTGGCCTCGCTGCCCTACGAAATGCGAAGATTGTCGTTGTGGGATGTGGTGGTGTTGGCTCGCACTGCGCTGCAGCCCTTGCGCGCTCGGGCGCCTCGCATATCCGCCTCATCGACTTTGACATGGTGTCTCTGTCGTCGCTGAACCGTCACGCGGTGGCTACACTGGCGGACGTTGGGACGCCGAAGGTGGAGTGCCTGCGCCGTCGATTGCGGGCTGTGACACCTTGGGTGGACTTCGATTGCCGGAATGAGATGTTCAGCGAGAAGGACGCGGAGAGGTTGCTCAAGGATGCGGAGTTCGTGGTGGATGCGATTGATAATATTGACTCGAAGGTCGGGCTACTGGCTTACTGTCACGAGAAGGGGATACAGGTGGTTAGTTCCATGGGTGCGGGGTGCAAGAGCGATCCGACAAGGATATTTGTTGGGGATATCAGTGCGTCAACTGAGGATCCGCTGTCTCGCTCTACACGGCGCCGACTGCGTCTACGAGGCATCGCAAGCGGAATCCCTGTCGTATTCTCTACCGAGAAGCCGGGTTCGGGAAAGGCACAGCTACTTCCCCTCTCCGAAGAGGAGTTTGCGAAGGGCAAAGTCGGGGAGCTGGCGCCTATGGCCGATTTCCGAGTCAGGATATTGCCTGTGCTCGGCACCATGCCAGCGGTATTCGGCTGTGCAGCGGCAAACTACGTTATTCTGAAACTAGCGGGGTACCCTACGGATAATGTTGAGACGAAGGGGAGGGAGAAGCTGTACGAGACTATTCTAGCGCAGGTACAGGGCAGCGAGGAGAAGGTTGCTAGAGCGAGTATGGGTTGGGGTGCCGAAGACGTCAAGGGCCTCAAGTTGCCGCTTACGGCGGGAGATGTGGGGTACTTGGTCGAGGAGGTATACCGAGGTCGCAGCGTGGTTAGTGGGGTGCCCACAAGGCTGGCGCTTGTAAGGTGGCGGGCCCCTGAGGGAAAGACGATAAATGAAGGGGAGGGGCAGAAGAGTAGCCGCCTACGGTTGGGAGAGCTTGTGTGCATGACGAAGGAGGAGGCGAAGGTGCATGAGCGGGAGGTGGTACTTGGAGGGAAAACGATAGAAGAGATATATGGGAAGGATATTGTAGAGTACGTAGAGTCAAGAATAGAGGAGGAAAAGGGGTTCGCGACCTATAGATAGTAGAGATAGTAGGGGTAGTATGGGCGGCAGGCTTATGTAACCAGGAGCAGGGCAGTCTTGTACTTTACAATGTATACCCATGTTTTACGATCTAGGCGGCTGCCGATATAGGCCGGCGATATTCCCCGGGACTAATATTTAAAAGTATGACTGCCATGTTTTAGACTGAGATTTTGAGATGATACTATAGTTTACTATAAAATACTATAATATACTAGATGTTGATATATATGGGAAGCCAAGCTTAGATATACCGCTTTCGGAAGATGCCAGGGCTAAAAACAGTAGCATGCCTCGTATTCGATTCTTTACTGGACATGGGTACAAATGGGGTCGATAAATAGAGGGGATTTTTATTCTTCCGCGCCGTTTATTGGCGCTAAATAAATCGCGCTTGGTTACCTAATACAATGCCAAGACTACTGTATAACAATCAAGCTTCCGATAAATGTGGGGTTTGACGATCTTAGGGGGAATATTTCGTCCTAAATAGATTAGCGCTTCGTATCGGCCTAGGCCTGTACGAGAACGGCACGGCGTGGCGCAGCCGGAAGGTATCAATTGCGCCGTTTATTGATCGAACGGCCTGCCGGTTATCGTCACCCTTTTGCTCCCACTGCTCCCACTGCTCCCACTTCTCCCACTGCTCTCTCTCACCCCTGATTGCGACTCTACTGCCCAAATATCCAATTCTCCAAGAACATGGAACCTACTGTCGTTATTTAACCGCTCTCTTTTGTCGTGATCTTTATTAGGTGCCTGGTAGCCAAGCTATTTACTCTTGCCCAGTCGCTGGCGCGCCGCCGTCATGTTCCTGACTCCCAATCGCCGCTATGTTACCCTTGCTGGCGCCGTCCTTTTCCTTGAATGGACGTGGGTGTTCCTCGGCAGCCCTGGGCAGAAGGACATTCTAGCATCTATGCCCTCTCAGCACAAAGAAGCGAACGAAGATGTCTTTGACTATGGGTTCGTCCAGTCCAATGCGCTGAGGGATATATGCGACTCAGTGGAATGGAACGACGAGTTGATTTTCACATGCGACAACAATTCAGGCAGCGTCGCCGATGTCAAAAACTCGATCTTAAACTGCGTCCGATTTACTATCTCCGCGGGTGGGCGCCTCGTCGTCCCTCGCATCATCATCTCCAACACCAGCGAGACCTCCTCAACCGACTCTACGACCAAACAGACATACTTCAGCTCCATGTTCGACCTACACCACTTCCTCATGTCTCTTCACCTCTCCTGCCCCCAACTCAACACCTACAAGAACGTCGACGATGTCCCTCCTCGGGCATGGAAATACGACCCCTTATTGCTGCGACCAGAAGACCTCCAGTCACCCTTCCTCTCAACCGGCATCCCGCGTCCAGATTCCTGGGGTGCCGAATTCAACAACTGGCTAAACGACCAAACTGTCACCCGCATGCCCACCGCCGGTCTCACAGTCGTCAACCTCGCGCGCTCACCGCCTGTATACCCCGTCTCTAGCGACGAAGGCCTCGCGCGCGAATTCGGCATGTTCCTCAAGATCCAGCCCGAGGCGCGAATACTCGCGACATCGACCTTCCATGCCTTGATTCGCAAGCACAACATCGGCGCGCTAGACTCGAGCGCCATAGCGAAGAACGCCTATGTAGGCGCATATCTTGGCTCCGACAGCAAAACGTCGGACCTTTCGATCACAGACGCGAACCATTCACCTACGACGCTCGCACAGCGCATCCTTAACGAAACACTCGCTACCGATCTCAAAGTTCTCTACCTCGCTTCCACCGAGCCGTCTAGTGGCGAGCGCCTCGCCGCCGACGCCTCCCGGCTCGGAATATTTGTCGACACAAAATTCAAGCTCCTCCCAGCAACGGGTGTGGCAGCCCTAGAAGCCTTGGCGCCGGAGCAACAGGCGCTGGTGGATTACCTCGTTTTGGGGAGGGCGAGCCAGTTTATGGGTGTAGGGGGTGATGCGTTTGGGTGGAGCGTGGCGCTGGGGAGGGGAGGGAAGTGGAGGAAAGATGGGGGGGAGGGGATGGAGGGGGTGCTGATGAGGGATTCGTTGAGTCGGATTTATGGGAAGAAAGGGGAGGATGAGTTTGCTAGTTGTTTGTGGCCGTGACGAGATGCGGATATGTAAAGGAAGTAAAATGGTTTGTATGATATGTTGATATAGGTAGTGGGCGTCCTACCGAGGGTGTACGAAATATTTGGGGCTATAAGATTACATAGCATTGGGATTGGGGGTAGAGGATTATCTTCCCATCAGACTTAACAAGGTAGATATAAGAGATATTCACAAATTTACAAATCTAAAAATCTACTGTGGCCAGACGTGAAGAGAGAATGCCCACATTGATATCTACAATTTCACCCGTCGACAACAGATATGCCGTAATCGCTACAGAAATTTTCCCATGCACACATTCGCACGAATGAAATTAGTGTTTGAAGCTTCACATGCATTCTATTTTCCTATGGTATTCCAAATGTCCTTACCCATCCACTTTGGTCTGCTATTCACAGAGCTCCAAGATTCCGAGGAAAACAAGAAAAAGGTTAATAGAGCAACCGATAGGTAACAAGCTGGCATTCACTTTTTTACACCCCTGAACCTCCGACAATATGCTTGTTTAATTTTGGCACTGCAAGCAAATTGCTGGCTCCCTGATATCATGAACTCGTTGGCTCTGTCGCTTCCGACTACTTAGTCGAAACTGATCAGGTCATCTTCTTGGGTCTCTACCACTTCTTGTTTTTCAGTGATGGCAGTAATGGCAGCCCCTCCATTGTTGTCTGAACGCCCATTGGTCTGGGGTGGGGTATGTTCAACGTCCGCATCATTTGGGGAGAAGTGGGACTCCGTTAGCACTTGGTCCAACTCCTCGGGCTGAGTCCCCAACCCAGGGTCATCTTTCTCCGGTTGGGCCGTTGACCCGGGGATGTTTTCCTTGCTCTTCGATATTGGAGTGGAATGCTCCTGCAGATTGCTCGGACCATCATTACTCGAATGGGGAAGTGACCAAGCTTTCTGGACGCTCAGAGATTGACCATGGCGACGTGTTCCATGTAGCTCTGATATTGCCGTATCAGCTTCCACCGAGGAAGCCATGGTGACAAAAGCAAATCTGTTAGGATTCGTAGCCGTTGCAACTGCTGCGCCATTCTTGACGACGGCGTCCAAAACAGTACCATGTTGCATGAAAAGATGTTTCAGAGATGCAGTGGATTCAGCTTCCGCGACCCCTGAGACAAAAAGTTTCCCGACAGAGGCAAAGGCAGGAGCAGGTCCTGTCGTGGTCGGCATTTGCGATGAAGCAACGGGCCCAGTGTTGTTACGCGGGGGAGGAGCCCCACTGTGGGGACGGCCTAGCTTCAACACTGATGGACTCTTTGTAAAAGCTTGCTTAGTACCTTGTCCATTGTTATTCGTCTGCACTGATGTAATGACCTTAGTCGAGCCGTCGATCCTATGTGGGAGGTCGGGTGCGCTGGCGACCGAAGCATAAGTGTCTAGATTTGGGCTAGATCTTGGTGGGGCAGTGGGGAAATTCTCATTGGGTTGATGAACCAAGCCCTCCGCATTACGTAGGTCTGGTTGGGGGGATCGGCTCGACGATCGTTTTTGTTCCACCTGATTGGGGATACCTGGGAGGCTGTGCAATATAGCAGCATTGCGTCGCCCTATTTGCCTAGCTCCGCTCGAAAGGTCTACGGGTCGGTGAGAATCTCGAATAACAGGGGTAGTGCTGGGAGAGGGCCTCTTAGATTGAATCACATTGTTATCAGATGCCGGGGCGTCCCATTCCCGCCAAGCGGCCGCATCAAATATCTCAACCTCTTCTGCCAACTCTGCCTGGAGAGAATGAACTACTGGATACAAAGCAGGCACAGCAGAACCTTCGGCAACAGCAGGCAATACCAGTAGTGAGTGGCCGCCACTGGCAATGTGAGATGCCTGTTCGCAAGGACAAGCACATGGGTCGGAGCAACGCATGGTACAGGTGTGGGCGGCCCCGCAGTTTATTGCGTTCGTACAGGGCTCCTTGCAAAATAGATCTTCGTGCGGGAAGCTAGAGCTAGTTAGCATTATGAAAACAATCATATTAGGGATATCTTACGAATGACAATTGTATCGGCACTTATGACCACAAGGCATAACACCGTTACATTTGACGCCACAGCCACCAGTCAAATTTTCCAACTCCACGGAAGAGCCTACGATCGTTTCAGTTGAATGAGTAGAGCACACGACAGGAAACCCAGAAGTAATATCAAAGCGCCCTTGTGATTTCATGGTCATCATGGCGGAAAACCAAAGGTCATAGCTTTCGGCTCCTAGCCGAAGAAGGTTGATGCAGTTGCCAAAGATATACATGCCACGACGAGCACGAGATAGAGCCACAACGGCGCGGTTTTTATTCTCAAGGAATCCAATCGTCCCATGCGCATTACTACGAACCAGTGACAGTAATACAACGTCGTTTTCCTCGCCTTGATAGGAGTCAACAGTGAATACATTGAACGGCCCGCGAGTTGCGAGGTTTGGAACTCTCTTCAGCAGCGTGAGAAGTCGTTTGCGCTGGCCATTGTAAAATGTCAAAATCGTAATTTTCTTGTCATCGATGTCATTCAACACCAGATAGTTAAAGAATGCGACAATCATGTTCGCTTCTTCGATATTGTACGTGCTTTGTGCGTCATCTCTGCTCTCTAGCCAAGTATGATGGAAACAGTACGAGTCCCGACCTCCCATTCCAGGGATCGGCTGGCGAACACGCCGATCAAGAACCGAAGGGTGATCTTCTAAGCCTTGATATATTGGGCTCAGAAGCTCTCGTAGGCCAGGGATCATACGGCGCTGTTTGTTAAGCATAGTGAACTCAACGCCGTTATTTACCAATCGCTCGAACAGCGATACGCTGAGATTGTACGGATGTCTCTCGAGATGTGAAACATTGCAATGGGCTTGGAGTTGTTGATGGTCACCGACGAGAATAAGGTGGTCTAAGCTCTCAAACATGGCGGCTAGAATGGTTCCCTCCAAAGTCTCGGCCGCCTCTTCGATGAGTAGTGTGCGCGGCTTCAGACATGCGAGCAATCCTCGATATTTGGAAAGGCCGGTTGTGGTGCACCCAATAAGCTTAATACCTACCTTTCGAATGAAAGTAGCATCACCCTGCCATCTTGCGACCTTGAGACGATCCATCGCTCTCGAATAGTCAGTCAAATGTCGTCGAAAGCTAGCCAGATATTCTTTGGTGGCGGCGCCCTTCAGGTATTGGTAAACTGCGCCGCGATCCTCTTCATCAATATCCCAGAGATTTGGTGTCGTGCGGAGAATTGCCTCGACTTGAACATTTGAGCGTGCTCTGCTGTTCCTGCCGATGAACTCTCTTCGATATGGCACATATTTGCCTTTTAGCGCCTCAACATCGTCTTCATCCTTTGACTTTCGTGCCTCCAGTTCTGTCTCGTTAAGGGTTTCGTATTCGTAGTCATCCTCATCCTCGTCGTCTTCAAATCCGTTGTTGCTAAGAGGGCATCGCTTGGGCAGTAGCTGTTGATTCAGACCAAGCCAGGAATATAGAAGGCCGCCAACGTCTGCGCCTGCGTCCACCCATTCATCATCATTAAGTGAGTCATACTGCTCTTGAGTTATGAGATTTAGTTTGAGGAAAACGCTGGCTTCTTCGGGCCCTTGGTCATTCATATCTTGAATGTCACATATAATCTCCTCTGAAATGCGACGAAGAGCATCCTGGGCAATTCTTATCTTGCCGGCACTACCGGTTATCCCAATTGCAAGTTGGCCTCGAAGCCTAAACAGCGTCCTCAATTGAATGTTGTCGTTAGACTCACTAGACCTTCCTCCGAGGCGAAGAAAGTTGGGCTCAAAAGGCTCAATCAAATTTAGTAGCTGGTCGATGGCATGGTTTGTTTGAGCAGACACCAAAATTGGAGGGTCTCCAACTTTCCAGTTGTTCAGCATGATCTTCAATGCTGTTATAGACACGAATGTCTTTCCTGAAAGGGGTATAATTGTTAGCTTCATATTAATTGATTAGCTTTCGAGAATTTGCGTACCTGTTCCCGGAGGACCCTGTATTATTGCCACCTTTTTGCAGAGTATTCTACGCACAGCGGCCATTTGAGAGGCGTCTAATTGTGAACCCTCGAGAGCAGGCCACTGACCTAGGATATTGACGTCTTGAAGCACATCCGCATCAAGATCTCCAGTCGTGAGTATTTCGCGGGCTGCTTCACTGGGCAACAGTGCACTCAGATTCCTTCGGGGTTGTTCTTCAACATCCGCAGGTGGGCCTACAGTCCTCCTCAGTTCTATCAAATGCTCTGCCATGGGAAAACTAGATTGGTTAGAAATATGCCTGTGAAGAAAAGGTAAGCACTTACGTCTCTGACATCAACTTTTGCATTGCAACAAGCATGTGTCTACTAGCTTCAAAATACCCAGATTTGGCCTCGACCATCACATACTCCTCTGTTGGATCAAACTCGGATTCCTCAACGCTGGCCCAGAATATGTCAATCTGTGGCGGATCCTGTTCTACTGCCGCTAGCGGACGAGCAGCGATAATTGCAACCTTGCAAATAGTTTTGAATTTGTCATGCACTGGACTGAGGGCGACCATGGTGCCTTGCTGCAGGCGGCTGGATTGAGGCCAGCGAATACGCTTACCAGCACGCTCCGTCGAGAACTCGATACGGGCTGCAGCACCCATATTTGCAAAGGTATATCCCACAATAAAGACCTGTCCATCATAAGCTTGGTTCTTAAAAAAAATGGAGACATCTCACATTTGTATAAATTGAGGTGTTTTGAAGGTCAGAAGTCCGTGGGTTTTCTTTGTAAGAACGGATTGCATCCAGTAATGGATATATGGCATCATAGCGGAGGAGTTGATATTGAGAGCCGATATAAGCCTCTTTGCTTCCCCAGGGACCACCCATAATATTTTCCGGCAGAGCTTCTGTATGGGTGACGCCATGTGTAGAGTCGGGGTTTATCTCTGCGCCAGAGGGAATTTCTGGAAGTCGCCTCCATGCCTCTTGGGAATGTTCCTCATCAAGTTGGTAAGGTCGGGTTATGTGTTCGCGTAGTATCGGCTCAAAGTCGGCCGGAAACACCTTTGAGAAAACAACTTTCACCTTGATTAACACATTGTTAGTTTAAAAGCATATTCTGCACTATATTGTTCATATCTTACAGGTGATGGAGGCTTAAAGTCTGCTCCCCGCCGCGGAAGCTCTGCCTTGAATAGAGACATTGCGTTGCAAACGGCATATAAGAGATACCGCCAAGATCGAAAGGTCAGTTCTCAGAAAGAGCCCAATGCTAGAATTTTAATGCGCTTTCATCGCATCAAAACGAATTTGATTATTTGTAGGACCGAACAACGTTTTTGGAGTATATTGACCTCAAATGGTGGTTCAAAGAAGGCGAAGCGAAGTTGGTTGTGAAGCAGGTTTGCCCAACCTGTCAAATTAAAACGGGGAGCTGTTTCTGCCGAGACATGGCAAACGCAAGAAATACAACAAACACGCAAACCGTGCATATCGTCTTAATTTCTAGACGAAGTGCCATTTAGTGGTGGTTATAAGAAAATCACACGGAGAGACACCTTGAACAGTGGAAACTACAGTCGTGAAAACATGCATCCTCTGCAGCACCCAGAATAAATATAGATAGAGAGTTTTCTTAATTACTAACTTGAAATGAATAAAAATAACAGTGTTTTCCTTATTTCAAGATGCTTTATTGTCTCAACTAGAAGGGTTGTTTGAGATTTAAGAATTGGTTAATATGTCAGGCAATACATTATCACTTAATATCATAATTTGCAGCTGGGTTGTCTAAATAAACCATAACAAATTCCTGAATAATGAGACATAACGTATCTTGTGGTAATGTGCTACAGAAAATATAGACGCAGTTGAACATTGTGAACAAGTTTGATCAGAACAAAGCATTACTATATTGAGAGTAGATTCGAGCTGTACCAAATACCACAGCATTAGACCACAGAGTTACCACACAAGTCAGCAATTAGTACTATATAAATCCATAGATATCGTAGAAAATGACTTTTCACAGGTGTCAATAGAAAGAAACATTCTTGCTCCAGTGCCGACTTACTTGATGTTGTCACCGTCGCTTACCTAATCTCACAACTTCTAGTCTAGCCACAAAAAGGCGGTGGCAATTGGCAGACTACGCCAAGACTTGATTGATATGCAACCTTTGGGGCATACAGCTTCATGAATGGCCATTTACGCCGCACACTACTCCTTGGTCGCAACTTACGATACCCTGCTCCAGCTCCTAGAGAAAATATGGCTTCGAGCAACTAAATGCTTGCGATTTTGACTAGACTTTAACATCGACCTCCGATTCCACGACCTCTCCTCTGGGACACCAGCCTTTCACAAGCGGCCGAACAAGACTATTGTTCTACATTCCCATTGCGGCCTTCAATTTATATTATTGAATGAGACGTGTTATATTTTTTCTTGGATGAGTGGGTGAGAATTACAGGGGAAGAATGGCTTTCGCGATCGATGATGATGATAGAGGTATACCGCGCCTGGTCCCGCGCCGGAGAGCTTGAATACTGACTTCTTGCAGCGTCCGGAGCCAGCTCGGATAACGACCAAGATGAATTGATGGAGGATATTGGGTCGCCTCCGATTGACGACATGGAAGCGGATGTAGATGGCGACGGGGATGCGCTAGGCGATCAGGAAGACGAGGACGACGACGACGATAATGACGATGATGATCAAGAAGAGACACAAGACCAACGCCCGGAATCACCAAAGTTGCTCCAATCGCAACCGGAACAAGCCAGCCTTCCCAATACAGACGAGAGCTCAGACGACCTACCCAATGGACAATTATATACAAACGGGGCAACAGATCCAGCTTCACATGCGCAGGCAAATGATATCCCAGCCACTGGTTCTCCGAGGCAGACATCAATACCGCCGTTACCAAACCTACGCCCGTCTATTCGCCCCGAGGCTCTCACAGCATCTCTCTACGACATTGTCCCAACAATGGCAGCCCCACAAGGCACCTCGATCAATGCGATTACAGCCACTCCAGATATGCGCTATTGGTTCAGTGGTGGGTCTGACTGCTACGTTCGGAAATATGATGGGGCTTCCACTGTCAATGGAAAGACGCTTTTGACAGTCGCACAGCGTCATCCGTTTGTGGACACAGTGACAAAGGCTGGCGTACTCATGAGCTATTGGGAGAACGAAGAGCCTATCTCGAAACCAGGCGACGAACCAGCATTGTCACCAGTATACTCGCTGGCCGTGCAGTCAGAAGCTCTCTGGCTGCTGTCTGGCCTTGAATCGGGGTGTATTAATCTGCAATCTGTACGGCATGACGAAGGAAAGAGAATAGCATTCCTCCAGAAGCACACGTCTGCGGTATCGGTGCTAAGTCTTTCGTCGGATGAGAAATCTGTTCTATCGGGAAGCTGGGATAAGAATATCTTGGACTGGGACCTAAATACAGGGCAATCTAGGCGAGCCTTTACTGGGAGCGGCGGTCAAATCTCAGCAATCGAAATCCGCCCTGCATCCAGTCTGCCAGTTCCCGAAGAATCTGGCGAGCCTGTTGCATTCAGTTCAACATTCTCTAGTAACAATGCTGATAAGCCCATAACAAACGGCTTCATACCAAATGGTGTGGTTACAAATGGAGCTACCACTGCCATTGATGGCCAGGGGGACGCGGCTGGTTCGCCGGTTGAGACGAACTCGCTCTTTGGCGATACGGATTCATTATTTGGTGATGGTGACGGAGGTGGTGCGCCGTCAGGGGGTAACTTTGCAGCAGACGACGATGATGAGTTTAGCAAGGCCATTGGAGGTATTGACCAGCAGGATCAACATGATCAACTTGACAGTCAAGCTGATACGGCGATGGAAGACGCGGCAATACCTGGAGTTGGAGACCGAAGCTCAATACCACCACCCCCAGCTGAGGCTGCACCAGAGTCATCTGCTATAGAACCGCTAAAAGAAGAGCAACCTGCCAGCCCTCATCAACTGACCAATGGCTTGCCACATGCGGAAGAACTACTCGAAGCTACAGACAGCTCTCAAACCGTGCCATCAACCCAGGATGCAGTTGCCACATCGGACTCAACCTTCCTGGCTGCTGCCATCGATGGCACTCTGCGGGTTTGGGATCGACGAATGCCAAACCCAGTTGCGAAGATCCCGAACAGACAAGGTGTGCCACCATGGTGCATGACTGCATGCTGGAGCCCAGATGGGAATTACATATATGCAGGAAGGAGAAACGGGACGGTGGAAGAGTTTAGTTTACACAAAGGCCTGAAAGGCCCGGAAAGGACATTCAAGTTTCCCGCCGGTAGTGGAGCTGTTAGCGCCGTTAGAGCGATGCCGAACGGAAGGCATCTGATATGGTTTGTCTCCTCCGTCTGTCAAAATTGGGTTGGTTTTTGTTGCTAATTGATTGCAGCGCGTCTCATGATATTTTGAGATTGTATGACTTGAAGCAAACAGAAGCGGTCAAGCATTCCACAGTTCCGTTCCTGATTGTTCCTGGGCCCCCAAGGGCAGGCGTTATTAGCGCGCTGCATATAGACCCTACATGCAGGTATATGCTGTCGACTGCTGGCAACAGAGGGTGGGAAGGGAGTTCTACGGAGGTGTTAATAGGCTACGAAATCGGCGTTGTCCCTTGATCTTGATCTTGATCTTGATCTTCTGATATGTCAGAGCTATTTGGTTGTCAACGGCCCTAAACCCCTGGGAGAGAGATCGTGGACATTGGGGGCATTATCGCGCAGGAGTTATTCGAGAAAAGTGGGCATGATGGAGTAGGGGTAGGGTAAATATATCCGAACATAGAGGCACGATTTGGAGGAGAGTAATTAGTTAGTGGCGTATAAGTAGGATACCCAGAACGTCATAGTACGTTCTTATATTACCCAATGTTCGTGAGAGCCTTCCTACTTAATCTAGATTATCATTTAGTTCGAGGTGAATGTACTGAATTATTCGTAATGTCCCTAAGGGTACTTGTGCCGCCTAAAAGTCCGAAGAGGGACTCTGAGTGTGTAGTAGTGATTACAGCAACTGTAATTAAAACGAAGCCTTCCAGTTGCTGAAAGCTACTGTTGTTATATTAGTTACTCCAGATGGTAGTAGTGATTATAGCGACTGTTATTATAACAAAGACTTTCAGTCACTAAAAGCTACTGTTCTTACATTAGTTACTGAAGAACCTCGATAGAGAGAGAAATACTGTTGGTTTAAATTGTTAGTATCAATCCTCGGTATGCACAGTTCCCCACACAGACTTTTGAGAGGTGCGAGTAATTAGCGATCTTGATCTTGATGAGGAGACGACTCCTTGTCGCCGAGGCTCGCCACCCCACTCCCCCACTACCCCCAACATTCACCCCGCATTTTGATGCCGCGGCCCCATGCCACATGTCCACATCGTATACTAACCCCCCTTTCAATTCTATATTCTAAGGTGGCACGTTTACTGTTCTTAGTTATAACCTTGTAAATAATATCATTTGCTGCTCAAATTCGTACGATTGGCTATGTCATCCGCAAATACAAATGAGTCTTTAGAGACATTTCCAACCCTACCGCCCTTCCCCACAGACATCCCCACAGCACCACTCCTCCGACTCTCGCTTTCAGAATTGGGGAAGTCGGAAGCTGAGTCGGCCTCACTCTTCACAGCTTCTAAAGATCTTGGATTCTTCTACCTTGATCTGAGAGGTGACCAGCTTGGCGATACTCTCCTCGAGGAATCAGGTCAACTGTTTGAAGTCTCCAAAGCTCTGTTCGACGAAGGGTCCGAGGAACTAGATAAGTTCGACTACAGTGAACAGGGGAGTTATTATGGGTATAAAGGTTTGGGGAAGAAGGTGGTGGATGCGAAGGGTACGAAGGACAGAAATGAATTCTATAATGTAAGTTCTGCTTGCTCAATGGCCTTGCCTGTGACAGCGATGAAGCTGGGCTATATAGATGCTAACAAGCAATACAGGCTGCAAAAGACGACTTCTTGGATCAGTCTACCACACCATTCGCGCACCCAGCAACGCTTATGAAAAACAAGCCCCTTCTCACCTCATATACGACTCACGCGCATGAGCTCCTCACTAGAATCCTGAACCACCTGAACACTCACCTCGCTGTCCCAGCCGCCATGCTCTCACGTCTCCATGACTCCTCTCTAACTTCTGGCGACCACATCCGCTTCATCCGTGCCCCACCTCAGCCACCCTCAGACCTAGCAACCGCCCTTGGCGCACACACAGACTTCGGGTCGCTGACGCTCCTATTTAACCGCATCGGCGGCCTGCAGGTTCTCCTTCCCACCACCAATACATGGGCCTACGTGCGTCCGCTCCCTGGTCACGCTATCGTGAATCTCGGCGACGCGCTAGTTAAGTTGTCAGGCGGTTTGTTGCGAAGCAATATACATCGTGTCGTAGCGCCTCCAGGGGAGCAGTCTACGAGCACGAGGTACAGCCTTGTGTATTTCATGAGGCCGGGAGATGACGTGCCGATGAAGAGACTGGAAGGGGGTGTTGTGCCGCCGCTGGCCGAGGGCGAGATAGACGAAGATGTTACTAGTAAGGAATGGATTAGTGATAAAGCGATGGCGGGGAGAGTTGGAGCGACCATGGAAGAGGAGAAGTATAAGAAGAGGATTACGAATAGAGCAGAGCTTGGGCTTGGAGTCGGGGAGGGGTCGGCTTAGATCGGCGGCGGGGGGGCGTCCCGAATAAACAGTTTATAGGAAACATATCCAAACAGTCGCAAACTCAGTGCCCAGGCGGGTTCACGAATTCTCCAGAAATTGGACGCAGGAGATTTATTCACAGTTACCAGTCCATATAGTCGCGAACTTAGTGACTAAGCGGGTTTAGGAATTCTCTAGAAATTGACCGCGATAGATTTATTCATAGTTACTAATCGAAAATATTTCCACTAAGAGAACCAAATTATGCAAAAAGTCTTCATTATCAAGATAGGAAGGGCCATTAGTGACCAGCGAGGAGATGTAAGTTGAGTACGTGCCTGCTGAGTTATTGTTTGTCGGTGATTTGCTGTGAGTATTTGTGTGGTGTATTTTTGTGGAGAGCGCCGCTATCCATCAGTAACATGAAAACAAGCACTTCGGTTGGACTTTCTAAATTTAGTATAGCGTGCGGACAGCCTACCCCGCTAGTCGCCGACCTCGCGATAATGATTTGGCTTCGATAAGGGAGCAGCCGTTAGTGGGGGGAAGCAGGGGATACGTAGGGGAATGAAGAGTCACGAAGGACCATGAAGGATCAATCACGCAGATGAGTCGAAGAAGTTTCGCCTGCTGGATTATTGTGTGATAATTTACTTTATATATCCCTTGTCCCCAAATCTCAACTCGTTCTGTCTCTGCATCTTCGCTCTCCAACCACAGCCATAGTCATTGCTCCTAACTTACAGACTCCATTCGCCATCACACACTCAAATGGCGCCCAAGCACAACCTTCAATACCCCAAGGGGCCCCAAAACACCTTGAACAGGTACAGTGATCGAGGTCAGCCATTTCAATCCTCAACCCATCTCCCCGTCACCGAACACCATGCTGAAAGAGAATAGGAAGCTACGACCTCGAAAAGGTCCATAAAATCGTCAACAGCACTCCTGTTCTCCATGTCTCCTTCCAGGCCGATCCAACCGACCCCTTTCCGGCTATCCTCCCTATGATCGGCCAGATGGGATCGTTTGCGCGCCCATCCTCTTCGATCTCTGATCCTCTCGATTGCTATCTCCACGGCTATATCTCCTCGCGCGTCATGAACGTCTCCCGCGCTGCCATCGCCTCTGGAAAGCCTGGCCTCCCCGTCTGCATCGCTGCTTCAAAGGTCGACGGGCTCGTCCTCTCCCTCACACCCAACAGCCACTCATATAACTATCGCTCAGCTGTGCTCTTTGGATACGCGACTCCGGTTACGGATACTGAAGAAAAGGAATGGGCCATGGAGATGATTACAAACAGCGTCGTTCCACAGCGTTATGATAACACACGTATCCCACCAATTCCGGCTGAGATGCAAAGCACACAGATTCTACGCGTGACGATTGATTCGGCTAGCAGCAAGGTCAGAGACTGGATTCCATCGGACTCTGCCGAAGATATGGCCAATAAGGAGGTCGTGGATAAAGTCTGGGTCGGTGTCGTTCCAGTGTATGAAACGTATGGAGAGCCGATCCCTAGCCCGCTCAATAAAGTTGAGAAAGTGCCCGAGTATATACAGGGGTTTTTGAAGGAATCTAATGAGGAGGGTTTGGCGTATGCTACGGCAGCAGGGAAAAGGCCTCTCCCAGTAAAGGCGAAAACTAATCACGACGAGTGAGCTGTAGGTAGACTTCGGTGGCAGGTATTTGAAGTAGAAACTGAGGGGTAGTAATATAATTTCTTGCAGCCAAATATATAGTACCTAATGATCCATGCCCAATAAAAACGAGATTCCTCATGACAAACAACACGATATACTACCCTTTAAACCATTGTGACTCCGTTAGTTCTACTCCAATTCTCTTGGCATATTTGAAGTTCATGAGCACCCCATAACACGTGACAGCTTCGCGATCGATGGTAATCTTCACGACTCTATCTTTGAAACTTCTATCATACATATATTATACACAAAGCAGATTGATTAGCACCGCTGCCACGATGACTAAATTATTGCCAGGTCAGGTTAAAAGGGTGGCTATTATCGGGGCTGGCCCTTCTGGTCTCGCCGCTGCGAAGTCAGTATCTCTTCTCCTCAAATATAGCGGTACTAACTCGATATAGACATCTTACTGCCGAGAAATCCATCTCCCATATAGCCGTATATGAGCAACGGGCAACCCCTGGTGGCGTTTGGAATGCCACCCCATCACTCACCTCGCCGTCATATTCCATACCGCAAACTGTGCCGGACACCACTCCAGCCGTGCCATTGAAGGGAGACGCTAAAAATGGCCAGGAAGGATCCTGGGACTTCCAAAGCGCTGTATACGATTACCTCGAGGCTAATATCCCAAAACCTCTTATGAATTATACGGATCTCAGATTTCAGGATGAGACGCCACTCTTTCCAGCGCATGAGGCCGTCAAGAAGTATTTAGACACGTATGCGGATGACATACGGGGCCAGATTCGATTTGGGACTCAAGTCCTTGACGTCCAACGCCATCGCCACAAGGCAGAAGGAAGGGAAGAAGTGACTACATGGCACGTGAAGAGCAAAGTTGTTGGAACGAACGAGGAAGAGACCGCAATCTACGATTCGGTTGTGGTGGCAAACGGACATTACGACTGTGCCTTCATTCCTAATATTAAGGGTGTAGAAGATTGGCACTGCTCTTACCCTGGTTCAGTTATCCATTCGAAAAACTATAAACGGCCCGAGAACTACGAGGGAAAGAAGGTCGTTGTCGTTGGCGCGGGAGTCTCTGGCATCGATATCGCAAACCAAATAGCACCGCATGCACAATACCCCCTATTACTATCTAGACGCGCGGCGAAAGGATCTTCCTCTCCTCTGGCACCCGAGAAGACGTCTATCGAAGATGTATCAGAGATCGAAGAATTCATTGCTGATAATCGCACTATCCGCTTCAAAGATGGTAGGATAGAGACTGGCGTGGACGAAGTGATATTTTGCACTGGTTATCTGTACTCATACCCCTTTCTTCAAAACCTAGAGCCGAAGGTTGTTACAACGGGCTATCGGACGGAGAATCTGTATTTGCATATGTTCTACCACTCGGAACCCACGCTGTCGTTCTTATGCCTGCCGATACGCATCGTTCCATTCATTATTGCCGAAGTGCAAAGTGCCCTTGTGGCACGCTTTTTGGCAGGACGGTTTGCGCTTCCTTCTCTATCTGAACGGACAGATTGGGAGGACCGAGTCATTCAGGAGAAGGGTCCGGGGAAGGCATTTCACTTCATGGGATTTCCGGAAGATGCTCATTATATCGATGAGTTGGTTAGCATGATAGAAAAGACAGATGGAGAAGATGGGGGGTTAGGGAAGAAGGCCCAGAGATGGGACAGGAAGTCCCTTTGGATTCGAGAGAACTCTGGAAAGATAGTGGCGGCTGTTAGAGGGTTAGATCCTGAAGCCAGGGAGAAGATTAAAACCTTGGAAGACGCGGGCTTTCGTTATGAGGGAGATACCAAGTAGGGGTGCTTAATCACTGAAGGTCACAATAAATGAGCCAGTCACCCAGAAATTAAACCAACGAGATAAATCCTATGACTTCAAATTGTTAAAATAAATCTTGGGATGCACAGTCTCTCGTCGGACTTTTGGGCGAAGAAGTACTTTCTACATGTCACACGAATAGCCCATGTCGTACTGAACATTACCCCACTAAAAATAGACAGCACAGCTTCGCCGCTCGGCTCCGGATCTTCTAGACTTCTTGCAAACTCAATCTACCATATGCAATTTGTTCATATCTCTGTCATATGGAACCTAGCAATAGAGAGGTAGACACTGTAGCCAATGGTATGGCCTCGACGTCGCCATCCATTTGTAGCAGCATACATCCCATGGAACCAACAAGCTTGCAATTCGTCACATTTACGAATTTTGACCAGACTACAACCGCGGAGACAAAAAGGAGAGTTCGTAGCCATGCCCAGCGCCGAGTTCAAGACAAGAGGCGACAGGAGAAGTGGAAAGAGACTGCTAAGTATATATCGCCACTTTTAAACGCAGATGCATCGAGTAGCCTCAACACAAGTCTATGCCGGTTAGGCTCTGGTCGTTCCGATCCGTTCACATTGTATCCCATCGAGATGAACTTGCGAGCCCACGAATTATTTGATCACTGTATGTAATAATTCTAATAATAACTAATTGGAATTATACTAACAGGCAAAAGTGCACGGCAATACATGTCCCATGTTTTTGACGTTAAACAGTATTGGATTTTTCAAGACAGTCCTCGATGAAGCTGCATTCCGTCAGCTTTTATGCACCTCATCAGCACATATGACGAGATTACGAGATGGGACTGAGAACCCAGAAGCTATTATCCTATCTATCCAAGCTATCCAGTCGGTTAATAACAGAATCACCGATCCGGTGCTGGCCATTAGCGATGGAGTCTTAATCACAATACTTGCATTTGCTTGCCATGCTGTAGGTGACTGATATCGCCAACTCTGTAACAGGCTAACTATATTTAGGTGATGTTTAACGATATTAATGGCACAATAACGCACTTCAGGGGCATGGAAGCAATAATACAGCAAAGGGGAGGATTACAATTTATAAATTCTAATCCCGTGCTACGCACAGTGGTATTCTGGTATGGCAATTCTCAAGTGCTTGTTCGTAACTAAGAATATAGGGTCGATGTCAATGCCGCATTCATGCAGGGCCAAGTCCCACGGTTTCCAATTCCATACGATATACTGCCTCGCGTGTACGATGATGAGGTTGCTTCTATTTCTGGGTCCAGGCTCTTACAAGCTTGTACTACGAATAGAATGATCTCTACCATCCACGATCTCCTTGTCTTAAACCAATATATGGCGAATAAGGCAGAAGCAGGAGATTTATGGGACAATGCTGTATTTGCAGGACTATATATAGTTCCGCTTCTAAGTAAACTACTAACAATTCGGCACGATGCCTCTGACGATACTCTTGCCAATGAAGAATCCTGCAGGATCGGTGCCCTCTTATACCTGTCTGGCATTCGGCGCAGGTTTGGCATAACGCTTACACCCGACATACATGTTCAAAATCTCAAACACGCGATATCGGAAGACATCTCAAGTAGCAAAGACCCGATCCTTCCATGGCTTCTAGTAATCGGTGGAGCCCAATCTGTTCAGCTTGAAGATCGAGAATGGTTTGTCTCTGCAACTGCAAATCTACTTTTGAGTCTCCAATACAATACTTGGGATGAGTTAATGACAACTGTGCGAGGTGTACTATGGGTGGAAGGAATTCTCGAAGCTGAATGCGGCCAGTTTCACGCGGAAGTCACCAGTGAAGCCTGGAACAAATATGGATTCCAATTTTCATAAACACTAGCAACCTATTTCCATATTCAACTTTTCCCGACCACTACCACCATCTTCCCCCCGGCATGGCTTTCATCCATCACTTTATGAGCCTCTGTGATCTCGTCAAACCGAAACACTCTCACTGGTTTTGCTTTATAGCGTCCTTCCGCCACCTCATTTGCAATTTTCTGCAATGGCACATCTGAAAGCGGGAACCCAGGCTCTCCGAAGACGAAGCTTCCAAAGAAACTGAAATGCACGCCGCTCGGCATCTGGAGTAGGGGATTAAAGTCCGGTATTGGATCGAGGCCCCCTAGGAAGCCAGCTAGGCAGAGATGGCCACCTCGTTTTAAAGTCGCCAAAGAGTCGAGGAGCACGCTATTTCCCACGAGCTCCAACACAGCATCGATGCGTTTCGTCTCAGGTAATCTCTTTGAAAGCTCAGGGCCTTCTAGCTCGACACGCTCTACGCCCAGTCCCAGTAGCATTGGGGCTCGATCCAGGTTTCGAGTTGTGGCGATGACTTTCGCCCCCGCGTTCACTGCCAAGTTGATTGCAGCCTGACCGAAAGAGGATGTCCCACCACGCACAAGTAGGGTTTGGCCACGCGAGAGCTCCAGGTTTCGAAATATACATGTCCAGGCAGTTGCGTATGTTTCGGGAATGGCTGCAAGGTCCTCCCAGCTCAACGAACTGTCGATAGATGCAACACTGCCAACCCGGGCACGAGTGTACTCGGCATAGCTTCCGGGGTTAGTTCGGCCCATCCCGCCCATTACCGCAGCTACTTTTGTGCCAACGGCAAATTCTTCACCGGGGCATGAATGGACGATTCCGACGCATTCAATTAGACCCATAGACATTCAAGGAGCACATTTTCCAAATACGGCTAGTTTGATCATAAAGTAATGTCACAGAAACTCTCATGATTATGGAATCTTTCAGTTGCTGATGGAATGCAGACTTTGATTCGGTATCTGTTGTCTTGTGCCCCTGTCTTAGTGACTGTCTGGGCATTTCTGCGCTACAGAGGTTCGGGATTCATGTACATCATCTTGCACCTTTCAATAATGTAAAACCACACCAATGCTTTAATATGCATAGCTATGTATGACAGTGCATAATTCGTTGCTATATCAAAGCCGATTCTTAATATCAGAATTGTTGTCATCAAGTCGGTGATCCACCACGGACCCTGGGTATCATTGTGGCACCCCACGACTCTTGTCGCCTTATGCACGACAGGGAAGCACATTATACATTTTTGGCTTAGCGCCTTTTCGAACCAACACCAACAGCCCCTCGCAGGCCTTCAGACTGTCTTCTCGCCAACTCTGGAGATATTATTTGATTTCAAAACTGCTATTACCTAACCGTCTGACCAGAAGCTGAAAAATTCGAAATGTTCTGGACGCATTTGATTACTGCATCGGCTTATGCGACAGGATTGGTAATGGGTCAACTCATTTACAAGATGGTGACGTCTTATATTGGGACGGCGCCTATAAATGGATGGTAGTTCTCTGAACACTTCTCTCGTAAACTGCTACACAGAGCACATAATTCATTTTACAAACTACAATAAAGTTCAATATGTCTGACACAAAAATATCAACCATCACCGCCGACGGCATGGACGTTTTCTATCGCAGCGCCGGTTCTCCTTCGGACCCAGTAATCCTGCTCCTTCATGGGTTTCCATCTTCGTCACATATGTTCCGCAACCTCATTCCTCTACTCTCAAAGCAATATCATGTCATCGCTCCCGATCTCCCTGGATTCGGATTCACGAATGTGCCAACAGACCGAAAATATGAATACACCTTTGCGAATCTCACTCTGACCATCGAGGCGTTCCTGGATGCCCTAAAGATCCAGAACTTCGCAGTGTATATCTTCGATTATGGTGCTCCAGTCGCCTTTCGTCTTGCCCTCAACCGCCCCAAAGCTATCACAGCTATCGTCACCCAAAATGGCAATGCATACGAGGAAGGCCTGGGGATGGACTTCTGGGCGCCAATCCAGGCGTACTGGAAATCTGGCGCCAAGGAGGATAGAGATAAAATTGACTCTGCGGTGCTAAACTTTGAAATGACGAAATGGCAATACACTTTTGGCTCTCCGCACCCGGACTCTATTCTACCGGAGAGTTACTACCTTGATAGTGCGCTACTGGAGAGGCCAGGCAACCACGGCATTCAGCTGGACCTTCTATATGATTATAGAACCAATGTCGCGCTATATCCCCGCTTTCACCAGTATCTGGAGACCTCGGGCGTCCCGGTGCTTGCTGTGTGGGGTAAAAATGACCCCGCGTTCATTGCACCGGGAGCTGAAGCTTATAAGAATCACGTGAAAGATATTGAGATACACTATTTGGATGCTGGGCATTTTGCTCTGGAAACAAATGAAGTGGAGGTTTCAAAACTGATGGCGGATTTCTTGAAGAAGCATAATATTTAACCAAAATATCACGTCACGGCACATGTGTTCTCGCATTATGAATAGCGGATATCAAATAGGATTGGATATTAATATATGATTTGCCTCCAAGCCCATCTTTCTCTGTGCATCTGTATCAAGCTTCGTAATAGTGCGTCAATTCGTCACAAATCCTTATACTTTTAGCGTCAAAATTTAAGTTCTCATTGGCTTCCACATGGCCGAACATGGGCTAACTTAGCCACAGCCACGATTGATGTTTGTCGCGCGGCTATAGCTACTGTTTCATGTTTCAGGGTGGGGTGTACTTGCTTGAATAATCCGAAATGAATGCCTGCATTTTACCAACAATATAGTGTCTCTACTTCTGTACTCTTTTAGAAACTTCCATAATTTTGTTACATCGAAATCTTCCTTTCCCTACCACTCTCAATCCATGGTTTCACTGCCATTCATTACTGTTGGACATTGACTTGTCTGCAACTATATATCGTCGCGCTGTCATTTAAGTCGCCTATTTATCACATGACGGCCCTAAAACTCAATATTGATTTATTAAAATTCCCTACTTCTGGAGATACAGAAAAGTCGACACCTGGAACGTCAATATCAGGCATACTATCATCGATCAAACCAAAACCCAACCCTTGTCACCAAATACCCCGAAGGAATACGACCCATATGATTATAGGGTTTTTCTCATAGTCGAAGAGTTTCTTCAGCCTAGCAGCAAGATTTCTGTCCAAGAAGCAGCCGACCATGTCATCGAGATTTACCCAGCTGGGCATCTGAGTGTGAGGGCTGTCAACACAGTCTGTCTTGAATTTGCGGAGCAAATTCCCTACGCTCACCCTTCACATTTGAAGCTTGTTAGGCTGCTATGGGTAATTGGGCGAAGCGGGAAATGGGTCGTAAATAGCGGGCGGAAGGCATGTATTCCCCGGTCTATTACGAAAAACTGCAACTAATGCCACCCCAGAAGATTCCTGAAGCCATGCACTGCTTTTACCAACAGTTAGGAGAAGATATTACAGACGCTAGAATGGACCCTGGTGATGATGATACTACCCCGGAGAGATTCGTCAATTTTCACTCCTTCTTGGCCCATCTCATGAACTCGGGAATGTGGCTTGCCACACAAGAAGACGCGCTGCGAACAATGCGCCGCGCCTTTGACGAAAGTCACGAGAAGGAGAGTACTAAAATCCAGGATGCTTGGGTTATGGGAGCGGCGCAGTGGATATTATGGAGCGGCCAGATTCTCCTCGAGTCGTTACTTTGGCCGTTTGATGATGAGGATATTATCGGTGGGGGAAGGGTGCTCTGGAAAAGTGGCATACCTGGAAGGATGAGTTTATGGCCAAGTTTGATACACCCGACATTAGTTCCAACACGCAATATTTATAGATACCGTCGTTCACTTTGATATCCAGCTGTACTTCCGTTTAAATAATTATCTGCCTTTCACCCCAGTGCACCAGCGATTATTTTACACCACATTTGTGACGTTGGTTGCCTTTCACTTCCACACTACTTCGTCCCATTCAAGCCTCGTTGCATTATTTGCATATCATGGCCGCACTAGAGCTACACATTAAAGAGTTGAAATATAGAGGGGCATTCATCGGAAACGAAGATCAGTCAAACCGAAGAGCGCGATTATCCAGTCTTTTGGCGCTTTTCAAGCCAAGGCCGACGCCACAGGCTGATCTCGATATCCCCGAAGGGTATGACTCGATTGACTTCAAATTATTCCTTGTGCTTTGCGACTTTCTCCAGCCTGACAGTACTATCTCGCCAATCGATGCAGCTGAGCGTGCTATAGACGTATTTCCACACAAATATCCGGACCTTCGGCAACTCATTTCAGTCTGCTTTGCAATCGCAGAACAGATATCTTATCACCACCCTTCACAGCTAAAACTGGTGGGGTTTCTATGGCTTGTTGGAAGAAGTGCGCGGCATTTTGAGAAGCCACGGCAGGAGGTTTGTGTAGTTACTGCGCTTATATATTGCAAACTGTTCGACTAATAGCTGGATAGGATCCAACCGCAAGCTCTTCCCACTACCGCATAGCAGAGTTCTACGGACGCTTAGCAGGAGCCACCGTAGACTACCTATTTGATCCCCGCACTGGTTATGTGGAGCCAGCGCAATATGTAAATCACCAAGCGTTTTTATCACTCATAATGGACGGCGGCTTCTGGATTCCTACGACTAGAACTGTGCTCTATGTTATGAGTCGTACATTCGAAGGGAGTCATGAGAACGAGACTTCCGACATCCGAGATGCATGGATTATGGGTGCGGCACAGTGGATTCTCTGGACTGGGCAATCTCTGATCAAACTACACTTGGATCCAATCGGCCAAATGAGGCACAAAGGAACCCCCATACAGAATATCGAAGTAATTATAACCACAAAGCCCATCACCTTGCAGATGTGGCATACATGGACAAGCGAGTTTCGAAAGGCTTCAGAAAGCGACCAGTTCGGGGAAGAGTGTAGGGATGTGGCTAAGAGAGCGGCTGACTTAATGGAGGCACTGGAAAAAGCCATGTTGAAGTAGGATTTTGTTTTGATTCATGTTGCTAGATTCCTGTATCTTCATTTCCTTTGGATGAATCCCATCTGGCTGTAGAAATGGCATGTGTGCGGATGACGAAGATCTGTCAGTGGCATTGTTAGTACTTTACGTGATAGGCACTGAAGGTTTAGATTCCCTTGTATAATTTTAGAGTTTGAATATATTAGTAGGGCAATACATATATTCCTCTTTGAGTAAAGATGGCTCTCTAATGCGGCCCCCTCTTTACTTTACTGCCCTCTGCGCCTATCCCGGCCGAGGTGTTTGCAATAACTATCTCGTCTCCTGCATACGTCTCGTGCATGATAATTACATTTTTCAGCACGGATGTCCCACACGAAATCACGAGAATAAGTGATACCTAGACGGACAGGTTGGCGGGAAAGGCGGCCCGGTGTCAATGCACGTCCCCGTCGCTCGTGTTTCTCGACGTGGTGGCACATCACAGCATCTATTTCAGCACAACGACAAATGGAGTACTCGTGTAATGTAGAAGACGAGTGAGAGACTGAGATAGGGCTCTGAAAAGGTAGAGATTAACGCCTCCAATTAACGCCTCCAATTAAAGCTCTTAAAATCTCTCCCTTTGGTTTTATTACTTAGATTTTGAATAACTAACTCGACAATTATAACACTGAGTAATTAAGAGTCTTCATTTGGTTTACAGTTACTATGACTACTTACAGGGGGGATGGAGTCTGGAGGTATATGCTAACCTTAGTGATTAAGAGGTTTTGTTTGCTTTACAGATACTATGACCAGTTACGGGAGGGATGGAGTCTCAGGATATTTGCTGACCTCTTAGTACTTGAGTGACTGAGAGTTTTCATTTTATTTACAGTTACTATGACCACTTATAAAAAGAATGGAGTCTAGGGGTATTTGCTGACTTCTTAGTAATTATTATGCACAGACGTCTCTTTCCGGACCCTTCGGCAGCACGAGCGGACGCCGAAGCTATTCATGGCATCGCGGTATTTGACATCTTTTACCAAGGTAGCGTAGCTAGCTGAAAATTATGAAGTGCAAGGTTCATCGCCCAAAGACAATGACCACTACTACACAGTATAAACCAATAAGTGCCTATGATAAGTGCATATGATACTATAATCAAGCATCCTACTCCGTACCCTCCCACCACTCCCAGCCTTCAAAGACTCCCATTACGGCATATTCGACGGAAATGGTACTCCCAACTTTCCCAGTGAGGCCGGCCTCAAACCATTACTATATGAATTGTAGTCAACCCATTCGTGTATTTCGTTCAGACTAAAATGTCCCGAGTACGGGCCACGGTCCACAAATCTCCAGTATAAACACCGCACCTTTGACCCAACCAAAGCGTAATTTAGCAAATAGGTATAATGTCGTAAACCCCACTTTCATCTTGTCCGGATTAATGCCACCTTGATTTTCTACTAAAAGCTCGAATAGCTCCTTTCATGGCCCACAACAGCGCCTTCCGAACGATGAATAATGACATCGATCTGCTCCTGGATCCCCCACAATGACTCGATATGCCCACGCATCATTATACTCACTTGGCTATCAGTGGGCCCCTCTTTCCTCGGCACACCGTCGCCCCTTTCGCCCCAATCCCAGCGATGGGCGAGGCCTTGGGTAGGCGAAATAGAACCCAGAGCGTAGCCGCGGGCCGTTGATAATTTGGAGCGAGAGTATGGGTTGGGCGTGTTGTCCCGCGGGGGCTGGCCGAGACAAGTGCGGACTATTTTGTCGAGGAAAGGCTTCAGAGATGGAAGACAAGCGCATATTAGGCCTGTATTTGCTTCAATTACAGACCAATTTGTCGCTGGGATAGGGTCATCTAGGCTCTGTAGTCAGAGGTACGGAGTGAGAGAGGAATATCTGAGGGGACATACAAGTTGGATCATTGCCAGCTGAAGAGGCAAGCGTGGTCAGTCTAACGATGGTGGCAATACAAACGCTATGTCTAGCATTAGCGTAGAAAGAGAACCACAATTTAAATCACTTACAATCCGCCCAAAGCAAAAACACCGATTAAGCCCAGCTTATGCCGTAGTTTCAGCGACAACGACGCAAGGCTTGGGATCGGGAGGACGAGAATAAACACGTCTGTTGCAATTTGAATCGCAGAGTAAGATTGCCACCAAGGGGCACTTCGTATACAGTGGCCCCCTTTGATCCTCTTGTCCCAAAAATATGGCAGTGGATGACATTGCCATATTGTCCCAGCGATAAAGGTGATCCCGGTTGCGCCCACGACGGCCAGTCCGATCCAGGTGAGAATTCGAAAGGTCTTAGAAGGAAAGATACGCAGGTAAAATAGCAACAGAGAGAGCTTGTTAAAGGTAACGACAAGCTTATAAAATATCTGAGCAAGGTAAAACCACTAGCGGAAGGTTAAGGTTAGATAAACTGCATTTTCAAGCGAGGAAGTGATACCGACTTTCAGAGCGACGGCTGCCTGGTCCGGACCAAGGTCTTTCGCATGCTCGCCATAGCCATTAACGACCGCCTCAATTTCCGTAACGACCAAGATAAAGGAGAATACCTGCAGAGACCATGTTAGCACTGGTTTTGTCTCGAGGTTGATAGACCGACTAGTCCAAAGAAGATACTGTAATCATCCCACCATAGTTGGAACGCCGCGCCTCTAATAAGTCTGGTACTAATACGTGCGCTGACAGTGATGCCGGCGAGGGTGATTGTGATAATGGATATGATGTAAAGCTGAATCCCACGACCATCCGACTCGCCTGGAGTCTTGTGGGGAACAACCAAAGGCCCAGGGCCAAGCATTTCGACGACTACAGAGCAAAGGCATCCGGGGGCGGAATTCGAGCATATTTACATGAGAGGGCTTGGAGATCATTGCCTTGAATACTTTCAATGGGATCACAGCAGATAGTTCTTCCCGTGTGGTATGTTAATGTTTATTCCTATCGCATTGACATGCATTGACATGAGGGCCGGGTGAACACAGCTCAACGAGCACATTCACGATAACATCGGCCGTGGAGGCGAGTTCCGAAGCGCGAAGATGGGAGGCACAATAGGCATCGTAGCGATGTCACACCGGTAATCTATCCCATTTGGGAGCTTTGCGCGTCGACGGGTAGGTTGTGGGACGTGACATTTGTAGTTAGCTGTAACGCCCATGAGGAATGCCTCGCCTCAGAACACCCCGCGAAATCTACTCTAACCTAGGCTTACTACTTGTAGCGAAGCCGTGTATTTGGCATTGGGTGCGACCTTGTCGATCTTTGTGTGGTTTGGGAGACGGCATCGGCACTCATTAGGAAGGCGGCAAACAGTGGATCCGTCGGAGCAGCAGCACCAGTGGACAGTGGAGAGCATGATCTGTACTTGGATATAAAGTACCATCGCGCATGGACATAGCTAGATCCAGCTTATGCATTCTAGAAGGGGTCAGTGCAAAAGCTCGATTATAGTCCATTAGGGTCAGTGTTTCCACCCGGAAGTTTTCCGAGCGTCCACATCACCTATTTCAGTTTCCTCCGAAAATGCTCCCAACTGGCGGCTTCCGATGCACAGCACAGACAGTACAACAGCAACGAGTATATTACCCGTATGCGACAAATGTCACTGTGAGACAAGCACTTTAGGTCATGCATTGATCGCCGTGTAGCGTTGGATAGGTCCTGGATCGCGCTGCATGGATCTTGATCGCCTGTAAGCGATCTGATGGGATCGTGGGTGGCCTTGATAATTTTGAGGGGGTGTTTTACCGCCCACTACAGCATCAATTGGTTGTACGATACCAACAGCTGTATTGTTCTATAATATGCAGTACGGCGCCAGAAGTTTGCATACGAGCCCGTGCTTTTTTTCATACAAGTCACTGTAATTTAAGCACGGGCCCGTATGCAAACTTCTGGCGCCGTACTGTATGTATGTATAATGCACCGCCTTACCTACATACCCCACTTTATTAGGCTACAGTAACCAACAAGAGGAGACGGCACCATACTATGCACTCCGTTCTAACTTCCCTGGCAACGCCCATCCTTTCTTTTCGGAGCAAAGCACTTAATTATATAGTAGGGGGGTGTCTTCCTATACTGGCTAGCCAGGCACAGAACTACCGCCGAGAATTATATCCTGCCGGCAGTATACCCTGCGCACATCTCACCCCAAGAGGAGGCTGCCCCAGTTGCGCCGACAGGAGCAGTAATAGAAAAGGAGGCGAGAGAAGAAAATAAATGCAACTGAGAAAAAGAAGAAGAACACAAAAAAGGGAAACCTTCCAGCATAACCCCCAGTCTGTCCAACGTATCTCTCATCCGCCTTGCTCTTAAAGGGACAATGGTGCAGATAACATTCCTCATCCAGCTTCTACTGGCCTGCAGCTGGTCCCTGCTGCACGTGTCCCTTGCCTCAAAAGTTGGAGCTCCCATCAAGACTACTAGCGGCACTATTACGGGACATCCTGCAAGACACCGGACAGATGTTTCGGAGTACCTGGGCATTCGATACGCCCATCCTGCAACAGGCAAGCGTCGATTCCAGCCACCAGTAGCCTGGCATTCAGAGAAGGCTCTCGACGCTTTTGACTACTCCCCCGCGTGCCCATTCACACCATCTCCACCTCTGGCATATCCCAACAAGAGCGCCACTTTCGATAGCATCTATGGCAAGTTCCTTGGGAGAGGAAAGAAGACCTTTTCGGAGGATTGCCTGTCTCTGAATATTTGGACCAAGGAGCCAAACCCTGCCAAGCTGAAGCCGGTGGTATTTTTTATCCACGGGGGGCGATTTGCTACCGGTACCGCAAACATTACGCACTATGACGGCCAATATGTCGCAGACGCCGGCAAAGTCGTCATGGTGTCAATCAAGTTCGTTCCCCTGCATGGCTCTCAGATCGCTTGTACTGACACTCTATAGCTACCGTATGCATGTTTTTGGGTTTTCTGGGGCTCCTGGCCTGACTCAAAACACCGGCATCCTAGATCAACGCATGGCACTTGAATGGGTCCGAGACAACATCAGAGCCTTCGGCGGAGATCCGAAACGGATCATGCTGTACGGGCAGTCAGTTGGAGGCCTATCCGTCGACTATCACGCTTACGCATGGCCCGATGATCCAATCGCAGCGAGTATCTTCTCGATCTCAGGTACTGCTGCTAGCGTCCAAGCACAAACCCTCGATCTAAGCAGCCAATACTGGTATAATCTGTCCAAGATCGTGGGCTGCCCGGCAGCTGGAAATGCCGTCCCATGCATGCTGAAGCAGCCATGGCAGACGCTCCTTACAGGCATTGGAAAGCTATCATACGCACCGACCCTCGCAGTATTTCAACCTCTGTTCCAGGAAACTGCCGATGAAGTGACTGTTTTTTCGGACTACGCCGACAGAGGCCATGCTGGCAAGTTTGCGAAAGTGGTTAGTTTCTCTGGCCGAAGGCTCTATATTCATACATACTAACACAATCCAGCCATATCTCGTTGGAAACTGCGACTACGAGGCCGGGTTTTACAAGCTCGCGGCCTTTGCAACTAAGCGCAGCCTTACAGAAAAGCAATGGGATATGTTCAATCTCCAAGGCTTCACCTGCGCCAGCCGCATCGCCGCCGATAATAGGCTTCGTCACGGGGTCACCACGTACCGCTATCGCTACTTTGGTGACTGGGCGAACCTTCGACTGTATCCCGGCAGTGGCGCCTACCACGGGGCTGACCTCAATATGTGGCACGGCGTGGGCCAGGACGTCAGTGGGGAGCCGAATACAGAACTCGAGGACAGGATAAGCGCGTACATGATGAAAGCTATGATTGCGTTTGCCACGGACCCCAAAGACGGCCTGAGTAAGATGGGATGGCCGAAGTACGCGGATCCGTCAAGCGATCGGCTGGTACAGGAGCTTTACTCGAAAAACTCCCTCTTGCTCAGCCCGTTATCCGATTCGTCCTGTAAGTTAGCGAGGAAGAGAATTGTTAATGTGGAGTTGCTAATGGAATCTAGCGAAAACTTTGGTGAGATTAGGATTTAACAATGAGACAGAAGCAAGTTTTACTTCGCCTTATGTGTACGATATGCCCTGCCTAGCTTTCAATGGAGACACGAAGTATGCCCAGGGGGCTATGTAAGCATAGAATAGCCCAGGCTTCTGATATATTGGGCATCATTTGGAGGATTACATACCCGATCAATATTCCTGTCAGTACCCAAGATAGCGACGCATAGTTATAGGAATGAACATCATGACACAAAGGTTAAACTTAGACAACTGAGTTGTAAAAAGACGTTGAACAGAATTCAGGAGTACGAACCGGCACATAATGGATTAAAATCGTGATTATCGCCTCGAGTGATCAAGCACACCTACTTGAACTACAGCTACTGCAAATGGTGATTGTTGCCTCGAGTGATGAAGCACAGCTACTAGAACTAAAGCTACTGTCAATGGTAATTGTGGCCCCAGGTGATTAAGCACGCATACATGAGATACAGTTGCTATAAATCGTGATTGTGGCCCTGATTAATTAAGCTCACATACTTGAACTACAGCTATACACGCACAATATCGTACAACTACCTATTCCTTACAAGAATGACCATTAACGCCCTTTCCCATGAGATAGCCACTCAATGGCTAGTATATGTCTCGCTCGTGCACATCTTGTACTCTGGGCACCACTTAAGGATGTCATCCATGCTCCCAGCCTGCCACACATTCGCCTGGTGGTATCCAAGCGGCTTTTCAGCCCAGATAGTCTCCACGGCAAACTGGCTAGCCACCTCCTGCGTCGGGAAATGCGCATTCCTCTCCTTCATCTTAGCATAGAACCACTGGTCTTCGTAATCCACGTTCGGGCCATCCTTGTACTTCCCATTCTTCTCCTTCCGGTCCTCTGCCCAGGACTCCTTGCCTACAATATCTAGGATCAGAGGTACGTTGCGGATCGATAACCCGCCGTTATACCCCGCGCCAAGGCCCTCTCGAACCGGCGCCCCAATGAAATCATATTCCAGGAAGTCGTCCACCGTGTGGCGCGAGTTGGCGCAGATGATGGAGTCGGATTGGAACATCAGGACGCGCTCTGCAGGCGCCAGCTGTTGCCAGAACCACGGCTTCGAGAAGAAGGCCGACACGGAGGAGTGCTCCTTGAAGGTCTCGGTCTCTGGGAGGAGCACAAAGGATATGCTCTTATCGGCAACTTTGCGCTCAAAAGCTGCAGAGGTGGAGAGATTCGCCATGGCTGCTTGGGTGGTGAATATCTTGATGGGCCATGTTGGGCCGAGGACGGAGGAGAAGTGGAGGATGAGTGGGACGAGGTTTGGTGTTGCCCGCGTTTCCATTAAGGCCGCAACCTTTTTCGAAGATGGGGAAGTTTTGCCTGTGGAGCTATGATATATTTGCGAGGCTGATGGCAGGTTCGAATCACGGGCTGAAAAAAGGACGAGTAGTCCGATGATGGAGACCACGATAAGGAGGAGGATGCGGGAACGCATGCTTGCGACGTTTGGGTTCCCCCCGAAAACGTTGGCTATAGATTTCTCTGGGGTAAGACGTTAATTGGAGATCTTCCGCCTATGAGGTCAGTATCCGGGGCAGCAGACGTACCCAGATTGTCGGTGGTTCGTGCCCAGGACGTATATAATGCCACGACTTTGAACCACGAGTCCTGTATTATACGATGTCATTCAGGAGAACCGAGGCTGACGGCGAGCCTCACGCATTTGTTGCGACTACGAAAGCTTATGTAATACTATTGTGGGGGTAAATCGGCAGTGGTACAAAGGTACAAGCATTACCCAAGCGTAATGTTCATATAATTCCTACATTTTACCTCATAAACGCAGGTGTGACTGGGTCTATTGAATATGGGTTTGGACAGCATATTTGAAGGTAAATGTATTATTTAGTTTTATCTTTCTTTACTTCTTCCGGCGCCAATCTCATCCCGTGATTGGCCCGTCAGATCCTATCCTCCCCAAACTGCCCACACACAGAGGACAGTTATTTTACCAAGCTATCCTTGCCAAAAATCCCTTTGGCCAACTTCTTACTATAAGTTTCCTGATTTCGTCCATCACGAGGATTCCTAGAGCTAAGGGTAGAGGAATCAACCAGAACTCGATTGGTACCTTTGCCGTTCCAAAGATTCTTTGGATTCCCGGCTGTTCTGTGACAAATATTGCAATGGCCAAGCTTATAGCCATACCTGCCAACAGCCAAGGGTTTCTTCTCTTCTTTCGAATAGGATCTGCTTGAAGGATTGAGAGTCGCTTGTTGCGGATGCTAAGAATATTGCCCCATTGCAATATGACTAGTGTAACGAAGTACACGCTTTGTCCGACAGTGTTGAAGTGTACCAGTTCGTCTGTGGTATAGCCATGGAAGCCTTCGGAATAGCCTTCGAAGAGTAGGGCGAGTTCATGAAA
The DNA here is from genome assembly GCA_001662605.1 of Pseudogymnoascus sp. 05NY08. Lineage (NCBI taxonomy): Eukaryota > Fungi > Ascomycota > Leotiomycetes > Thelebolales > Thelebolaceae > Pseudogymnoascus > Pseudogymnoascus sp. 05NY08. Next base: position 553,308 of record KV458780.1, on the reverse strand, counting down.
GGGAATACCCGCATGTTTATACATGTATAAGAAGAACATGCTGTGCGCGCAAACTGTCTCCATGACACCTATGAAGAGATAGCTTTGGACGTATATCTTGATGTTGATTAGGTGATCTTTCTTGGCCTTCCGAGGTGGAAGCTCAAGCAAGTCGAATTCCTCTTTTTCCATGATGAGGGCAAGCGAAAGGAAGAGATCCGTGAAGACACAGATTATAATCATGAGGAATGTCGAGAGTGGGAGAGGAAATCCGAAGTAGACATTCATCAGTACTGGCCAGATCTCAGACCAAGAACCTGCGGGCAGGAGGTAACTGATGATCTTTTGCAAGTTTTGGAATACTAGACGCCCAAGGCGAATGGCATCGACTATAGAATCAAACTTGTCGAGGAGTACAAGATCGGCTGCTTCAAGGGCAACGTCGCTGCCAGTTACCACCGCGATTCCAACGTCGGCAGCTCTCAGTGCAGGTGCATCGTTGACACCGTCGCCAGTAACTGCGACAATATTATCCCGTTGTCTGAACTCTTTCACGATACGAAGCTTCTGCTCGGGACTTGTGCGTGCGAAAACAATTTCTTCGTACTTGCATACCGAATCCCAATTCTCTCTGCTCAGTTTCGATATCGAAGGCCCTTCAAGGAGCAGACTGCTTTTTGTCCAGTCTTGAGGTTGACGGGTCTCCACCATATCAGTACTCCGATTGGCGATATTATCAAAGGTATCAGGATCAGCCGCATTTGTGAATATACCAATGTCGCGGGCAATCGCAGAAGCAGTCAGGCCAAAGTCACCTGTTACCATGAAAAACCGTATACCCGCACGACGACACGCTGCTACCGTTGCGGCTGTCTCTTTGCGGGGTGGGTCGGTTATTCCAAGAACACCAATGATGGTAAGATCGTTGATGCAGCTGTCTTGAATTTCGTTCATAAAGGCGTTGGATCCAAGAGTTTCGCGGGGCGTGATATGACGCTGGCATAGCAATATTACACGCTGCCCACTTCGTGAAAGATTCTCCTGGAGTGCCAGAAACTGGGCCTGGGACTCTTCGTCAAATGGCTTGATGGTCTTGCTTTCATAAGACCAGTAACTTGTGCAGTGAGGCTGGAGGACGTCCGGGGCTCCTTTTATCAATATGAGAAATCGTGGTCCGGCTCCCGTCTGGTCGGCTTTGTGCATCGTAAGCATCCATTTACTTTTCGAGTTGAAGGGTATTTGGAAAACTCTTGGGCTCTCGTCGTTGATAGATTCGGTGAATCCTTTTCGTGCCGCTTCTGCGAATTTCAGAACCGCTCCATCGGTAGCATTGCCCTGGGTGGCTCGGTCCATGACTGGCTGATTCTTTGTCAGAGGGTCGAAAGTCGCGTCGTTACAGAGAGCCGAAGCACGATGGAGCTCCTTCAGCGGGGCCGAATTTCCTTCTGAGAGCACAGAAAATGCTTCGCCGGCAGTCAAACGGCCGTCTAGGAACCCCACAGTTGCCACAACCATTTTATTCTCTGTCAACGTGCCCGTTTTGTCAGAACACATGACATTAACGCAGCCGAGAGTCTCGACAGTAGATAGCCCTTTGGGGAGGATATCACTGCTTTTCATCCTTCGAGCAACAATCATCATGGTCAGAGCGACACCGACTGGCATTCCTTCTGGGATAAAAGCTACCACACAGCCCATGGCGTTGTTTAGCATGCTGATAAGGCTCATAAAGGCGGCATGCTTCACCCGTAACCAACCAACCCAGGTCAGAATTATAGCGGTTGCCAGAACAACAGTACATGCCACAATAATCAAGACGAATCGGTGGATCTCGCGTTGGATAAGAGTCGGTTCGTCCTTAACAGCGTTTGTGGCTTTTGCAATTCGTCCCATGACAGCATTTCCTCCAGTGAGAACGACAACACCCGTTGCGCTGCCATTGGTGACCATTGTACCCATCAATGCCACGTTTCGAGTTTCGAGAAAGTTCGTGTCTGTCATGTCGATAGCTCCTTCGATTTCATCGGACTCCCCCGTCAACATTGAGCGATCAAAACGCACATCACCGGATGTGCTCAAGAGACGTATGTCGGCGGGAACTTTGTTGCCGATGCTGATCTTAATAATGTCTCCAACAACGACATCTGAGGAGGCAACTTTCAGGGGTTGCCCATCGCGGATGGCCAAAGTGTCTCCAGGGAGGAGATTGAGAATCGATTTCATTGTCTTTGCTGTCGACCAGTCTTGAAAGGCGGAGAAGGAGGCTTGGAGGAAGATGACAATCATGATGAGGATTGCTAACCCGAGATTGTAGGCAGCTGGATTCGGATCACCCAGCGGCCGCCAACATATGAAGAAAACGATGACGCCAATCCACAGCACAGAACAGAAGCCGCCAAAGACATAGAAAAGTATCTTTTTGACGTAATTCTCGCGGCGATGGGGGAAGGCGTTCTTTCCGTTCTGGGAGAGTCGAGTTGCTGCCTCAGAAGCACTGAGGCCTTTGTCACAATGGACGTTGAGGGCGCTGCAAACATCATCTCCATTGCGTTTGTGGTAATCCAAGTGTTCGAAGTAGTCCTTCTCTTCTATCTCCTCGCCTTTCTTCTTCTTCTTTAGTGCCTCTAATAACTTCTTACTAGGTGCGACCTCTCCGATTGCTTGAGATTCCGAGACCTGGAAGGATAGTGTTCGGAATTCAATAGGGACACCTTGAACTGCTCGAGCGCGGTCCCGGACACTTGAGATTGAGTCACGGCTTATTGAGCGGCGCAGACTTCCACGTCTGTTTTTCGATCGCTCACGTTGTCCCTCTGGGCCAAAAGTGATGCGTTTTGGTATATCGTTATCTGCAGCTTCGAGATCTTCTGAGCTCGATCGCTCTTGGTCGCTCGAATCCATGGTAGACAAAAATTGTTAAAAGGGGTATCTTCTCAGGGAGAATTCTGTCGATCAAGGAAAGATTGAAAAAAGGCGGAGACGATGTTAACGGAGTGGTTGATGGCGACAGCGCGCTGTCTTTATCATGGCTTGCTCATATGAGGCATATTCAACAACAGTCTTGTATCCATAGTAAAAACTCCTAATAAATTCCCGATGTTGAAAATCCACCGTAAATTTTCAGCTTGAATCCCCCATCACGCAGATGTGACTATTGGATTAGACCCCTCTGTAGAAAGGGGGGCTGTGTAAGCGTGTCGTTGTTGCGTTCCATGGCAACGGGAGCGGGCCAAAATGCCTCACGCCGCGGCATCGCATAAAAAATATATGCCTCAATCCGATGACGATTGCATTTGGTAATCACGGGTAGAGCAACATCAGCATGCCACTTCGTATACACACGAATCAAATTTTCATAGCGATAAGGTTAGACACGCTAAGCAAATGGCGTGGGGAAATGTGATTGGGAGTTGACTTTAGACAGGTTCAGTAGGTTGTACGCACCTGCTCGTGCCGCTCAAATTTTGAGCGGCACGAGGGCGTTAATTACAGTTAATGTAACCGCCGCAGGTGTTATCCATGGTCCTCTTTAGACTTTTAGGAGGTAAGAGTACACAAATATCACAGAGATTGTTAGTAGAACACATTAAATATTATCATGGTGCGTTTCTGTGTCAATATATATATATGGCCATTAATATACTCAACATATCATGACAAAAGTCAAGATACCTTCATTTTGCCTACCGTGATCCCAACGCCCCTAACAGACCGTATGAAACCGAGGCCGCGCTATAATACCCCTAATACCTCTAATACCTCTCTCAGACCGCCTTTTTACACCACTATTATTTTAGGTAGGTCAGGGTATCACCTACTTAAGAGGGCAACCCCCACTTCAGAAACTCTAGCGCATCCCACGCCGCTAGTATAACGGATGTCATATAATCCGCTACCGACATCTGATGGGTGGCAGGTACATGGCCCTGTAAATATCTCATGGCAGCCAACATTCAGGAGAGCGGCACGGTGGCAACGTGGCTCAGACTCTGAACTCGGATAGATCTATGACGGGAGCTAAGAGTGTGGTAACGAGCACACAACGATTCTGAAGGACTGGCTAGACATATGCGCGTTTTTCGTGCAACCCCAACCAGGACTGCAACAATCTCTTCAGTTCAGCTGAGTGTTACCTCATACCATAACAACATCTTGCCCCGTCTCACCGTCTCCGTTTCCGGCAAACGCCACCTCATCCATCTCCCTCAGCGTATACTCCACAAGGTAACTTTCGTCGACTAATTCCTCCATCCGTCGGTAATGCCTCTCTGTGTAGGCTTTGAGTGCATCTAAGACTTCCTTCAAGCTCTTGCCTTGGCCCCCCTTGACCTTCATGTTTGTAAATCGGCTGGCAGGATAGCTCTTCACTAGCGTCCAAAGGATCGTTTGTGCCACTGGCGCCGTGCGGGCATTTGTGTTCCAATCTCTCAGGCGGAGTAAAAGGAGGAAAATTTGCTCGTCACTCAGGCTTCCGATTACTTCATCAACGGCGTGTAGCCCACTCAAAGACCCATCGTCCTTGGCGCCAGTGACAACAGCAGTAAACAGTGAGAGGAGACGCCCAGGATGGTTAAGCTGGAGAGCCAGCGTAATGGCCTCTCGATATGACCCGGCTTGGATGTAATTTTGCAACTCCTGTTCTTGCTCGACGAATTGCGTTGCAGCGGCGGTCGAAGCAGCCTGTGTTGCTGTTGTCGTATCCGTCCAGAACGAAACAGTAGAGTCGCCACTACCGGAGACAATGGTATTGGTTACTGGGTGCACCGCCAGTGCCCATACTCGGTCTTCGTGGTTATCAAGCGTACACTCCACTTCCCCACTGCTGGTATCCCACACTTTAACGAGCCCGTCGCCACCAGCGCTTGCAACCTGAACGTGCCTCTTGTTGTTGGCTTCTTGTTTGGGGATATTTAGCCATGCGACTTTAAGGACACTATTAGTATGTCCTTCGAATGTACGGAGACAGCTGTAATCTGACAGACTCCATAGCTTGAGCGTCTTGTCGCCACTGCCTGTGAGAATAAGCCCCTTCCCACCCGCCGAGCCATTCTCGCCAACGATAATCGGTGTGTTTTTCGGCGCAAACTTTACGGACCATACACCACGTCTATGGCCACGAAGTATACCCATCGTCTCGCCTTCTTCTACGGACCATATCTTTACTGTACGGTCCTGGGATGCAGATGCAAAAATTTGTCCATTATGGTTGACATCGATGGCGTTGATATCCTTGTCGTGGGCTTTCCTTGTGTAAAAAGCTCTGGGTGCCTTTTGTGGGGCGGCGTGCAAGGCTGCAATATCCCAGCGCTTGACGGTTTGATCTTGAGACCCAGTTAAAAGAAATTTTGGTGGATGATTTAAAGGATCATTGTATGCTGGAGAGTCCAATGGTGGAACAGTTCGTGACAGTGCGACGGCACCTATCGATTCCGCATGGCCAGAAAGCGTCGCATAACAAGTAAACGAGTTATTGGCCGGGTCGACACGCCATAAACGGGCAGTGTTGTCTTTCGCTCCGGTGGCGATCCAGTGTCCGGACCAGTCGATGTCGAGACAGATGATGATGTCTTCGTGGCCATTCAGTTGAGCCACATCTGCTCCGAAATATGTCGAGTCTGACTGGGCAAGGGATACAATACGGATCTCCTCGGAGTTGGTGGCCAAGGCTAGCAATGATCGGTCGGGGAGAAGGTAGCCAAGGTCAATGATCTCGTCGTGGGTACCCGAAATCCGCTTTAGCTCTGGTAATGCGGGGATTGTCTTCCCTTCCACGTATTCCAGTCCGGAGACGGAATGAAGAATGATAACGTGGTCGGTGTTGATGGTGAGAATAAATGGGAGGCCTTGAAAGTATACAGCACCGACAATAGCATCGCCCTCATCTCCAGGGGTCTGTGCCGTGGTTGCCTCTCTTCCGGACTCCGTTTGCCACACCCTTAGCCGTCCATTTGCTCCAGCAGTGTAGGAGAGACTTCCATCCCCAATAAACCCAGCGGCTTCCACCTCCTCTAAAACAGGTGTCACCTTCCTGACTTTCCATGTCTTCGCATCCCACCACATAACTGTCTTGTCCCTACTGGCGGATAAAAGCAGATTCTCTTCAGGCGAATAATCCAGCGCTCTAACATCCGAGACGTGGGAATCAATGGTGGACGCACAGTTCCGCTTGTATAAATCCCACACCCTGATCTTCCCGTCCTGGCTTCCCGAGGCTAGTCGAAAGCCTCTTGCCAGCTCGTTGTCCCCTTTTGGTGCTTCATCGGCGCCATTGTCACCAAACCGGTTTTTTCTGTTCCTGGCTGATATTCCAGTCTCTTCGCCGCTATTGCCTGTCGCTAGCTCGAAAAAGTGCAGGGCGGATATCAAAATATTCGGGCCGCGGAATGTGTGTGTTACATATCCTCCCCTAATATCCCAGACCTTCACCACTCCGTCGGCAGCACCGGTGGCTAGTAGTGTGCTTGTGCGGTCCACGGCCAAAACAACAACGGGCGTCGTGTGTGGCTTGAGAGTTCGCACCAATTCGGTTATGACGGTATCGGAAGAGGAAATGGAGGGCTTGAGAGCGTAGATTCGCATAGATAATGATCGAGAGCAGATGATCAGATGCGTCGCAGAAGGTGTCACTGGGAGGGTCCATTAGCATGAGATTTAATCGGATGGCTTTTTTTGCAGACTCACAAGTTAGTGTCGATATTTCTTCTCCGTCCTGTCATAGAGTTAGCTCATACTGGCAACAACAAGGCCATTGTGGACAAACCCCTTCAATTCTTGCCAGCTGCTTGCCGGTGTTCAGATCTGTAATCAAGGCATCCTCCCCCAGTGTTGTCGCAAGAAGGCGCCCAGTGTGATCGAGCGCAACACTCCCACCAGTGTAGATAGGTTGAATAACTTGCTCAGCCTCAAAGGTAGTCTGGTATGCAGCCTTGGCGGCCATGATTGCGAATGTCGCGGCTAGCGCGAGAGGTTGTTAATCGCGATATGGGTGAAGGAAAATATCTTTGGTGTTCTTGCGACAATCTCAAAAATTTGACGCAGAACAGGGATGATACGGATAAGCTTAATCTTAGCGCCAAACCCCACTCTCGACACCACGACCCTGCCTGCGCGGGCTTGAACTACTCCCAGGCAACATATCAATACAGCCTTAATACCAAAATACCCGAAGCTTCACCACTAACATCGCGATATATCTCTACAATGGTCACATGGTGGCGGTGACACCACTTTTGAGATAGAGAGGCATCTCACAAACCTCACAAACAATATCGATCAAAAATGACGCGTCTGGAACCGTTGATTGTTTCCGCACTGGTATGATTGCAATCTTCACGTTGGCCAGATGATTTGGCATAGACACCTTATATGTCACGTATCGATCTCTAACGAAGGTCAGGGCCGCTCACCATACAATGATGAGCTCATAGTTAATGACGACCCGGGGCAGAGCGATGGAACAGTCCAGACAGGACAGCAGTATGATGACCGCGGTAGGCCTGTCAATCCCGAGACAACACAGCGCACGAAGAATCTTGTCCGGGCATCGAACGAAGTCTTGCAAGCAGCAGGCATCATCGAACCCAATGCGGATTATAGGGCACGTGACGAGGCTCTGAAGGCTGCAAGGGAGGAGGATTTCGAGAAGGCCTTCAGACGGCGGACAATAGGCGGGGTACTGCTCACAGCGGGTGTGTGGGGAACAAGTGGTCTAAGGAGGAGGACGCTGGTATGCTTTAAATCCGGAATTATCAAAACATCCGTTAATTACTACAGTTGTATCGGGAATACTCCAACCATCCCTTGTTGGACATCATTCGTCTTGAGCGTGTAGACCGATCTGTTTCCCGTATTCTAGGGGCAGGATTGCCAGCCCTGTTGCTAAATAGAGGTATATGGACCAGCGGTGCCTAAATAAGATATCACACTAACCTAGAACCAGCTTTCGGTAACTTTGCACTTGTCTATGAGCAGATATTCGACATCAAGAATCCATCAACAAAACGAATGTACGTACTGTGCCGTCAACTAATCAGTCTGCCCCGAGAAACCCCTAACCTTTCGTAGAATTGAATACTGTTTCTATCATGTCATGTTCCATTACCAATATTTCGCCACCCTTCAGCAGCTCAACCTCTTCAACCCCCGACAGCTTGTTCCCACCTTGCTTTTCATGGTTCCGTTCTCTTCTCAATCTCCTCTCTATCTACCCGCGTTTCCAGCCACTATTTCTACGCCTAATTTGCTATCTTGGGTGGGCTCGATCGGCTTGGTTCTTGCACCCTGTATTCTTCTTGCGGCGTGGAAACGTACCACTCAGTTACTCTCAAATCTCATTTTCGACCCCCTATACGAGTTTCTACCCCATCCATCCAATGTCCGCCCACAATCTCCCGAAATACTTGGTACTATCAATGAATTACGGCAAACAATACAAGAACAAGACTATGACGACCTATCAAACGCACCAAGGTTGCCAGATCCCAACAGCATCTCAACTGCGTCTGATTATTCCTCGGGAAGTACGGAATCAGATTTAAGTCCAGAGGCACATCAACATGGTCCTCCATTCGCCGCCTCGCCGGTAACACCAACATCCGATCCACGTACTCTCCGTGCCCTCGAGGGCGCACCACGTTCCCCTCTACCTCAAGAAAGAGAGCGAGAACGGGACTACTCCCCGTCAAGACGGCGAGACTCTCTTGCCACAACAACAGACGAGGAAGCGATCGCACAAACAACCTTCATTTCCTTCGACGTCGAGGCGACCGATGAACCTGCGGAAGCAATCGGCTCGTACTCGGCCGAACTCCGGAATGCAAACTACGCGGACGAGCCACGGTCGGGCGCCAAAGTCTACAACTTGACAGCTACTTCTCTTCTGCCGGCCCATTTAGCTGCGGATGCGCTCAGTGTTCTCATTGCTGCGGTTATTACAATGCCACTCGAGGCTATGGCGGTTAGAGCTATCGGCCAAAGCTGGAGAGTGAAGATGGGTCTACCTGTCGGGGATATGTTCTGGATATTACTAAGGGAAAGATCTAGGCTGACTTGGAATGGGGTAGCGAGTGTTGCCACATTATTTGTTACGGAGGTGTTAATCACTGGTGTCGTTTGGGGAGTTTATTCTGGGGGTATTACATTGTGGGACTGGAAGAATGGAGAGGCTGAAGCTAAGAAGGCCAAAGATTCAAAGTAGTTAAGGAAGATACCATTAATTTTTTGCTCTTCCTTTCTTTCCCACCTATGCGTTGCTAAATACGTGTAAGATACCATTTTAATGACAAAGCTCCAAATCATGCGTCATCCACCTATGCTCGTAACTTCCACCCTGTTGTAACAGCACTTTCTGCCCTCGCCCATCCAGCTGCTACTGTGGCGCAAACCAGAAACACGCCAACCATTATCGTAGTTTTCTCAAAACTCCGCGTCACTCCGTCGAGCCCACTGTCATGGATGAGCGCGCCAGCAATTGGAGTCCCAAAAAGCGTCCCTATGCCTCTAAGCATATACAACAGCCCATTAATAGATGCGAAATTCTGGATACCGAATTGCTCGGCGATTGCTGTGGGGAAAAGAGCAACGTAGGCTGATGCGGTGATGCTGTACAGCATGGTGAAAGTGATAAACAAGGCGCGGCGGACAGCAAGGGAAAAGAACATCGTCGAAGGCAGCCAAAAACAAAACGTAGCGATGGCTGATACGAAAGTGGTTAAGAAGAGGGCGTTTAGGCGCCCATATCGATCTGCAAGCGCCCCAAGAACAATCTTCCCCCCAAAGTTGCAGGCATTGCTGAGAGCAATGAAATTAGCTCCAGCCGTCTGACTGTATCCTAATGTCTTTGCGTAAGACGAGAAAAAGTAGACGGGCGTGTAATAAGCTGCTGCCTGCATGACAGCAGCAGAGGCGTGGGCCATAAATGGCCGGCTCTTCACAATGGGCCAGTTTGCACGTGGTATATTTAGGCCCCGTCGACGACCTTGCGCCTCTTGTAGCCGTTGAGCTTCTGCTGCCGGTTCCCACTTCAGGACTAATGCCGAAGCAGAAATCATAACGAAAGCCATGACTCCAGTTGCTCTGAGAGCGTTGCGGAAGCCTATTGTGGCATTGAGATATCTGAGTAACGGAGCCCATGCAACACCACCAAGCCCAGTGCCGCTCAAGACGATACCCATAGCCAACCCCCGGCGACCATTGAACCAACCTGGGGCGACAGTAACGGCGGGAATATACGACAAGCATGTTGCGCAGCCGAGAAGGAGCCCCTGGGTAAGAATGAAGTGCCACAGTTTCTGTCCAAAAGATGCAGCAATGTTTGCAACCGCAAATAGAATCCCTCCAATTAGGGAGACGGAACGAGGACTGTAAGACTTTGTCCATGCGCTGGCAAACGGTGCCCCGATCGTCATAAGTGAGACGGCGAGGGTGCCAATAAGATCTATCTCTGCCGCACTGGCACCAGCAAACGGCCCATCCATCGTTTCATATAACTCTTGATAAACACCGAATGCAAAATTTAGGCCACAGCCGGTAAAAGTGAGCATGAGTGATGAGGCGACTATCAGGATTTGTTGAGTACGTCGTTGGCTAGCCATTTCTGGCGTTATGTCGGGCATGGGGTTCTGTTGAGACACGATTCGAGAGGGTAATTGTGCCTCTTCGCCAGCATAATCCATTGTATTGACGGGTATTTCTTGCAGGCGACCAGCTTCTTCCGATAATGGAATCATTTCTGTGCTACAGCTACGCTGTGGTAGTGACTCTCGCCGAGAGCCGGCATCGCCGCGAAGCATTTTCGATATGGCCGCCTCCGATAGTGTCAAAATAGCGCCACAGAGAGTAAATGCAATGTCAAATAAATTAAACCTATTTTATTTCATCAGTAGCCAGTGGAAAATTATCAAAGACGTATTTATATAGTCGATTTAAATCGCACCGAGGATAGAAATTCAATGCCGTCAACACCCGAACCTGAAGACGAACCGGCGTAAGCAGGGATATATGAGTCATGTGACAACACACAAACTTACTGCGTCCAATGTGGCATTAATAAGTCATAGAATAGATTTAAATTCGTAGTTTATAGTGATTATTTAAGTTGGGATTTTTATAGAAACGATATCTAGTAGAGTGGCTGTGCCATCTTGAAGTTTACAGAGGAACTGCGTATAACGGCAGTATTTACACCTACTATTATTAAAATGAAAGCGTCCGATCACTGTGCATAATAGTAGTATTTACAGAAACTATTACTAGAATGAACCCATTCAGTCACTATGTTCAAAGGCGGTGTTTTACAGCAACTGTGATTAATCTAGACACTTAATCACTACGCACAAAATTTGTGTTCACAGCATCGGTATTATAATACGCCTATCTGACCCACACTAATTACTGGAAGCTTGCCTTTAGGATATACGGCTTCCTGTCCTCCAAATCCAAAATCATTTGCCCGAACAGGCCATTAACCCAAGAGAACCTACAACACAGCAATTAGTACTAGCATCATCTAGATAGAAGTCGGGCTTACCATTGTCTCGTCCATTTCGAGGAATCGAATGAGTTGATTCCCTCGTGCATGAGCCCCAGCCCGTCTGTGGTGGACAGCAATTCGCGCAAAGTCTCCTTTATTTCGGCGTCATCATCCGAAGTCAGAATGCGTATAATACTTGCCATGGGCCACCCAAACCCAGGCCCGACGTGAGGACCCCCGATGCTATTGAATACGGGACCTTTCATGAAGTACGGGTTTGCAGTACTTAGTATAACCTTGCGTGTGTTTTGATACACCTTATTCTTCTTGTCGACGTAGCCAATGAATGGTGCAGATAGTAGACTGGGAACGTTCGAATCATCCATAATATTTCGGGAACCATATCCGTCGACTTCAAAGGCATAGATGCGGCCATGCACTGGGTCGTTGACTATTCCATGCTTGTTGATGGACTCGCGGAGAGAAACGGCCATCTGAGCCATGCGATTGCCAAGAGATTTGTGGTCTGGAAGGGCACTCATAATCTCGGCGGTGGATGCGAGATATGAAGCAAACATCATATTGGACGGAATCAGGAACTGATAAATGGTAGCATCATCTGAGGGCCTGAAACCAGAACGAATCAACCCAGTGTTTGGAGCACTAGGGTTTCCAAGACCGTCATTCGCGAACGTTTCGGTAGCCCGGTTGGTTTGTCGTGTAAACGTATATGGGCTTGTGTTGACGCTACCGTTCTGGTTGTATGTTGGCTCCATCATAGTCGTCGCAACATCTAGGACGGCATTGATGGCATCAACCCACTTGTATTTCTTAAAGAAATCAATATCCTTTGTGGCTTTGTAGTAGTTTGACGAAACCTCTAGGAATGCAGCAAGAGAATCGAGCTCGTATTTGCATTCGAATACTGATTGGTTGGTGTAAGTTGGGAAGACTCTATCGTCGGTTGAAGCGCCGTTTTCTGCTGGTGGGATACCAGACTCGACGGGGGGTTGGAACGAGTTGCAGTATGGCGAAGTTAGAAGATACCGAGCCTGGAGATTGATAACGCCCCGGTAAAGAGAAGCTATCGAGTTACTAGATGTTGCTGGCTTCAACAGTGGAAGATAGGATTGCATCTGGTTTGCAGAGTCGCGCAGCCACATAGCATTTCTAGCATCCGTCAATAAGAAACCAATTCAATTCGGCAGGTACACCAGCTTACATGTCTCCTGTAATGACAAAGGTTAGCTCTTCGTCACTTCCCTCCGCAGTGCCGTGCCATTTAATCGCCGTGTCGAGGGTATTGGGGAAGGCATTTTGAAATAGCTGGAATAGATCCGGGTCACGCATGGTCTTGTTCATCCGGTCAATCGTATCCTCGACATCTTGAGACTCGAAGGTTCGACACGACGGAGCTGGCCGTTGGGATGAAAGATTATATTTCCCCGCCGAATAAGGAGCATGATACTCTTTGGCGTAATCTAAATAATCCGGGCATGAGTCGGATATCGAGGCCGTAGCCGTAGCCACCATGAGGCCCGCGGCTGCAAGCTTGTTCCACATTATTGCGAGCTCGAGAATAGAGAATGCTACTCTATACACCACGACAACCACGGCTTTATTGAGAGACAGGGCTATATAACACCACCTGCCTGGATGGGCTGCATCTGCACGGGGTCTCTCTCGCTAACAACAACTTCGTCCCACGGCATATCTCAGAGCGGGGATATACAACGTCACATCTCGTTAGCTTTCCAACCCCGCAAGTTCAAGGTTTAAAGCTGGCAGAGTGATCGTCAAAGGAAGGCAGGGCTCTCGATGCTCGGCGACCCCAACCATCGAGTGCAGTGTATAATCCATCTCTCATTGGCCAACCCCGCCAAGGTACATCAAGCAACGCCCTTATGGAGATAAATTACGGGTATAATTCCGCATCCGTTGCCTTTTCCAACGGTGCGGGGAAAGGATTAAAGTTGTTGCGCTTGTTATGCTTGTTGCGCCTCATTTGACGTGTACAAGATTCAAAGGATTCAGCGGAATCTCGGTGTTTTGTCTGCAAATCCCTACCCTTTTGATAATAAGTGACGCCGAAGTACAACTGCAGCTTACTGTTAGTATATGCTGTAGTATGTATGCTGCTCTATAGAGTTCTCTACTTTGCTTTGTGGCGACAGAATATAGTGAGCACTACTGACCTCCAGCTTACTGCCTTGTCCTTGTAATAGCGACGCTATTATAGCGTACTGTAGGAGGCGCTATTTCGGGTTTACTCATTCCCCTGCCTATAAACTCCTTGGAAATGACAATTTACGAGAGATGATCATCTTGATCGTCGGCTCCTCTGTCGGCTCTTCGCCTAATTGGTGACGATGAGGATGAAGGATTTCGGTCCCCGTAGCTTGGCGTGCCCGTCAATTCAAGACAACATGGGGAAGCTCAGCAATGATCCTCGCACGTGGACGAGATGCGGAGGAGGCCATGCTTACAGTATGTCGACGGGTAGTACGTGTATAAGTAAAGTCGCTCTTGCCCCAATTCAATGTTACGCAATAGAGAAGGGTTGTTAAAATAGTCTCGATTGCCACGGACCAAATTGATTGACAATTATCACCATGCTCATCTCAACACTCCGTTTGGCCTCCGGCCTGTCACTCGCTACAGTCGCGTTAGCAGCTCCGCAAAGATGCGTACCAAAGCAGGAGGACAGTGCAGCGCGCGCCGCGGCTGTGAAGGAGGCCTTCGAATTCGCATGGGAAGGCTATTATAAGTATGCGTTCCCGCATGACGAACTTCGCCCAGTTACAAACGGATTCACGAACTCAAGGTACATTCTTCTCCCTAGATCCTACTCTATATAGGTCAGTTTTTAACAAATTTCTTAGAAATGGCTGGGGAGCAAGCGCAGCCGATGCCCTCAGTACGGCATTGGTTATGGAGATTCCAGAAATTGTGAATCAAATTGTGGATTACATCCCAACAGTGGATTTCACCAAAACGGATGACCAAGTCAGCCTGTTTGAGACGACGGTAAATACCCTTTGCAGATCTAAAAGAAATAGAGCGCGCGTTAACTGAATAGATTCGATATCTCGGGGGCATGATATCTGGATATGACCTCTTGAAAGGACCTTTGGCGGGTCTGGTCCCTGATGTAAGGAGAGCAGCTGACCAACACCAAGCTACATCCCCACATGATCAAACACCAACTGACTTTCAACAGAACAAGAATATTGAATCTCTACTTGCCCAATCAAAGAATCTGGCAGATCAGATGAAGTTTGCATTTGATACGCCGTCTGGAGTGCCTGCAAATAACCTTAACCTTGAGGCGCAGACCACCGATGGGGGTGATACCAATGGCATCGCCACCATCGGCACCCTGGTTCTGGAATGGACTCGATTGTCTGATCTGACCGGCGACGACGAGTATGCCAAGCTTAGTCAGAAGGGAGAATCGCACCTCCTAGCCCCGAAGCCAGAGAACAATGTTCCCTTCCCTGGCCTTATCGGAACGAACGTCAACCTTACCACTGGCGAATTCGTAGATGCCCGTGGAGGTTGGGGCGGTGGCGATGACTCTTTCTACGAGTACCTCATTAAGATGTACATTTATGATCCATCCCGATTCGAGACGTATAAAGACCGGTAAGATGACAGGTTTCTCTTATGCCTACCTTTATCTAACAAATATAGCTGGATTCTTGCCGCCGATTCCACTATCAAGCACCTTACATCCCACCCGGAACCCAAACCAGAACTTACGTTCGTTGCTAACTACGACGGAGCCAACTTACAACTAAATTCAGGGCATCTAACCTGCTTTGATGGTGGCAACTTCCTTCTTGGGGGATCTGTCTTAAAGAGAAAGGATTACATTGATTTTGGCCTGTCCCTTGTGGACGGCTGCCGCGCCACCTACACTGCGACTAAAACCCAGATTGGCCCTGAGGGCTTCTCTTGGGATGCCAGCAAAGTCCCAACTGATCAAGTGGACTTCTTCAAAAAGAATGGCTTTTACATCACTTCTCCAGACTACGTCTTGCGCCCTGAGGTCATTGAGAGCTATTACTACGCGTACCGGATGACTGGGGACCAAAAGTACCAAGAATGGGCATGGGATGCTTTTGTGGCCATTAATGCGACCACCCGAGTTGGCAGTGGGTTCAGCTCCATCTCTGATGTTAATGCTGAGGGTGGAGGCCAAAAGACGGACTTCCAGGAGAGTTTCCTGTTTGCAGAGGTCTTAAAATACGCCTACCTGATTCATGCCGAGGTTTGTTTCGCCCTTCTCTATGGATTCGCATACAGCTCCCCATTCCAACCACGTTAACGACCACACCCTGCCATCATTTGTCATATAATTTCGTGTGCATAAATGCTAATATATACTGTAGGATAATGTCTGGCAAGTGGATGGCAAGGGAAAGAACGCATTTGTTTTTAATACCGAAGCGCATCCTTTCCAGGTCTACAAAGGCGCAAGCAAGTAAGGTTCCTCATTAAGCTGCTATCTATAGTTTGAAGGCACCGTGCATAAATAATATATATGCTCTAGGCATGTCTTTAAATCTGCAGAGTATTCTTTCTCATAGCATAGCTTATGTTAGCTACCAACTGCTCGAAGCTATAATTATGCCTTTTCCCGTTCGATCTGTGATATTTCTCGTCCTCAAGGTTTAATCGTACAATCTTCTTGTCAGAACTACCTTATTAGCGGTGCCTAAACCCAGTACTCTCATTATGCCGGTATAAATTTCACTTATTTTCGACTTCTCATATTTGTCATGTGTTCGGCGCCAGGTCGAAACCAATCTAGGCTTACTCGGTGGTTTCCACTTACTCGCTTCGCTTGTAGGTGGCGACAGCGATCTGTGCATGCGACAGCGATATGTGCACGACATGAAATGAAGAAAATAAGGTGTATATAGTAACTATATAGCTATATATCTAGATAATGAAATTAATAGAGCTACAATCACTATCCTCACTACTGCTATCGCTACTAATCTCAATGTTACCGTTGCTTTGATCTTTGCGGTACCGCAAAATTACCACTTTTGACTTCAACCCAACCTTCTTCCGCTCTGCTACCCTCTTTCTCTCTACCTTTCGCTCTTTAATTTCAATCTTCCGCTGCTGTTGCTGTAATTGCTTTACTACCTGCTTCGATTCTTTTGCTGCTCTTGCTTCTGCCTTTTCTTGTAGCTTTGCTTCTTTTTCCTTACGTAGTCTTCATGCATCTGATGCATATAGCTGCCCTCCTTTTTATAGCAATTTCCATGCCCTTGCTTTTATCGCTTTCTGCTCTGCTGACCGTAGAGTAATAATATTAAGCTTAGTCTTATAAAGGTCTCCTCAGTATAAAACAACCTTTGTACCACGTACATAAGAGTAGAACCTTTGCATTGACGGTAATGAGAAAACTGCTTCTGCTCTCTGCTGCTAATGCTCGACTGCCTCTACTACTTGCATACTTGTTTTTAGAGTTAAGGCAAAATCATAAGAGCTAGGTAGTTCACACTTAGGTGTCTGATTCCGTGTCTCTTAGATTTTATTAATAACTAATGGAGGATTGTAAGGATATAATCCTGCATTCCTCCATCCTAATTGAATTGTATAAACTGTTAGCAACCTTTGCCTAATTTGCGGTAGGTTAGAGAGGAATGTACGTAGCTTATACTCATAGTCATAGCTACGTACTGCTTAATCAAGTGCCTTTTAATGGAAGTGCTTGCACTGCTTGAAAACTGCTACATCTAGAGGCTGTAGAAGATGCGTAGTATAAGCAGGAAGACAGCAAATGATAATATTATACTCCTCTGCTAATGTGAGAAAGCGCTCTGTCTTGTGAGACTCGTGACCATCAACAACTAACAGGCGGGTGTCGTCTGGTGCCATATACTCTGCAGAGAGTTGGATAAAATGTATAAGATATTAAATTGTAATATCGTCGTTTGAATACCCGCTCTCATTAATAATAACAAGAGCATTTGGCTTGAGGTTATCATTATACCATGACTCCATATGAAGCTTTGCAGGAATGATAATAGCTTCTGCAAGTGCAGCACTAGACGCATTTACCCCTTTAACTACAGTAATAGAGAGCCGATTCTTAGGATTGTCAACTGTCTACTGCTTTACAGTAGTTAGTACAATCATAGCAGTCGATTTGTAGCACCCGATCATATAGCCAGTCTCATCAACATTCCATAAGTTATATGGTTTGATGTTATGTTTTGTAATAAGCGCATTATATATAAGAAAGAACTCTTTAAACACCTCTTTCTTTTGCGCCTGCTTTCAGTGTGTATTTAAAGTCTTCGTATGAATTAAATGAAATTTAGGGTGTGCTTTAAGAAAGCGTTGTAGCCACTGTTGCGATGGTATTGCTCGGTCAGGTCGTAAGTCTGCAACTGCATGCAAAATCATCGACTGGTTTGCAGGGACCCCACGCTTAAGTTAGTCGTATATAAATTAGCAAATTGCAGTATCCTGCTCTTGGGATAGAATTCGGTTTTGACCCCCGTGGGGTAGTGGAGGGGCTTTAATATGACGGCGAAGGGTCTCACGGTTGACATTAAATTTATTTGCAACCCAAGTGATAGTATAAGTACCCGGCTGATCTAAGAAGAACTGCCGGGCTTCACTAAGACGGGCTGCTCTACCCGGGCTCTTCTTATTTGAAGGCATTGTTGTTACAGTAGACTACGAAGAATTACAATTTTATCTATATATTGAAGTAGCGGTGTACGTGCACAGATCGCTGTCGCATGCACAGATCGCTGTCGCCACCTACGAGCGAAGCGAGTGGGTGGAACACCGAGTAGTCTAACGCTACCAAGACCCATAAATGTACGATAGTGACACATACCACTGGAACACAATGCTTGCCTGTAGAACCTAAATTATATCAAGATTATTGTAATAAAATCAAGGACGTTGTTGCCTACCGTCACATGACGAAGCTGTTGACCTAGCGCCCTGTACTCTACAACCCCGCCTTAAATATATATAGTACCAGCATTCAGCGATCAAAATTCAGACTCTAAGGTCCTTCCTCCCACTTCATCGCACTCAAAAGGTTCACTCCCAACATTGATCAAAATGGCAACCGAAGCTGTGGAATCCCTGTCTTCGTCCCTCTCGACCACCACCATCTCTCCCGGGCGCCGTCCCTACACAGGGTCCTGCCACTGCGGCCACACCAAATACATCACATATCTCACCCTCCCACCGCCCATCATCTCCGCCAACCCTCCCTCGCCATCCCCAACCATCCGCATCCGAAAATGCAACTGTTCTACCTGCCAAAAGATGTCGTACTTCCACGTCCGCCTGATGGATGAGCCAAATGATTTTTTGCTTTTAAGCCCGCTGAACCCTACAGAGGGGGGCTTGAGTGATTATACATGCTTTAAGGGGGCTATTCACTGGTACTTTTGCAGCAAATGTGGAGTTAGATGCTTTGCTTTCGCTGGTGAGGGAGTGGTCCGTGAGGTTGAGGTTGAGGGCAAGGTGCAGAAGGTGTGGACTCCGGATCCTGAGAAATGGGGGAAGGGGAAGGTTGCATACTTGAGTGTCAATGCTGCGACGTTAGATAATAACCAGGAAGGATTGGATCTTACTGAGTGGACTGAGAAGGGTTGGATTTCTTATATAGATTGGAAAAACAACGCTGATGAAGCGCGTATGGGAAAACCACATGAAGGTGGGATGTATTAGACTCCAAGGGGTCTCTTTAGGCTTTTGGGCGCCATGAGTATGAGGTATTCGTCAAATCATTACATAAGTCTGAGTTCCGGACCAGAGCTCCTGTCAATAAAAAATGGCTTATTCGCACTACTCTTTCAAAGGGAAATAAAGACCACTCTTGTCCAAACTCCAGAGTAGAATTGCCTTTATTAAAGAAATGAATCCTAGACACTGTTCTATTAAACCTACGCCCCAAGAAAATAATACCCATTCTAACCCTTCTATATATTCTAACAAACAATTTAAAAAATCGACCTTGACGATGTGCAATGATACCGTTATACAACAGCAAACCTACTCCTCTTCCTCAAATTCCCGCCAAAATAGTATAGCGCGTAAAAACCGACTGAGCAAAGTAATGCCAGACCAGCTAAAAAGCTGACACCTCCTCCGACCCCAAGGTTGGCGAACAGTGGCCGCCCGAACAAAATGGCCGCTCCGGCGATGGTGCTGCGCGCTGCGTCGTTAGCGGCAAATAATGAAGCCGCGTACTTTGGATAAATGTTTGGAATGTAGGTGAAAAGAACGTTCAAAACAATATAGGAACCTGATTGGCAAATAGCTACTCCTATGACGGGGCCAATCCAATGTACCGAGGATCGTGCTGTCCAAGCTATTGAAAACCATGTTAGTTGATATCGCTTGGTATGAGGAATTAGTACTTACCAAAGATGAAGAGCCCAATCGGCACAAGGAAATTACCAACAAGACCTGGTTTTAACCATACTTCAGGCTCTGGGGCCCCGCTTTTAAGCAGTCCTGGTTCAACATAATAAGCATAGTGTGCGAGGCAAACCGGAATCGTGAGTCCGACTCCAATCGGGATAGAGAGAAACGCGAGCCCAGTCTCGCCAGAGCTGAAGTTGTACATCGCTGGGAATACCAATGGAAAGCATTCAAAAAACGTGTAAAATATTGCGTAACAAATCGAAGCATATAGCGTCGTAAACAAGACCGCAGGATCCAGAATGTTCATCTCCCATGGCTTAACCAAGGCCTCGAATGCCATCTCCTTGGCGGACATGTGCTGCTGGGTAATCTCTGACTGAGACCTGATATTCGCATTGCCAGTGACCTTGCGAAGTCGAGCCGCACGCCGGAGTAGGATATTGTCGCTCGAAGTTTCAGGAAGACAGAAAAGCAATAGTAGGAATACAGGACCTGCAAGCCAGAGGTTCTCCCACAGACTCCAGCGCCAGCCTTTCAGAGGGACAGAGAACCCAGCGACGATTGGACCCATTGCGGGGGCCATGGTTCCTGAAGCTGCCCAAAAGGCTAAACAATATGGGAGCTTGAGGAAAGTGAACATGTCTGAGAAGCCGGCAGCACCAGTTGCCAAGCATGGAGAGCCTGTCTCTTATTAGACGTGCTCCAATGTAGTATATAGCAATATATATATAAAAAAACTCACCAAACCACCCAAGGAGGAACCGTAGTACTAGCAGTCCTCCGATATTTTGGACCAAGGCTGTCGGTATTAACAAGATGACGAAAATGAAAAATGTGACAATATAAATCGAAGTTCTTCCCAGAATAGGAATTCTACACGGTGTTAGCTAATGAAATTAGGTTTCAATATCAATAGGTTTCACTTACTCGCTCAGTGGAGACCACAATAAGGCCCCTAGACCGTCTATGTGCTTCTATTAGCTGGCGTCAGGTCTGTAGAAAGAAAAATACTGACAACTTATAACATAAAGAGCGAGTCCTAGAGATGCAACAATTTCGGAGACTCCAAATTCTTTCATAACCCCCTCCATGCTGGGGGCATATATCGCAGAACCAATATAGATAGTGAACGTGTACAGGCTAGATGATTGTAAGTGGATTGTATATTGCAACAGCGTAAGGTTGTCTTACCAAATCTCAAATGCTACAAATACCTTCTTTTTCGTGCTCCAATTCTGAGGATTTGCTTGGTCGTCTTTATCCATTTGTTAGTAATACACCTGATAATAAAATCAATCCCAGTCACTAACCTGGTGAGTACCAATCTACCAAGATAAATTCATCTTTGGGAGTCGCAGGGCCAGTAGCTGATGAGGAATCGCTCTTCGGCTCTGATTTCTCAAGGTCAGGAATGTCCGCAGCATCAATCGATTTCTCTTCTTTCTCCAATGTATCTTTCTCTAAACTCTGTGCTGTTGGATATTGAAATTGGAAACCTGGAAGCTCCTCTGGGTACTGCAGCAATTTTCGTCGTGAAATGAAACGGATAATCCGCCCCGCGGCGGTTTCGCGGAAGAGCTCGCTCATGATGAGAGGTGAGGAACTTGAGACAAATCAAAGCCGCCTCAAATAATAAAATTAAGATGAGTATAAAAGAGATAGTAGATAATAAGAGACAGCATTGTGAGTATGAAGACAGTTATATACAACAGGATGTAGTTTATAACACTTGAGAAACCATGGAGTTTGTTTCTCTCATAGAGTACGTAGTCCGCCGTGGTTAACCATCCCCCCGAACGGCGGAAGGAGTGACGCAGAATATGGCATCAGTCTTACAAATGCATATACTATGCCTGCAAAGGCGTTAGTAATTTACCCTGGTAGGCAATCCCATTGTGAATATTCGTATGAGGGCTGAGAGCAGGTCGTATAGACTTAGCTTTGTTCCTGGATCCACCGGAGTACCATGTTGGCGTGCACTACAACCCCGGTCATCTTTAGCGATACGTTGTGGCTGCATCTGCGCATAGTTTGGTACTAAGAAGTGAACCGGACTTCCGGCATTTGATTGTGTGAGTTTCTCCTATTGAGGTTCTGGATAATACTTCACGGCGGAAACTACAAAGCACATAACCTTAAAATCACCGTACCGCAATTAGTGTAAGCTAGGTATCATTATAGGATAGGTTGGTTTGTCATCATCAATAGACGTCATGAGAAGGAAGTAGTAAGGGGGCGGATAGTTTATAACTACATCCCAAACTCGTCAAACTAAACTTTTTCCTGAAATATACCCCCAACCCATTCTCAAGTTTGCAACATAAATCATACCACACAGGACCAGTACGAGAATAAATATTAAGACATGTAAAGACATATGGAGGAGCCGTGCTATTACTAAGCTTACTATAGACCTCCCCAATCGAAAAGCCGTGTTGACGCGGCAGTGTCGAGTTTGTTACCCCAGTACTCCACACCATCAGCTGCATATTGATCCGACAGGTACCCGGATATGTTGAAGTATTTTCGGAGGCTTTCATTTTTCAAAACTTTGCCAGAGGCTGTCGAAGGGACTTGCTCATCATCCCGGAGAACTCGTAAAAGTGTAGGCAATTTGTACGAGGCCATGTTCTTGGCAGCGAGGTCTTCACGTAAATGCCGAAGGGAAATATCACCATAGGCTTGATTAGCCGTCTGCTTCCGAAGTCGAACAAGTGCAGCCACCAGTCCGCCAGTCTCGTGATCTAGGACTGGGAGTACATGGGCCTCAGATATATATGGAAGATCCGCCAGACGCAGCTCGAGCTCTAGAACATTTATCGTGTACTCATGAAAGCGGATCCCTTGACACTCGTCATTAATCTAATTCTAATACATAACACGCCAATCATCAGGGAATAAACCTACAATCACATGAAACCCTGCCATCAAAATAGTAATCGTCACCAACGCGGTGAGCACGATCTCCTGTTTTGTAAAAGCCTTCATCGTCAAATGCAGCACGTGTAGCTGCTTCATCATCAATATACCTATACTTAGCGTAAGTAATATGCTTCGCAGAAAAAAAGAAATGACAGGATATCAATGTCCTTACTTGATGAACATGTTGGAACTTTTGACTAGAATTTCTCCTCGGTCACCATCAGAGAGTTTTATTGTTGTTCCGGGAAGAGGTGTACCAATATAGCCCTACATAGTAGTAAGTAAGAAATATGGAGAAACTTATAACAGACACACACTTCCTCTAAGGCTGAATTATCCGGAGTGATTGTTACACCTCCACCCATCTCAGTTATACCGTACGCATTTGTGATGGGAACATTAGTCAAATTCGTAAAGAGCTGTCGAGTGGAAGGATCAAGTACTGAACCACTCGTGTACACTCTTTGTAGATTTTTAGCTCCGTTAATATATTTGTCGCGGTCTTCAGATGGGAGATCACCGATATTCTCATTGTAGTACTCTATCAATTCCCTCAAAAGTGTTGGAGACACGCTCATTTCTGTGACTTTGCCCTTCCTCAAGATTTCCCAGAACCTTGAAGGTCTAGGCTCACTCTTCATGGTATGTAATCGCATTCCACTCAGTATACATTCGATGAGTCCTGTGCCTCCTACCCAATGTATGGGACAGGACGCTAGATAGAGTGCTTCTGGGGGTAGTGCCTCGTCTCCTGTGTAATAGAACAGCCGACGGGGGAGGAGAACTCCTTTTGGCAACCCAGTTGTCCCGGATGTAAACAGAACTAGGCATCCAAGAGTTGGAGAGAAGTTCAGTTCCTCATTGATTTCTAATCTGGGGAGGCATGGGTTTGACATTAACTCTGCTCTTGTGATTGGAATTAAGTTCAACTCCTGGCCAGCTTCGTTCTGATAATAGTCTCTGACAGTAATTGCTTTGTCGAAAGTACTAGCCTCAACTAGCATGTAGGTTGCTTTAGTCTTATTCAAAAAGTATAGCGCTCCTTCCGGAGTAAGGCTGGTTGCTATGATCAGCCTACGTTAGTACTTCGACACTACATCGAATGACTTATTGACTTACCCAGTGGTACACATACACCTCCCAGAGCCGCAATTGCAAGGAAGCTCATAATAAAGGAGTATCCACTAAATGCAAGGAACGCTATAAACACGGCATCATTCTGAAGACAACCTTGCTCATTGAATGAGGTGTTCGGGAGCTACTCTCGCAGTTCCTGACGGAGGTGCATTACATCGCTGACCAAGTCGTTATAACTAGCATAAATGCCGTATTCGTCGTGGAATAATACACCAGGAATTTCCAAGGAGAGTTGGCGAAGTCGAGTGAATTTGGGATCATTTGGAAACTGCTGTTGTGCAGACGCACCATCACTCCCCAAACCAGACATTTCGTACTGTGATTGTGGTCTAGTACTGCGGGAATTGCGGACAGTAGTAATTATGGTATCTATATCAAGGAGTAGTTTGAATAGAGTAGCCAACTTGTCATACAACATGTGTAGGAGCTACGGTAGTGCCTTTATACACAATCGGGGTCTCACGAACTTAGCTTCGGGAATTGCAGTCGCACGACAAACTAACTCGTGTTTCTCTATTTCTCAAGTGAGACTCATGATTTGTTGGTGAAAGGTAGCGGGACACCTAATTAGGCGTCCCAGCACTTTTCACCAACTAATTTGTAGCTGATAGGATGAAGGTTCTCATTCCAAAAGTTGCTTTCGCCCAGCAAAGCTCAGCTGTGTCTCATCTACAGAGTATCGGCGATCGTTGGGATCACCACTCATTGTACCCTCCGGACAGGATGGTAAGCCTTTTTGTGGCGCGTGTCTGTGAGGAAATTCAAAGGTCCCGTCCGTAATTATCGTGACCCTTGTGAAAGGAGACAGAGAAGAATGAGACGACTTGTCATTATCTATTCCTGGGGCCACCTCCCTTTTACCTTCTCGGTCAAACCTGCCCTTTCCACTACTTCTCGACTTCTCATAACAGCCTCTTCTATAATCTCCTCCTCATTCATCGAGAGCAGCTCTCCACCCTTCACGACCATCTTGCCGTCCACAACCACGACATCAACATCCCTCCCTGTCGCCGTGTACACGACAGCGCTAACAGGATTAAACCAAGGCTGGGAATGAATTCCCCGAACGTCAATGGCTACAAAATCGGCCTTCTTACCGATTTCTAAACTGCCGATGCGATCTTGCAACCCCAACGCCTTAGCGCCATTAATCGTGGCCATTTCGAGGACTGATTCCGCCGGAACTGCTCTGGGGTCATACGAAATACTTTTATGAATGATAGCTGCGAGCTTCATCTCCTGTATCAAGTCACAGGAATTGTTGCACGGTGCGCCATCCGTGCCCAGGCCGATATTTACACCAGCCTTCTGCAGGTCTGGAACACGACAGATACCAGACGCGAGCTTCGCATTAGACGTCGGACAGTGTGCAACATGAGTGCCGGATTCGGAAAGCAGTTTTATATCAGAATCATCGAGATGGACCATGTGGACCAGCACCGTCGAAGGGGAGAGAAGTCCCACGGAATCGCAATACGACATGGGCGTGTGGGAGACTGAGGCGAAGAAGTCGCGGTCGGCGCGGACTTCGGCGCAGTGCATTGTGATCGGGATACCTCTGGTGCGTGATATCTCTGTCATTTCTTTGTAAAGATCATCGGATACCCTAGTCAAGTTATAGTTATTAGCACCTTGGAGAAATCGGCATAGAACAGAGATTGTTTTCTACATACCCTCCAGGTGTTCTCGCTCCGAACCACACCCGAATTCGGTCGTTCGCTTTACCATTCCATTTCTCATACATCTTAACCGTCCCTAGTAATGACATTTCCCTGTCCTCAACTAGACCGGGGTGCATCGCCCAGGCATCGTCTTGAGCGTACCGAGCAATATCCATGACTATTTTACCAAGACAGCCGCGAATGCCACTCTCCTCCACGGCACGACAAAGTCCATCAAACCCGTACCGATCGGCGAACTAATTCCAAACATTTAGTATTGATTACAAAAATATGAGACGATGCGCCTACCATACTCTCCAAGAAACAGGTAGTTCCCGTCTTCAACATCTCACCAATGCTAAGCCGTGCTGCCGCGTAGCCATCTGCCTCTGTGAAGTTGCCCTGCAATACCCAGATCCTTTCACAGAGCCAAGAAACCAATTCTAAGTCATCGGCTGCGCCTCGTAGTAAGGTTTGGGCTGTGTGCACGTGTGTCGAAATTAATCCGGGGATGATAATGCGACCAGTGAGATCATATTCTTCGTCGTCGGGGTACCGTCGCTTCAGCTCCTCTGTCTTGCCCAAATCGGCGATTGAATCCCCGTGGACGCGGATAGCTCCATTATTAATGATGCGTCGGGAGGGATCGACCGTGATGATTGTTGCGTGTGTGTAGAGCATCCTGGTTAAAAGTGATTTACTGAATGCTTCTGAGACTTAGAATCTGAGATTATGATGGTGGCCATAGCTTAAATGTTATCTATATCAGTTGCAATTGTGGGGAGGCGGAAGCCGCCGACATACGGACCAAGATCAAACGACAGGGGCAGCAAATCCACCCACCATGATAAGCTCCGACAAACTAACTTACCAACATTCTAGAATTACACACTTCAATTAGTACTCAATCCGAGTAGACCACAATTTAGGATTAGCTCTTACTCTTTTGCTAAATTATGGAATATTATATACTTTAAGCTAGCCGACTCTATTTTAGGTTAACTTACTGTATTCTTGCAACCCCATGTGAGTCCCCGAAGCCTTATCTATTCCTATCTTCCCACGAGGCAGTTATCATTGCCAAGATAGTGAAAACGTGGGGAAGGGAGATAGCAGCATCATAATCAGGATCGAGCATACAGGACGCTGTAATTAAATATGTAGACATTCCCTCTTTGTAGAAATTCACTATGGTATCGCAATCCGTTCTCTAATTTTACCATGGACAACTCAATCCGTTCAACCGATGGTCCCGATACCATCGGACCCGATCCGCACCCACGAAAGACATTTCGCCAGTACTTACAACGAGTCCGCAATTCTTTAACCACGAGGGAAGGCTTGATCGGCAACTATGACTATGCCTTTTTCTTCCGCCCTAATCTTCCATTCATGGCGAAGACCGATACATCCGCTCCTTTCTTCGGCCTGAACGACCCAATGCCTACGTTGCTCGCCCTACTTCTTGGTCTCCAGCATGCCCTCGCCATGCTGGGAGGCATTGTTACACCACCTATTATCATAGCCAGTGCAATCTATCTCTCCGCCGAACAGACCCAGTACCTAGTCTCGACCACGTTAATTGTATGCGGTCTACTAAGTCTTATACAAATTACCCGGTTTCACATATATGGCACACCGTACGTTGCTCAATACTCAGTGTCTATAAATGGAGAACAACGATGTCAGCTCTTCACGTTGCAGCAATAGCTAACAAGCTCAGATATTACATCGGCTCCGGCATCCTCTCCCTGGCAGGCGTTTCATTCACCATCATAACTGTGTCGAGTAGTGCCTTTGACCAAATGTACAAAAATGGATTCTGCCCCTCCTCAGAAAACGGCACCCCATTGCCTTGTCCTGATGCCTATGGTGCCTTAATAGGAACCAGCGCCTGCTGCGCGCTGATTCTAGTTCTGATCTCTTTCATGCCGGCGAAAATGATCCAGAAGGTCTTCCCGCCGATCGTAACTGGTCCCACCGTCATGTTGATCGGAGTCTCACTTATCCAAAGCGGGTTTAACGGGTGGCTCGGCGGTGCCGGACTGTGTATGTCCAGGCCCGACTCAGGTTTTTTTATGAATTGTCCTAATGTGGACGCACCGCATGCTCTTCCATGGGGAAGCGCCGAATTTGTTGGTCTTGGGTTTTCGGTATTTGTGACCATACTTTTCTGTGAGAGGCTGGGGTCCCCGATCATGAAGTCTTCTTCTGTTATCATAGGGTTGCTGGTTGGATGCATTATTGCGGCAGCATGTGGATATTTTGATCGTTCCGGCATTGACGCGGTATGTCTCTATGAAGTGATTCAACAATACGAAGGCATATGGGAACTAATTTCTCTCCTTAGGCTCCAGTGGCATCATTCATCTGGGTACACACTTTCAAACTGCAAGTCTATGGCCCTCTTGTGTTACCATTACTCGCCGTCTACATCATCACCGCCTGCGAAGCCGTGGGTGATATAACAGCTACATGCGATGTATCACAGCTAGAAGTTCAAGGGGCGACATTCGACTCAAGAATCCAAGGTGGGGTTCTTGCAGACGGCTTCAATAGCGTCCTCGCAGCTCTCATGACGGTCACGCCGATGACAACTTTCGCACAGAACAACGGCGTGATTGCGTTAACCCGATGCGCCAACCGAAAGGCAGGATATTTTTGCTGGTATGACTATTATATCTGGTTGTTTCATATCTGCTAACTAGGCTTTGAAGCTTCTTCCTCCTTGTGGCTGGTATCTTTGCGAAATTCGCTGCAGCTATCGTAGCTATCCCCTCCTCTGTCTTAGGAGGCATGACAACCTTTCTTTTTGGCTCGGTCGCAGTCAGTGGTCTGGCGATTGTGGCGAGGGTCCCCATGAACCGCCGCAATCGATTTATTCTAACTGCTGCACTGGCGTTAGGGTGAGTTCAGATCTCATCGCCATAATCCGTCCTCAAACTAATTGAAAATCTAGCTACGGCGCCACCCTCACCCCAACGTGGTTTTCATACGTTTTTGGGGCAACAGACAATAAGAGCTTGCGAGGATTTTTAGAGGCCATTGAACTAGTATTGGAAACTGGATTCGCTGTTACAGCCTTGTAAGTTTTTCACCCCTATTTCTTCGGTTTTTTTTATCACTTTCTAAAATAATTGGTGAAAATATAGTATAGCTATGCTCTTAAACTCAATCATGCCAGCAGAGATAGAAGATCTCAGAGATTCTGCTACTGTCTTTTCGTCGATAAATAAAGTAGAGTAAATTTTATATATTAATTAATGTTTTATTTGAGAATTGATATCACCTGTTTAAGCCACTGGAATTTACCATTTTCGGGTTATTTATGAGCAATTATTTGTCGTAGCACTGAGCCACTCAGGCTGAGTGTATCTATTTATAGTCGTTGTAAAAATTAAATGTTGTACTGTTCCTCGGACTTTTTGGGCTGCACCAGAATGACGTTGAAGCTTGACGTTGGGCACTTTACGCGAACCGCGTCGCTAAATGCTTGACGCGTCTACCCAGCCCAGAAAGCTTGGACAATATATTCAACTGACAGCAAAAGTAACCTCGACAGCCGCTGCTCTCTCAAAAGTGGTGCGATGGCGGAAACAAAAGAAACTGAGGCGGGGAGTCTGCTGAGGGCGCCATCGTAAGACTTGTTACTCCAAACCCTCCTGCGCTCACAATTGACAAACCCAGCGACACCATCCCAGAATCCATTGAGCGACTACCTTGCGAATACAAACCGCTGTACACCTTCGACCTCGAAAAGGACAAGCAATATAAGCAGCAATATGGCGACATGTATTTCCTGCGGCTGGCTAAGCTGAAGCCTGCCGCGGAGAAAGTAGCTGCTGAGGCTTGGGCTGGCTTTGAGATTGGCGGGGAAGAAGCCACCAAGGTGGAGAGAGTGTTGGATGTCAGGCAGGGCGAACTATGCTGGGTTACTGGGACAATATATATGGACATGGCACTGAAGCCGAATATTCTGGACGATATATCGAAAGATGTAAGCCTAATTACTGCTGGCAAATGCAGCCGGCTAACTTGTGATAGCATTGGACTTCAGCGGTGCCACCGAGGCAAAAATACAAATCGTCGGATGGTAGTGACTCGACAATGCTGGAGGATGAATCCGGACGGGTACGACTGATTGGTGCGCGCCTTGCAGACGAGATGATGGTTACCGGCTGCATCGTCTCCGTTATGGGCACCGAGAACGCCAACGGAGATTTCGAAGTCATCGACATTCGAACCCCCGACCTCGCACCCCAGCCAGCCCGTTGGGAACTCTCCAATTCTTCGAAAACAGCGGCGGAATCCGGCCGAAAAGTTAAGAAGCAGAAGGTGGAAGATGAGGATGAGGAGATGACCGAGTCTCGCTCTGGAAGCGGCGGTAAAATCGCGATCGTGTCAGGCCTCGACATCTCGGGCTCAAACACAGGACACACGCTCCAACTCAACCTCCTCCTCGAGTATCTCCTCGGCGAAGCTCTCGACCCGGCCTCCCAACAACAAGCCTCCCAAATCAGTCGGCTAATAATCGCCGGAAACTCCATAGTTGTCGACGACTCTGTCCCTGGTGGAAGTCTCGGCAACGCTCGCAAAGCAACGCACAAGAAATACGGCTACGACAGCAGCGCCTATAATCCCGCTCCCACCGCTCACCTCGACGATTTCCTTGCCGCCCTTCTCCCTAGCGTCCCGATCACCTTATTGCCCGGCGCCTCAGACCCCGCGAACGCGAGTCTTCCCCAACAGCCTGTGCATTCAGCCATGTTCCCACAGGCACGGACTTATGGATCTGGACCACCGACTGATGGGGAGAAGAAAATTGGATGGTTTGATGCGGTTACGAATCCGTGGGAGGGGGAGGTGGAGGGGTGGAGGGTACTGGGGACTGGGGGGCAGAATGTGGACGATGTGTTTAAGTATGTGGAAGGGGAGGATCGGCTGGGCATGATGGAGGCGATGTGCAGGTGGAGGTGCTGTGCGCCAACTGCGCCGGATACGCTGTGTAAGTCTCACATTTCTATACTTCAAATGGTACTTTGGCTAACGGGGTGCTAAACAGGGAGTTATCCATTCCAGGACGACGATCCATTTGTTATCAAGGACTGCCCGCATCTTTACATAGTTGGGTCCCAACCAAAATTCGATACCACTGTCATCGACGGTCCGGACGGACAGATGGTGCGGTTGATAGCTGTACCGCGATTCTCCGAGACAGGAGAGCTTCTCTTGGTAGACTCGGAAACATTGGAGGTTGAGCGTGTAGTTATCGATGTTTTTAATGGCGATTCATAGCTAGAATAATGCTAATAAAATTTATTCCATCACTCAATCGCTGTAAATATGTAGAAAGTCATTTCGATGGTGGATATCTGCGATGCAGCTAGGTGTGTTTGATATTTATGACACATCAAAAAAGTGCGGTGGGTAATAATGCCAACTAGTGCCCACCTAAACAAATCACAGGCTCAATGGTCTAGTCGTATGATTGTTGCTTCGGGATTCATCCCCTGTTCTCAAAGAACAGATGCTTGAATGTGACAGGTCCCGGGTTCAAATCCCGGTTGAGCCCATATTTTTTGTCTTTTTTTCCTTTTTGTTACGACAAACAAACTATGTTTTTGGCTATCTAATTGTTAATTGATACGTTACTTTATTTGTGCGACTGAATAAGGCAATGTTTAAAGAGTGGTGGTGTCTGTTTTGTGACTTTGTCGCAATGCTGTGATACACCAGGGAGTAGCTACCGCTCACCAATTCATCAAACACCGTTCTTCTACAACTATCACAGGGAATGTGTATACTGCGTGTGGATCTCACTCTCCGACCTTGAAGTTTGTACAATTTAAATTAATTATGCCAAAGATTCTACACTCTAGAGGCTATATTAACAATGCGCCTCCAAGAGGTCGGGCGTGAATTCCCGTTACCCGTTACCCTGGACCCTGACAGAGACACGAGACCCTCCATGCATTGCACCGAGATCAAGCCCCTCATCTTATGTTTGTCCTTTTTATCCCAGTCGGCCTGCTCTATTCTCATGACAGTTGCATCTCTATGCGGGAACAATGGAAATAAGAAGGTCCCCATTGCCATGCGCAAAGTGAGCCCCGGCGTTCATGTTGGTAGTGTCAAGACCACAGTTGTCGTAGATCCACTGCGCGGCGATGGCGACGTCGCTGCAGGACGATGCTACGCTCGCTAGGTTCTTGATGTTGGCGCCCATAATGGACGCGCCGTTGTCGGTGCACATCTGCTGGACAAAGGTGCCGCTTACGGCGCAAGACTTCGAGCCCAAGGCTGAGAGGTAGTTTACACACGCTTGGGCACCATTTTTAGGAAGTGTGTAGTTGTCTTCGCAGGTCGGGATGGTAGCGGCGGCTGCGCGCTTGCCGGACAGAAGGGCGCTGCGAATCTTGTGGGCGTTATACGACTCGGGGACTATGGCAGCGGTTAGAATGGGTGGATGGTAGATAAGGACGGCGGGGTGACAAACTCTTGACACGTCCCATAGCCTCAAGGTCCTTGCGGGTGAGGCCAAGCGACTCCAGACTGGGAAAGCCAGCACCGGGAATCAATCCGTCGACTGGAGCCGGAGCGGCAGTCGCGCTGGCGCCAACGGCGAGAAGGGCCACGAAGGCGGAGATGACAGAGAATTTCGCCATGTTTGAGGGAGCGGTTGTTGGCTGGGCTTCGTGGGTTTGTGAGATTTGCGATGCTTATTTTCTCATGTTTGGAGGAGATGGGCGCCTTTAATGTTCGTTGGCATCTGTCAAGTTCTCCAAGACAGAGTGGATAGATGCACGGTCCGAGGCGAAGCTTCCGCCCCTGAGGAGACCTGCGTCTGGTGTGGGCCATGGGATCCTGGTCGAAGGATCTTGCCTTACTAGTTGTGGAGCGAAGGATGAAGGATTTGGGATCGCTTCGCAAACCACTGCTGACACCCTGCCTCTGATTGGCGACTTTCGACGTGAGATATTAGGCCGTCTCTACACGGCTAGACGCATTTACTCCAGCACAACACCATAATCTCGTCCATAATCCGAAATAAGGGCAGAAATATGGATATTGAGAGGGGCAATCAACGGGGCGTTTCCAAGCCACGGGACGAGACAAGGTACAGAGCGCTAAGGCTAGAGGAGGCGCAATATCTAAGACTTGGGATTCTGGGGATTGAGGGGGAATCAAGAATTTGTGAACCGACAAGTGGTGTGGAACGGGCCGTGCTCTACCCTACTTTCGCCCTCCGGCGATCCTACAGGAGCTTGAAATTAGAACTGCGGAAATGAGAGGCTTGGCAAGTTTATTTGTCGGAAACCCTGGTTGCATATCGTTGCTGGACGTCCCACTCCAACACTCCAAACCTCACCAACTGGTTACTGTACATTGCACACGACTGTAGAGAAGACCAAATCAGAGCTATAGCATAGACTGAGCAGGGGATTGACAACGGCGATGGGTTGGCCATTTTGGAATGTAAAAAAAGTCTTGTTAGCGATATCTTGGAATTTGAGAAGTGTACCTGCCGCTACTCTATATTTAGACCAACGTAAATCTTGGCAAAATGTTTATTATTAGACTGACATCTGGGGCAAAGTATAAACTAGCCAGATGCACATTAACATGCCAGAGCTAAGCTCCGACGAAGGAATGATACCTATGAAAGGAAACCCAGAATAGCTCTCGTTCTCCAACTAAATCTAGATGAGATACGGTCTTCAGGCTGTTCGTAACGTCTCGGTTGCCTTTTCAAGAACTGGCCCCCAAGGACCATCAGCCAGTATCCGACAAGAAACACAGCTTGCCACCGTATTCGAAGTTCTATGGCTTACGTTCGTTCCTTCAACTTCTCAAAAACGTCTTTACAAACTCTCCCCAGATCGGACCCCTGTTTCAAGCACTCTATGTTAGCCAAGATAAATAAAACGAGTAAGTAATAGAGCGCAAGAAAGGCCACTGCCTACCTCTTGTAAAAGAACATTTCTGGCACATTTCCTGTTTGCAATCCCTCAATAGCCGCTGCGAGCTCTTCCCCATATCCGTCGTCTTTGACCTCCTGTATGGGGTACATATATGTTTTGATGACGAAGACGATTGCACCACTCTGGGGTAGGCGGAACAGAGACTGCATTTCTGTACGCTGGTATGTCTATTTGACGTTAGTGGAATCTTCACCAAGGGCAGCCTATATCTGCAAGTACTTACGTTTTCCACTGTAACTTCAGCAGGGTGGTCGGCATTGGTGTGCTTCCCATCATGGAAATGAGTGATTTCAAACGGAGTAAAGAGTTCACTATTCGTCATAACACTCCACTACAACCATCAATTCAGTTATGGAATTTAGGTTCTGATCGGCAGCAACTTACATTGAATCTCCTCTTAAACTTCCCAACCTCTAGCGCGCTGAAATATCGATCCATACTCTTGTTCAGTATTTCCATATACTTCGGGACAGGCCCGTGAATATCTCGCAATTTCAAGCCAAGCTTCTTGCTCGCGTCAAATCCACTGGGAAAACACGTTGCGAAAGCTTTCAGCGTATATCCATCGCCATCATCCGAAGGAAGTAGTATCAGAAAGTCTTCGTCTAAATTACTCCCAATCTGGGTAAGTGCTTCTGTAGATGACTCTGGGCAGCTGATTGGCAGACTGTGACCTGTAACCAGATTGTTAAGCTGGCCATTTGAGCGTTGGAACATCCGAGGCCACCGCACAGGAAGCAGACCGTCCGTGAGGAACTCGTATAGTTCTTTTACTGCCGGCCGCGACCCTTCCAGATGCCCGATAACGGTAGTTGGGTACTCGGCTATACATTTCGCGCGTAGAGTGACACGGTCTAGATAGTTCTTGTCCATAACGATTAGATTATTAGCATCTGTTTTCTCCAGTGCTGCGCCAGGTTGTTAGTGACTGCATCTGTGGTTGTGCCTCGAGAGTTTCTTACCCATAGTAAGGTGATATTTCGGCTTGAAGGGACGGTGCTTCAGAGGCTCTGTAGTTTTCCAGTCAAAGCCATCCAACGTATCAACCGGCCCTAAAAACGTAGGGGTTTTTGAGTGGGCATTTTGGTCATTGATGCCTCCTTTCTCCCTTGCTGTAGGTCCATTCTGAATGAAATAATTAGAATATTTAAAACGTTAAATGACTGCCTCATATTTACCTTCGTGGAGAATGATGGGACCCTGCGACATCTCTTCGTGAAGAAGAAGGTACAGCCTGAAAGGAGTACGGCTAGGGCGATCAGACAGTATGACTCGCCGCATGTTAAACCATCGAGAATGGGCAGCATCGTTGGGCGGTTAGACATGGCCGTTTATCCAATCCCCCAAAAAGTTATGTACTTCCTGTTGATTATATTCATACAAGTAATTGATTCCACGATAGTTCTTTATAATACGACACGTTACATCGCTCCGAGGTTGATTTTCATTATCTGCCGTTCATGCGGTATCGGTATCAACGGGCTAGACCATGATCTTAGCTGCCGTGCCGCCCTGTCGGATACACTTTCCGAGAACAGCAATGGTCAGGAAACCCAATTACCCCGCTCTTATCTAACATTTCCACATTTTTATCAATTACCCGCGATGATAACGACTACCAAGTGCCTTTTTGGGCGTAGTTGCGGGCCTAGAAGTCCGAGTTTGGGGGCGTGTGCATCTAATGATTGATATCTTCAATTGCGAATGGCGGATTTCTTCTTTCACAGTGCAGTCTTGGCTTGTTGACAGGTGGCTACAATATAAGAAATACTGGCCCGGGTGATCAAAAGAATAAATACTAGCCCGATTGATCAAAAGAATGTATTTGATCCATAGTTACTATAAACTATAAATACTCAAAGAGACATTCCGTTCCATGTAGTTAATTCCAACCTCTGACTAACTGTTATGCACTGTCCCCGTCCCGGTCATATGACCTTAAACCATCATATCGTTCCTCGCACCAGCAACCACTTATTTCCACAAGGCAATCGTTATCTCATACCATGGTCATTAATCTCATCAATCCCCATGCTGGTACTGTTCTCTACAGACAGGTAACGTGATGTCGTATATCCTATTCTTTGATGACTCCGCTACTGTTTTGACACAGCCGCTTTCCGGTACCCAAGCTCACACCAACCATCTATCGGCTCCAGGCCATCCACGCCTCCAGAAAGCTTCAACTCTATCTCGCCAAAGTAGTCCTCTTTGCCGACCTGACCAAACCCGACACTCTCAAACAGTTTTCGGCTCTTCAAGTTGGTTTTGTTGATCTTGGAAACGAGCACTAATCCACCCATCTTCACATCCTGATGTTGGATGTGGTTCTCCGCTCCTTCTGCTGAATGGCTCTTGTACTGGTCGAGTATATCGTCTGTGTGGTTTTTTATATATTGCAGAAAAGCAAGTAATGTCGCTTTCCCAAACCCGCGCCCTTGGTCGGTTGGGGATGCAATCATCAGCTCGATCTCACCGCGTACGTATGGCCGATTCAACATCTCTTCCCCTTCTCCGTCAAGCTCGTAGGCAACCCTGAGAAATAGATTCACATCGCCGATCATCTTTTCTGGGGCGTCATACCCCTGAGATGACATAATTCCACCATTTGAATCTGCCTCAGCATTTTTAGAGGCGGAGCCAGGGAGAGGGTGACAGGCAATGAACGTTAGTTTGTCGTAATCCGTTTGCCAACTAAGCTGCATCGCATACTCCTCCTCCAAAGTCAGAGGTTCAGAAGCTGTCAGCTCTTGAAGATCCTGTAGTCTGCATCAACCCCCCTCCGTCGTAAATCCAGGTTTTTAGCATCATACCGGCGACTTCATCCACTCATGGTACCGTAGCACATGGTGTTCTCCGTATGGGACGAGCAAAATAGCCGGCGTGGAGACAGCTAGACGTCCAATAGTCAGCTAAACACTCAATCTGTAATTATGGGAAGGAACAAAGATACCTGTGGTGGCATTCAACAGCATCTTCACAGAATCTGCGTCAATGCAGAAACTGTGCCGATGTCGAAGACTTGTGATGTTCGTCGCAGCACGTGCAGATTTTAACGTTAATTTAAGGTTGCACATCGACCCCGCCAAAATGTCTACGCGGTCCGTGCATCATGTTCCAAGTAACAACTCAGAGTTCTAGGTCAAGGAGGGATATGGCAATTTTTTAGGGGATTACATTGTATTCAGACGCCTTTTTTAATGTTGTATATGTATATTATTTAATAATAATGAAATCACTGTTATAGATGAGATTAAATTAGCGACGTAGAAGGGAGTTGGCCTGCCCCCTGAGAAGCTGAACATCCGTGGTTCGTACAGCAGTACTTAAAGCAGTCTACAAGACTATCTTTCACATACGACCATGGACTCAAGAGAATTGGGCATCCCGTCCGCTCTGCCATACACAAGCTTAATAATCCGTGGATTGATACTCTCAATTGTGCCAATAGGCATAGTGCAGAATCTGAGGCCCTTACTGCCTTAAGGGTGAGCGGGGTGAGCGGGGTGAGGCGTCGTAACGTTTTCGTTTCAATTTCGTGTCAGTCTCGCATCAATTTTGTTATAGTGCTAGAGTGTCGCTGTTATAGCTTACGTACCTTGTTATTTTCTATGATCCGCCATTTGTGGGCCATAAATGTAAGCCACATCCATAAATCTAAGCCACATTAAGCTGGCTAACAATAGAGTTAAATTCACGTGATTTGGAGATTTGGAAAGGAACCAAATCTACAAAACCAACGACATTCAAACTTCTCACAGGCATAGCAATTACTTCTACTAACTAATCCTGATCTCATTATGCCCTGCACTACCACAAGGTGAAAGCTATCGCAGGGTGTTGGCATTTTTAGTATGTGCATCCTTGACTTGGTTCGGCCTATGTTGATCAAGGCTCGCGCCCTCACTAAATTGAGGTGCTAAGCAAAACAGACTGTGTGTAAGCATCCAAAGAAAACAGCATTGCCTAAAGGGTACGCATGAGATGACGAGAGAGAGAAGTGCCGAGCAAAACAGATTATGCGTAAACATCTAAAGAAAACGGCAATACCCGAAAGGGGTACGCATGAGTTGTAATTGTAATAGTTGTGAACATCTAAAGTAAACGGGTACGCATCAGATGATGAGAGAGAGAAGTGCCGAGCAAACTAGACTATGTGTAGACATCTAAAAAAAACGGCAATACCCAAAGGGCATTACCCGAAACGGGTACGCATGAGTCGTAATAGCTGTGAACATCTCAAGAAAACGGCATTACCCGAAGGGCATTATAACCCCACATCTGCTAATCATTTCTAGAACTGTAGAGTAAGTATTACAACCCCATGCAACTTCATTCTGTAACTAAGAGCCGCGTCACCTAAACCTTCTCAATAATGAGAAACAACTATATTCCTGCCTCCTATTGAGAAGTAGAAAAAGCTTCGCCTTAATGCTTACGTCTTTAGAAACGACTCACAGGGTCCAGAATATCCACGCCTAGCAAGGAGTCAAAAGCTTCTCTTCTTAGCTAATTTAGCATGACCTCAAGAAGTATTAAAGCAAAGGAAACCTCCCCTCAAATGCTTTCTTTTCACTCTCATTATCCAGCATCATCTTCATAGTTATTCACTCAGCTTCAAACGCAACTTTACATTCCTTCTTCTTAAATCATTCCTAAGAATCCACTACCACAACCACCTTTAAAATGCATTGTTCATTCTCTACCACTGTCATTGCCGCTTTCAGCATGCTATCTGTTGCCTGCGCTGGTCCTATTGCCACTCGCCAAGTTTGCGGTGCTGCTTCTGTTGGAACTGTGGCTCAGACTCCTCTCTTGCAGCCAACTGGAATCAGTGAGCCCTATTCTTTCCCAACCACTTGACACTTCTAATATTAGCAGCCACTGCATCCGACTGCGCTACTCAGTGCAGAGGCAACCCAGCATGTCTTTCATTCCTCTTTGGACTTGTTGATGGCGTAGACAAATGCATACTCTACTCCGTTCCAGCATCCTCGCTCCCTCCTCAAACCAACCTCGTCGCCTATGATATCGCCTGCACCTCCGTTCCTACTGTTGTCCCAACAGCTGCCAACCCCGGCGGACTTCGCACCCGACAAGCTCAAGGGACCCATGCCAACCCCTTGAATGAGGCCCCAAAAGGCGCACCAGCACCCATCGACACTCCAAAGGTCGGCGATTTGACCGCCTGCCTTGCCGCCTGCAAGGGAAACCCCTCCTGCATCGCCTACACCTTTGAGTCTGGTGTCTGCAAGCTTTTCGGCCCTACAAAGTCCAAGCGTGCCGAGGGCGCTACAACTGGTGCTGGACACGCAGCTCAAGATCCTGCTTCTGGCTCAGCTAGCGCTATGCAAAAAGCAGCAGCTGCGACCCACAACACTCCGCTTAACGCTGTCCCAAAAGGCTCGCCAGCACCTATCGATACTCCTAAGGTTGACGATTTGGCCGCCTGCCTTGCCGCCTGCAAGGGCAACCCCTCCTGCATTGCCTATACCTTCGAGTCTGGTGTCTGCAAGCTCTTCAACTAAGTCATCTATTGGAGCTTCTTTGAACCAAGTGAGGCTTGGGTAGTCAACGTCATGTTGTGGGCAGACGTGTCTACATGTTAATTTTTGGCTTTTCTTTTCTCTTCTGTTTACAACATGTCTGTAGCTACAATCTGTATCTTTTATAAAAAATCTCCTTCAACCTTAGTTGGGGGATCAATAAAATCTGTACTATTTCGATCGTCTCTTCTCTTTAGAACTCTTAGACCTCTATGCAACTGTGGGCTGCTTGTCCTGAGATACTCTCTCCCAATATAGAAACGCCAAAAACAGACCGAACGTAGAAGCATATACTAACAAGATATATAAGCAGAGGGAATTATATAGCGCGGATGTTGCTTTTATCATCTATAAGAAGGTGCGCTATTACCATATAATTATTGTAACTAAAATTTTGCTTAAGTTTAGAGAAAGTAATACAAGTTCCTTTACACTAAATTTGATAGGTATCTTTATATAGTAAATTATATGTAAAGTGACTTTAAGTGGTTGCCATCATGAAGCTGAGGGAAACAACTAGATTATCACAACAACCTAGGAACTTCCACATACGACCATAGACTCGAGAAAATTGGGCATCCCATCCGCTCTGCCATACACAAGCTTGCGTATCC
Source organism: Pseudogymnoascus sp. 05NY08 (assembly GCA_001662605.1). Classification (NCBI taxonomy): domain Eukaryota; kingdom Fungi; phylum Ascomycota; class Leotiomycetes; order Thelebolales; family Thelebolaceae; genus Pseudogymnoascus; species Pseudogymnoascus sp. 05NY08. The sequence goes on along the minus strand of KV458780.1, from coordinate 513,576 downwards.
CCTGGATAATAGTCTTAGTCATGCTAATATGCATAGGGCGGAATCAGGGCCCCTTGCCGCCAGAAGGGTGAGGCGAGGGGTGAGCAAGGTGACCTGGGTGACCTGGGTGACCTGGGTGATCTGGGTGAGCACACAATATTTTAGCTCAGGAGGGCGAGCAGATGGGAATTCACACGAGTTGATTATTACTAACTAAAGAACTAAAATACGAAGCATACAACATACGGCGGAGACTTGAGTATTATTACGAGACATATTATTCCCCACAGCTCTCGCTCTTCCACCCCCTTTTCAACAGTATATGTTGGAATTCTGATCCTGGGCGATGAAGCCCGATACTCCAAACTTATCCTGCTGAGTTGATGCAGAATCGGCGAACGTGAGCGGAGCGAGCCCTCCCACCTGGGGATTCGCCTCGAGTTCGGCGAAGTTAACGCTGCCTGAAAGGTTATACGCAAGTGTGACGTCCGTCGGAAGATTTGGGGACGAGTAAAGAATGCAGGTGCGTTTACCGTGATCGTGATCTGGAGCAAACGTATGCTTGAAGACCCAGTTCGTGCAGGTCGTGATATTTTTGTTGCATAGCCCTATACAGTCGCACGCGTTTTTAACAGTAGGGAAGTATATGTTCACTGTAGTAACGACGCCGGTCATATCGATGCCTTGGTAGTCTAAGGTTTTTGGCCATTAGTTGTAACGCTCTATTCTTTAACTGGGCACATAAGTAGAACACTTACAGCGAACGCATCCTCCATTCGTTGAGGGAGCTACTAAGCCTGGAAATGTCGCTGCAGTCACTTCCCCCTTGCAGATGGCGCCGTCCCTTCTAATATTTAGTATACGCAGACTCCATAAACGGGTTTCTAGCGTACCATCGTTTATTAGCTGTTTTGAAAATATTGATCTGACTATGGTCGTCGCTATGATTGCTATCCCTCACATAAAGAGAGTTAGATGGAGAGGCCAGAGCAGTTGAGGCTGCGAAAGCAAGGGCGAGAGGAGCTGTGCAGCGCATTGTTGTGCAATGGAGACCACGAGTCCTTCGAGATATTAATTAATGTTAGTCTGAGTGTTTGAGAAATAGAAGAAGAGATTTGAAACTGTAGGTTTGCTATGAATTTGTATTTACGTTTATATCCCATCTGATTATTACGTAACTTGACATGATCACATTCTATAGCTTCAGCTATAAAATTATTAAGCTAGCATCGCAATCTCGATCTAGCATTCTGCCTAACACCAACTCACAGTATAACGTATTGCCATTCTAGGCCCATATGATTAGGTTACGCTCAAAAGTGCGGAGAGTGTTCGATGTAAGGACGGAAACTTTGAGGAGATCACGCCCTTAACAGCGCTATTGACGTCCGCTCCGATGAAAGAGAGCGGTGCTAACTCTATTTCTGCAGGTTAGCTCCTGAACTCTAGGTGCATGCCGCTATAGCTACTTACAAAAAGATAAAGAGTTCCTAAAAAGAAAGGAGACCTATCAGTTAAAATTGAAGTTGTTCATGTCACATGCTCAATATCATATAGCACCCTCTCAAGCTCACCTTGCTTACCTACTCACCCTGCCCACCCTGCTCACCCGTAGGCGTCTACTGTTGCGGTGCAACGCATTGTCAAAAATGTACCAACTTTTGGATGGTCGAGGTGGTCGAGGTAGTCGCGATTACAAAATAAGAGTAAGGAGGCTAGGCTTACCCACTAGGCCAGATGGCACTGGTTTAACTATTACTAGAGGATTGTTTGAGATCGGTGGATTAGTAGTTGGGTGGGTGACCACCAGCGAATAGCCACTGTTGTATGTTTTTGATTATATTTTTTGCTTTTGCAGCTTGATACGCCTCTCAATAAAGTTTCGGGGTAAATGAACAGAGGTAACAAATGCTCTTGCTCTTCCCCGCTGGCACTAACGCCATTGTTTTTCCGTGCTGTGTCTGTTACCGTTGCTCTTCCCTGTGCCCGCCATCGCTATCGCTCGTCCCTACTACAATAGTGACTATAAAATAAAAAATCTATAACTTCCTTATTTATTTATAGAAAAGCAGATTTTAAATATAAATGCTATGCCATAAATTACCACGCGGGATAGTAGAATAGTATGCATCAACTACATCACGCTCATATATACCAGGCATCTGAGAACAGCCCTGCTCATACGTCTGCATATATACACGACATTCAGTGACCCACAGCCTCGTCACCCAGACTATTTACAACCCCATCTCCCCCCTTCAAATCTTCCCAATCCCAGCATTAGCAGCAATGCTACTAGCCAACCCACTCGACGAAACCGAGCTCGCAACATTCTTCCCCGCAAAATTCACCAACGCATTAACACTGCTCCCGCCCAGGGTACCACTGCTGCCAAACGCATTAAGCTGGCAATTATGCCCCAAATACGCTGCGCACTGCGTATTAGTGTTCGAATCGGGGCTGCCGAATAGGTTCCCGCTGTTGGATAACAAAGGCGTCACGACGTTCTGGAAGACGTTGCCCTCTGCCACTACGTTGCCGGAGGAGATGTCGAAGGCGTGGCCGGAAACGGCGTACCAGTAGTTGTTGACTGCGTGCAGCAGGGTGTTTGAGCCGACCTTGGGGGCGCGGCCGGAGGTGTGGTGGATGTAGTTCCCCTTCATGGTGATCAAGTCGTTAGAGCCGGTGAGGTAGATAGTCCAGTAATGGTGTCCGTCGCAGGTGGCGCTCCAGCTAGTGGTGCCGTCGAACTCGCTGTTGGAGAGGGTCACGCGGTTCGAGGCCGATTCACCGGCGACGAACATCTGGCGCCCGACGAGGGAGACTTTGACGTGGTCGACCCAGACGAGATCGGTGCCAGCGAGCGTGATAGCGTCGCCGCCCCAGATGTACTGCGGGTTGAGGTTGGTGATGTGAATGTTCTGGATAATGACATTCTTGGCACCATTCGCAATGCGGAGTCCCTTCCCCTTAATGACACCCGCGGACCCGATGCCGATGATGGACTTGTTGCTACCGACATTGATGCCCGCGATACCAGCCTTGTCGTACGTGACGGAGATGGAGGTGGCGCCCGTGCCGGCGTTGCCGTTCGTGCACCAGCTCGCCTGGTTGATGGCGTCTTGGCCGCCGTTGCCGGGGCAGGTGTTGGAGGCCGGGCGGCAGCCGGTCTCGGTCACGCTGCCTTCGGAGCCGATGAAGTTGTACTCTTTGTTGAGGACGATGACGCGGGCGGTGGAGTCGGTGAGCCAGGTCTTCAGCTCGGTAATGTCGGCGGGGTACTGGGGGGTTGCGCTGCCGCCGCCGGTTGTCCCTTTGCCCTATGATAGTGTTAGTGATGGGAAATGTATTGGGGGTTTCGGGGAATATGAAGAGGATATAATATGAAGAGGGGTGGCACTCACGAATCCCTCAGGCGTGCCAACGACTCCAACGGCCATTGCCCGGGCAGCGAAGATCGCCGAAGCGACGATGACGGAAAGATGCATGACGAAGGCTTTAGCAGATCACTGTTTCGGTGAACTTGAAGATCGCGGTGTCCCATCAAAAACAGCCATAGCCCGCATCTTTAAGTCCATCCGATCCCAGAGCACGCACCGGCCTAAGGGATAACAAAAGGCCTCATGACCCCTCTCTCAAAGCTAGCAAGGAGCCTTCATCCCGTATTGCAATTAAAGCGCAAAAATTGAATATAGAATGCCGCCGGCAAGTCCCAGCGCTGGAAACCAGTACGGTGAACATACGGACAGTGGGGTGCTTGAACAGGGGTACTTTAATATATCGCGAAACTCCAGCACGCGTGGCACGCCCCGGCGACAAGTGCCGAGGCCGAATTTCACCCACGAAACGCACGTCTAACGGCAGCTAATTGATGGAATATCTTGGACAGTGTCGGTATAGAGGCTTGGCTGCTTTGATGAAGGCCTAAACGCGGGGCACCCGGCTCCGTGGGTAGTATGAATTAGAGTATTTAGCCACGATTTTTCCATCCAGGCTGTTCTATATCGCGCCGCACCCTCGTGGCAAGATTAACGGGGTTACTTTTCGGCACCCCACTCCACATCAATCAAGCTTTTGGGCTGTTTCTTGCAGGTACGGGAATTATTGGCATATTTGATTTGATCAGATAACATCACATGAGTTCATATCACTGCGAGGGTAGCATTGTTTAATACGTAGACGTTTCAATTCGGATACCCCAAGTTAAGTTATCCCGTCGAGTCCTCGCACTTGAGTGCAGCACATCCCCAACCCTCCCAAAGGGTAAAGCCACCGCCCTCACGCGTGCAAAGAGGCCGGAGCACTTCCGTAATGCCATCAGCGCCATAGCGTCATACCGCACGCTCCTCTCTATCCTCTATGCGTATCTAGAGAACAAAAGGAATATGCCTGCTTCAAAGACGCCGCCCGCCGAATAGCACATATCGATGCCCAATATATTTACCGCATCGCCCGAAGAAGATCCCATGAATGCGTTAAGAGATCCGCCGCTTGCAACACAGGTCTGCCGGCCCGGTTGAAAATCGAAATAAAATCCACTTTTGTCTACGATCGAAGCCCATATGATCCGGTAGAGCGTGACAACAAAAACTTCAGCCAGTCTATGCGAGGAAAAAGTAAAAAGTAAAAATCGCAAGTCCATCACACTGCGCTTCCGGTAAGGGAAGCCGCGTGTGAATAAAAGAGAAATTAAGCGCTGAACATGACGGTCATAATGCGTAATTCGAATCCCAGATGATTTGTCCCTCCGGCTCCTCTATCCCCATTGTGTGAAAGCATCAGATGGCCTATTCTTACGCCACCAAGATATCTCATGCAGCCTGCCTGATGCCACCTCGCTCCTTGATGTATTGGGTATCAAGAAAAAGGTAAAGAGGCAGCCAGAAACAAAAGACAACGCTATCTATCGTATGCCGGTGTATGGTCGAGTTCACAGGTCTGCTCTCTGTGCAGTATGCCCGTGAATGATGCCATCGTGAAATCGAATCTCGCAAAATGAGATATAAAAAAGCAATAGAATTATCGAAGCAAGTACAGAGCGGTCAAAAAAGAAATAAGTTCCACAAGTCTCGGTCTTGCAGGTACCGTGCGGCGTCGTCATCAAAGTCCGAAGAGTAGAGACGAAGTCGCCCCGAGTGGAATATTTACCACCACGAGGATTGGCCGCCAGGTCCGCTTGGGTTGCCGTAGCTGCCGCCGCCGTATCCCTGTCCACCACCGCCGCCACCACCGTAGCTGCTGCCACCACCACCACCGCCATAAGCAGCCTGGGGAGGAGCGTTGTAGCCACCACCACCGCCACCGTATGCAGCAGGTGCGCCACCAGCAAAGCCGCCGGAGAATGGAACGGCGCTGCCACCGAGCTTACGGAAATCGCGGTTGGCACCGCTTCCACGTCCACGGCCACCGGTGCGGCCACCACGGGAGCTGCCACCGAAGCCAGCACCCTCGCGAGCAATGTTCTCGAGGAAGGCAGGGACCTCCTGGTTGGCCTCCTTGAGGAGCTCAAGGAGATCACGGACGACACCGCGGTTGCCACGGTTGAAGAAGGCGGTGGAGATACCGGTGTTACCGGCACGACCAGTACGACCGATACGGTGGACGTAGTCGTCAATGTCGGTTGGGAGATCGTAGTTGACAACGTGGGTCACGTTGGGAATATCCAAGCCGGTGGGATAGTTAGCAGATGATCAAAATGTTAAAGATGAGTTAATTGAAACCGTGGAAGTGAAATCTGAAATGATAATGCTCGGAAAAAGAAAAGTGGAGAAAAAAAAAGTAGCCGAGCGGGCCAAGAAAAAAACAAGACAGAGAGTTAGTCGAGCTCATCGCTCGACTTATCGCCCGAATCGACCTTGTCGCTGGAGTCGTCGAGCCTCTCGCCCGAGTCATCGAGCCTCTCGCTGGAGTCATCGCTTGCAGCCTTTGCCAAGTAGACGAGTTTTTTTGCATGTCTGTTGCCATTGAGATGAATCGTGAGCCTCGAAGCAGTCGAGGCAGCATGCTGGCAGGGCTCGCACCAGTATTTCCTGGTGATGGTGGCGAGCTGGGATCCACCGCGGCCAGCAGGCAATTTAACGATTCCCGCGGCCTTTCTGATGTGGATGGGGCGTTTTTCGTGCTCCACGAGCTTCGCCTGACTGCGGAAAGAGAGCACACAAACAGTGCAATCGTACCGCTGCTCCTCCAAGGCCTTCTCGCCATACTTCTTGGTGTTCGCAGCGTGCACACCAGGACCCTTGTTGGCGATGTACATGAGGCTCTGGAGTCGCTTTCGCTCCGAATAGGCACGGTCTATTTCCTCAGGTGTAGCGTCATGATCGGCGTCGGAGAGGCCAATGATGTGCTCGTTGATAGGGATGTGCGTGCAACACCCATCATATTCGAGAGCCTCGATCGACCATGGACAGAGCGTCGGCATGTAATAGTCCTTCGTGCGGCTCTTCATCGCCCAAAAGAAGAGGGTGAAGACAGTCTCCAGCATGAGGATGTAACCACGTAGCTTAACGTGCTTGGACGCAGGCGGCAGAGCAGTCCAGGTGAGGAGACATTTGTGCGTAATAGTGAAACCGCCCTGCAAGGAGGTCTCCACGTAGTAAGGCATTCCAGAACAGCATTTCCCAATGCGAGATCTATAATCATAGATATGCATCCTCCTTTTGATGCCGCCTTCGGCGCTCGTCCCACTGCCTATGTATATCCTCGGAGGACAATCATCCTTCTCGAGCACCAGCAGATACACGCCCCAGAGCTTCTCGAGATACAGCGGCATCTTCTTGAAATCCGAAATCGTGGGAGCGGTGGGCGATTGCATCATATCCATGAGACCGGGTGTAAACTTGAAGGGAGAGCTATGCGCGACGTTCTCCATGTCGCTCTTAGCAGGAAAGACAAAATCGAAGTCGGGGCACTTCAGAGCACGGTTGGTCGTAGACAGACACTTCCAAGCTAAGGACAAAACGTAGGCGGAGATGTTATTGGTTGTAGGCTCCATTCTAGTCGTAAGAGAGGAATCGACAGCGTCGATTCGAGAGTCTCGAACAACAGGGTCGATTCAATTCGAGAGGCTCGATTCGACTCGAGAGGGTCGATTCGAGGAGCTCGAAAATGGACGGCGTCGATTTAAGAGGCTCGACCGGCTGTCGTGGGCGACGGCGTCGATTTCGAGAGGCTCAACGAGAGGTTCAACAGTTCAAACGTGAGGATGGACGGCGTCGATTTCGAGAGGCTCAACGAGAGCCTCGAACAGTTCAAACAAGAGGATAGATAGCGTCTATTCCAAGAGGCTCAACGAGAGCCTCGAACAGTTCAAACAAGAGGATGGACAGCGTCGATTTTGAGAGGCTCAAACGAGAGCCTCGACGAGAGCCTCGAACAATGGGGAGGCCCGATTCTGAGACGCTCAAACAACTGTCGAAGGCGTCGACTGGGGATTTCAAGAGGCTCAAACGACTTCGAGAGGCTCAAACGACGGCCGAGAGAAAGATTGCATTGTCCATGTGTCGATGTGTAGGAAGAAGGAAGAAGGGAAAGGTGAGATCCATCACGACAACAACTGTGAAGCACTTGCTGCATTGGCATGGAAGGAACGAAGCCTGGACTTAGAAAGAACGATGGCCTCAAGTCCCAACTTGGAAGGAACGAAGCTCTGAACATAGAGCGAATGCGGATGTAGAAGGAACGATAGAAAAAAGACAGTACATACCACGAGCAGCAACGGCGGTAGCAACCAAGATTGGGCAGCGACCGTTACGGAACATCTCGAGGGCACGCTCACGCTCGCGCTGAGTGCGGTCTCCGTGAATGGAGGTGGCGGGGAAGTTCTGGTTGATCAGGAAATCTGACAGGGAATCTGCCATGCGCTTCGTCTCAACGAAGATAAGAGTGAGACCAGCGCCGTGGGTGTGGAGAATATCCAAGAGAACAGAGCGCTTGTCCATATCCTCGACGTACTCGACCTTCTGGGTGATGTTCTCAGAGGTGGAACCAACACGTCCGACAGACAGGAAGACGTAATCCTTCAGGAAATCACGGGCGAGCATCTGGATGTCGCGCGGGAAGGTGGCGGAAAACATGAGCGTCTGGCGGCCCTGGACACCGGGCATATCCTCGCCCTCGACAATGCGGCGAATTTGGGGCTCGAAACCCATGTCCAACATGCGATCAGCCTCATCGAGGACGAGGTACTTGATGTTGCACAGGGAGATGCGGCCACGCTCGATCAGATCGACGAGACGACCGGGGGTGGCGACGAGGAGATCGCAACCACGCTCGATCTGGCGAAGCTGGGAGCCAATATCGGCACCACCGTAGACGACACATGGTCTAACCCACGATCTGTAGGCGAACTTGCGGGACTCCTCGTAAATCTGGGAAACCAGCTCACGGGTAGGAGCCAGGATCAGAGAGGTTGGGTAAGCCTTGCGTTGGCGTCCAAAGTTGCCACCGGCGCCTGCTGGGGCTGGGGATGGGCCGTTGATGAAAGCCTGGGACAGAATTGGGAACAAGAAACCACCAGTCTTTCCGGAACCAGTTTGGGCACAAGCCATCAGATCGCGACCACCCATGACAATTGGGATGGAGTACTTCTGGACTGGGGTTGGGACCTTGTAGTGGGCGAGGTCGATGTTGCGGAGGAGATGGTCGTCCAAAGGAGGGTTGGTGAACTTGAGGACTGGCTCGGGGACATCGTGTCCGGAAGCCTCAACTGGGATATCATCGTACTTCTCGAAGTTGATACCAGTCTGTTGCTTGGTTGGGTCGTCGGCGACACCGAAGAGCTCGCGCTCCACACGGGGGTTGGCTGGGCCAGAAATGTGCTTGCCATCCCTCCATTGTCCGTCACCACCTCCGCGAGCGGAGACAGCGCCGCCGCCGCTACCACCACCGGCGGCAGGGTTGCCGTATGCATTGGGGTCGAATGAGCCACCACCGCCGGAGCGGGAGTCTTGCCATCTACCGCCACCACGTGCGGGAGGAGCTCCTCCGCGTGCGCCGGGGGCAAAGGCAGGGGCAGCAGCCCAATCGCCGCCTGGTCGAGGTCCGTCAGCGGCAAAGCCGTTGGATCTAAGATAGCGTTAGATATGATCAGCTGAAAGGTCTAGATAGTATAAACTTACGGAGCTGGTTGAGCCCATGCACTGGCGCCCATTCCGCCACCGTTGGCAGCAGCAGCAGGAGCCGGGCCTGGCCCATCCACCTGGGGAATGCCAGCTGGGGGAGCACCGCCCATCTTTCCACGCATGTGGGGAGGGATGTAAGAGCGCTGCTCTCCCAGGGAGAGTCCGTTCATGTTGAGTTGTTCAGCCATATTGTGTGGTCTTGAGGTGATCGAAAGGTGAAGTTTTGTTGGTTCTGTAGATGCTGAATCTGCTACTTGTTGCAGATGAATTAATCGGCCTGTACTGGGTACTCTTTTCAAGATCGCTGAGGTGATCTAATAAAGAGCGTCGAAAAGATCAAAGAAGAAATCTAAAGACGAAAAAAGAGAGTCGTTGCTGTGTACGAATCTATTTCTCCGAGCGTAGAGAGGCCGTTGAAAAAGGGACAGTAATTAATCTCGTCAAACTATATTCCTCGTGAAAGAAAGGCTTTCGTAAGGAATGAAGAAGGTGATGAGAGAGAAGAGAGGAGAGGTATTGTGGAGATATAAAGTGGTAGAGGGTAGGGTTTGTTTGATGGAGGAGGAGAGTTTGGAAGATCAAGAGAGATCAAGAGAGTAAGAGAAGGCAGACGAGGTCGGGAAGGCGAAGACGGAATAAAAACATGGGTAGGGCAAAGGCAAAAGCCGAGAAAATTCGTGGGTAGCGTGCTTCATTAGCGCCATTTTGGGGGCTGTTGATAGTGTACTTTACCATAGAAAAGTTGGATCACCGCTAATCTTTTTTGGGGGGGGGCAGACGAGGCTAAGTACCTTTTTGGTGTGTGGGCAGTATGAAAGGTACCTCATATTATAGATGTTGGATGCCATAACCAAGTTTAGAGTAAGTACCTTACAGTACATTTAAAGTATGAAGGTACATACAAAACATACATATTCAGAAACTTGCCTGCCTGTCTGAAACACTTTTTTCTTCTTTTGCCACCCTGTGGGATACTCTGTGATAGCAGTCTGTGATACCAGTACAGTATAATCAGCAGGAGGAAACATCTTCAATAATACTATGAATATCAAATATATATATGGCTATAGAGTTATAATATTAATAAACCCATACTACTCTGCTCTCCCCTCCTCCTTTATGCGCCTTCTCTCTACCCATCTCCTCTTTCAGCCTCTTTCAGCCGCCCCTTTCCCCACCCAACACTCCAACACTCCAACTATGGGGATATTCGCCCCCTGTATGTTGGAGTTCAGTAACTCTAGCATAGCTGGGAGAGATGTTAGTCACGTGCTCAAATGCCCCTTGAGGCGAACCACACATACGCCATGTAGCCTGATGTACTTGACGGTCTCCCCGACCGCTTACCACCGCCGTTGCCAATGTACTGGGCAGCATATTTTGACGTGTACTATGTCCCGTGTTTCTATAAACGAAGTACATGCAGAAGGATATGCATATTGTGAGTCTTACTGTCTTTGGTTCCGAACTCTTCGCCACGTTATTTTATACGATCAAAGAAAATGCATATTCTATAATCAGCCCTGGCACTGACAGAGTGCACGTGACCTATCCTTCCTCTTGGTGTGAGGCGGTTGATATACAGCCAGAACAGATGACAGAATTATAACAAGGCCAGACAAGACTAAACCATATCACACATAGTCAAGCAACAAAATCACCACTACTCGAATCATAATACACCTTGCATTCTACCCGAATGCTATGCTCTAGAACACCATAGAAACAAGACACGCTCTCCGGCACCCCTCAGGCGCTCTTCACCACCGCATCATCATCATACTCTTCCACCCTGATCCCATCCTTCGTGATGACCTTCACCAGCATCCCCTTGAAGTCCACCGGCAATCTCCTCTTCAGCTCATCCGTGCACAGTCGAAGGATCTTCATTCCTTGCTCAAAGTCAATGTCGGGGTGGTGGTGCTTATCAAGGATGGAGAGGCAGTAGTATCTATAGCAAGAATCCGTCAGCATTCAACTCCATCTATCTTTTTACTCAATCTTCAGAGCCAGAAACGTACTGTGCGTAGCCGTGGGCGGCATATGGTAATTGAGCCAACGACGCTAGGTAGTCCAGCCAGTACAAGCTCGGCTTCCCGGTGATGGGATCGACGCCTCCAAGCAGGAGGTTGACATTATACGGCTTCCTCGACCGTAAGCTGGATGCCAGTTGTCCGCGGACAAAGTTCGCAATGGCCGACGGCGAGAGGTCGATCTGGTTGCGCATCGAGTACAGCTGGGCGTTTGCTTGGATGTATTCCGCGAATTGGACTACGTGACTTGTTAGATGTGACTATTTTTACTGCTTCAGGAACGCTGAGACGTACTGGTGTCGCCGGCCTCGCCGGAGAAGGCCATCAATGTGTGCTGGTTGAGCGCGCGGGTCTTGTCGTCGGATGCCTTCAGGATGGTGGCGCCTCTCATGGCCGCTTTGGAGGCGGCGATGATGGTGAAGTCCCTTCCAGTAATACCAAGTAGAACCTCCCTGTACACGCCATTAAAAACCGTAAAATGAGGCCGCGATAGCCGTCTAAACAACACAAGAAACTCACATCTTGGCGGCTAGGTTGTTGTTTGGTCGGAGAAGCTCAGGGTCTTGTGTGATGTCAAATCACTAATGAAATGGTGATGAGTATAGCTGAGGAGTCAAGCTATGCACGTCGTTCGCTCGGGGTATCTTCGTGGACGTAAAGCGGTGATTGATGGCTGATGATGAGGCTCCAGCGTCAGTCGTGAGCTCTCTCGATCACAGCGGATAGCTCCCTGGTGCTCTAGCGGATTAGCTTAACCTGACGCGTCGGATTCTGCCTGACTTGCCTGGCTTGCCGCCAAACTTTCCTTGACCGCCTTTCTGGCAAGAAACTCTTGGCGAAGAATTTATTTTGTACGCTGGGGTAACGAATATGGGAACTTTTGAATTCGATCGACCGAGACTAGAAGGAAAACTCCACGACAACAACATTGCGGTACTACTGGGGAATTACAAGGCGACTGTGATTATACACAATAGGCCTGGGATATATCCCAGACAAATCACGACATGTCTTCGTTTTTCACAGTTCCCGCGGCGCAGAAGAAGCGCAAGAGACCCTCGAGCTCAGAAGCCCCAAAGAAAAGAGTCGCAGGATCTGCAGCAAGGAAGGAAACTTCTGCCCCAAAACAGAGGAAACAGCAGCGAGATGAGTCGATATCGGGCAGCGACTCGGAAAGCGACGACGGGCCTAGAGACAATGGCGTCGACTTAGATGAGGCGTCGAGCGACTCCGGTTCTGGAGGCGAGGAAGAGACAGCAGCCGAGAGGAGATTACGGCTTGCAGAACGATACCTGGAGAACATCAGAGAGGAGGTGGATGAAGTTGGATTCGACGCAGAAGAGATTGACCGAGACTTGATCGCAGAGAGGTTACAGGAAGACGTCGCCGAGACCAAAGGCAGGATATACCGCAGCTTGGCGAAACAATTATCATTCTCCGCCGCATCCCACACGCTTTTCCGCAGCAACACTGAGACCGTAACCTCGATAGCCACCTGCCACCCATACGCCTACACGGTATCAAAAGACATCTCCCTCATCAAGTGGAAGCTCCAAGACCTTCCCGCCAACCAATGGCTCCCCAAAGACGGCAAGAAGAAATCAAAGAAGCCCCCACCACCCCCCAAACGAAGGCCCGAGCGCATCGCAATCGCAAAGGGCAACAAGAACGAGTCCAAGAACAACGCCTACAAGGGCCACGTCGGCGCCATCCTGTGTGTAGCTGCTTCCCAGGACGGAAAATTCGTCGCTACTGGTGGTCGCGATAGGCGTATCGTGATTTGGGACGCTGCGACCCTCGAGCCTCTGCGTGTGTTTTCGCAGCACCGTGATTCTGTCACGGGACTTACGTTCCGTCGTGGTACGAACCAGCTGTACTCTGCTTCTAGCGACAGGACGATCAAGATATGGTCTCTGGACGAGCTGGCGTACATTGAGACGCTGTTCGGTCACCAGGACGAGGTGGTCGATGTTGCTTCCCTAGCACAGGAGAGGTGTATCAGTGTCGGTGCACGAGACCGCACAGCTAGGCTGTGGAAGGTGGTTGAAGAGACACAACTCGTTTTCCGCGGTGGCGGTGGCGGAGACGGGAAGAGAGCCCGTGGTTCCTCCACGCCAAAGGCGATGGAGGGGAGCATGGACCGCGTCGCGATGATTGATGAAGAGATGTTCGTCACGGGCTCGGATAACGGGTCTATCTCGCTCTGGGTCATCCACAAGAAGAAGCCCATCCACACCGTCTCCCTTGCCCATGGCTTCGACCCGGCGTTGGCGCTAGATGAGACGTCCGCGGAGGTTAACCCCGACCCATCGAAGGCGCCGCAGCCGCAGCCGAGATGGATCACGGCGCTTGCGACGATTCCGTACTCGGATGTTATTTTGTCTGGGAGTTGGGATGGGCAGTTGAGGGCGTGGAAGGTTAGTGATGATAGGAAAAAGATTGAGGCTTTGGGGGTGGTGGGGACGGCGGGTTTACCACACGGTGCGGTTAAGACTCCTCTTGCTGCTGTTGCGGAGGATGTTGCGATGGAGGAGGAGTCTGCTGAGGCTAAGGCGGCGAAGCAAACCGTTGTTGCTATTTCACACCCGAAGAAGAACCCGGAGCCGGTGGTTAGCGGCGTCATCAATGACATCTCTGTCTTTGAGCGTGGGGATAGAGGGAAGGATGGGGCGTGCATTGTTGTGGCGATCGGCAAGGAGCATAGGATGGGGAGGTGGGCAAAGGTGGCCGGGAAAAATGGGGCTATGGTGTTTGAAGTAGCTAGGGAATCCTAGATGTCGTAGGTGGTGATGGTGGTTGAACTTCCTCCCTGAGGTTGTCTTGTATATAGTTATGCATGCTTGGTGGGAGGGAGATGGATTGGCATAGCAAGCGAAATCGTAGCTCAGTTGAGCGCAGAATGGCATGATAATGTTTCATTTCATTGTTCTTATGAGATATTGAGTTGTGTTTTCCCAGTACTTGAAGTTTCAACATGCCATTGCTATGATAATTCCTTTGCTCCTGTAAGTCCCCGTCGCCACCTATTTGATAAATCTCTAGATTGATTTGTTATAGTAGTAACCAAAATTCTCAATAAGAGGAATATATAACCTACCAAAAAAAATCGAGCACGTTGGAATTTCAATATGTTGTAGAAATACAATTAATAGATTTGAACGCTAATTACCAGCCCAGTTTACAGTTAATTACAGTTCTACAACCAGATCTCTCGGACGCCCCTCCCTCCCTCTACCTCCCCATCGTCTAACCCACTCATCAACTTCTCCTCTTCTCCCAAATCTGCAAGTAACTCTCCCCAAGATACAACAACTCCCTCTGCGTCTGCTCCACAAACAAATCCTGAATCTGCACCCAATCCTCCTTCCTCCTCAACTGCACCTTCCACGCCCGCCTCTCCGCCTCCCCCTCCACACTATCCTCCCTCCCCCTCACCGCCTCATGAATAACGTTCGCCACGAGATCATACCAGATCGGTTCACCAGGCGGCGCGTACTTCGGGTTAGGCTCCACGTACGGGCCCATATTCAAGTTCCGCGCATCGAACGTCACGATGGTAGGATTGCGCTCCGACACGAACTTGTTCTGACTGAACCGCTTGATGTGGAAAAGCAGGTATGGTGGGAGCGGGTGGAGTAGACGGTACCGCCTGCGGTGATTGAGCTGCTCCTGCGCCTTCAGGCCATCGTACTTTGATAAGATGGAAGTGAGCGGAACTTGCGGGATGATGTTGCGCTCGAGCTCGTCCTGGAAGAGGGGCGCGGCGGGGAGATCTAGGGTCAGGAAGAGGAAGCGGCTGACGTCTGCTTTTACCTCGGCGGCTTCTTCGAAGCGTAGGCGGTCACCGGCGTCTGCCTTTGCGGTGATGGCTTGGGATTCGATTTTCAGCTTGCCTTGGAATATTTGTTGGATGATGCTGCTTCCGGGTTTTGTCTTGGAGCCGCCCAGCGCGACGTGGAGGTTGTTGAGGAACCAGGATAGGAAATCAACGGGGTCTGCTTGCTGTGTGAGTGCGAATTTCTTATTCGACCTCAGTGATACTTCTTGCAGCAATTCGTGGGGTGAGACGTGTGCCTTGAAAGCTCTCGGATTCCATATTTTGCGCACCAGAATCGATAGCCGCTTCGCAAGCTCTGGCTTGGTGGAAAAGTCGTCAAGCATGAAGTAATTCCGCAGTGGCGGAACGTGGGAAAGTGCTTGTATGACAACATTGAAGTAGTCATTGTCTTTGATGTTGTTCATGCCCACGAATCCCGGTGTATACTGCTTCCCGTTGAGCGCCCAGGCCTCCTTCGGGGCGCGATCCAAAGCGATGACTTCCTGCTTCGTATACCTCGGATCCGAAACGAACTTGATGTCGTCAAGGGATTTGTTCTTGACTTCGTAGCCTTCTGGGAGAACATAGATCTTCTGTGTTTGCATATTGATATACACATGGTGGTCGACGTCGAGGGCATGGAAGTACGCATGCGATTTAGGTCCACGCCCTTGGTAGTATCGCCCACAGACAAGACATGCATAGACGTTGATATTGGATAGCGTTACAGAGCAGAGTTTCTCGAAATCGAAGTCGAGGACGTGCCGGTCGATTGTGTCGAGATATAGGTCGTCGTACCCTTCGATAGGTGCTTCTTGCCGATAGACTCTCGTATCTACCTGCTCTTCGTCTGACTCGATATCATTAAAGTCGCCTGGGGCGCCTTCTTCCTCAATCCGCTCGCTCGTCTCAAGGCCCTCCTGTACCATCGTCCTTGACGGAAGGCCGCCATTCTGGAATCCCGGTTGATTGTCGCCCCGGTACCTCTTCGATGCTGGAGAGTCTGTCCCAGCAATGTCCTCCAAGGAGTCTACTGCGTGTCGTTTTGCCATTTGTTTGGTGAAGGTATTCGTTTTGGCGCGTTGACCAGTTTCCGACGTCGCCTATTTAGAGCAGTACTGAAGCTTTTGGATCCAAAAGGCTGAAGCCTTGCGGGCCACTTCAACGTGATGCTTAGTCATCATTTATTTTATGGGGCGTTTGCCGCGATTGGTCAACTCGACCACCTCGACCACCAAGTCTAAATGTGATAATGATAACTGTTGACCAAGTGAATTTGAAAACTATATTGTACGGAACTATAAGTAATTGTACACGACCGAAGAGAAGAGAAACTCTAGAACATTTCGATGGGCAATGGAGATGGCTAATTTATCTGGGATAAAGTATTCGTTCTATCTGTATAGTTATTATATCAAGCCACGCAGTAACCCACCTCTGACTCTGGCTTACCAGTCATTATACAAAACGGCTGGCTATATACGTTAATAATGCCTCTGCTATTTGCTGCTCCACGATAGTAACCCGGTACTAATTTATGGCTTGCCAGTTACTGTTGCCTTACTCTATCTTTCGCTACCCAGTCTTTGATCTTCACCCTCTCCTCTTCTACTCTCCTCCACCATCCAATCTCACATCTCTCACCATCCAACCCTCGACCTTACTCTCCTCCAACCTCCTCTTCTTCCTTCTTTTACTCTCTACTCTTTTCCATTCCTCTTTATATACATCTTAAAGTCATTTGCGAACAAAGGGATTTTTGTCCCGACCCGTCCACCATAAGGTGGGACTTTTTATTTTCTTGATCTATCCAAACTCAACCTCAAACTCCAACCTCACTTCGAACATTCAACTTTTTTTTGTCTCAACAAACCCTGGTCAACAAACTTCCGATTTGAGCCTTCCATCCATCCGTCCTCTCTTTGCCATCTAGCCAACCATGGAGTTTTACGTCTCTCATGGGAGGTCACCGCCAACTCATCTTCATTCTCTCTTCCTCTCCGCCTCATCTACGCCATTAAGTAAACCATGAAGGTTTTCAATTTTCACGTTACCGCTACTCGCCTTCGTTCTTTCTTCCTCTTAAAAGACACACTAAACCCAACCCAACCGAACCCCGAAGTTTTTGCTTCAACCCGTGCGCTGCAAAGCGTAACTTTACTCTTGAAATTTACCTCTCCTATTGTCTACATGACATACGAATACAAGTTTTTGCCTGTCGTTAGCCTTATCATTCCATCCTATCAAATTCTCCTCGATTTCGAGGTTTGATTTATCCGGGGATCGAGTCATAGTGTTGTTGTAGGTAGAGCTGAGTCGTGAGTTTCTTGCTTTCAATGAAGTAAGTTGTCCCATTCTTCGTTTATATACGATTTTGTTAGTTTACTATTCTAGGCTCACCGATGGATTCCCAAGTTCAATCTATAGATTTGTCACTTCCGACTTGGTTCTCCTTGATCCCTCTCGTCTTCGACCTTTGCCTTTACCGTCTACCCTTCTCGCCAGACCCTATCCCTCACCCCTATCTCTCACCCGCCTCGTCCTCCCGCATCTTCGACCTCCATTTTTCTTCGAACTCCACCTTTCACTGGATATATCACTCTCGAGTTGATCTTCACATCCACCTTCACCGCCGACCTCCGAATTCAGATCGCCTTTGCCGTCGAGGTCCACCGACGGCTCCCACCAGCTTTAACCTCCGCCAGCTTTGGCCTTCTACATTTGCTCTGTCCCGCTTTCTTGTTTCTACTTGGCAACACCTCATATCCATGGTAGGTTCCTCAACTCTGCCCTTTCCATCTCAATTTTAACCTCACCCACAGACCCTTAACTTTCACAAAGACAACACAAGCCAGGGCTCAAATGCCCTCAATCCCTCGAGTCAACTTCATTTCAAGTCTACGAAGCAGCTCAGTCTTGTTGGCACTGGGGTTCACATCTGGACTTGCTTTCAGAAAAGCCCCACAATCCATCACTCTTCAGTCTCTTTCCTTTTCACTTGCCACCAAAAATGGCGACAGAATCCAATGCCTCCAAAGCGGAACCGCCGCGCAGAAGTCGAAAATCTTATCGAAAACGCCTACTCTGCCGGGACGATGTGCTGTCGATGTCCGAAAGAGCAGGAGAAGAACCAATGCACCCACAGGACTACAGCACGAGCTTTGCAGAAGATTCAACTTGTCATCTGACGTGGGGAGTATTGGACTCTGGGCCTACCTTTGCAATCCCCAAGCCAAGACGTTATCAAGGCTTGAAGGCAAGAAAAGAGTCTGCAAGGCTGAAGCGGGAAGCAAAATCCAATCCATCACTGGCAGTGGAACCTGCGTATCCTCTCTTAACAAATCTTCCAATGGAGCTCCGAGAAGTTGTCTACAGCCACATTCTTCTCAGCAACGGACCCATCATTCTCCACTCCGACTGGTGCGATGTGCAAAGAAACGCGGGACTTGACCTGAGAATTCTGCGAGTCTGCAAAAGGATCAGCGAGGAGGCCATCAACTTCATGTATCAGCGCAACACTTTCCATGCACTCGTGCGAGACAACAGCGCCATCTCGAGGTTCGATCAATGCTTATACCCAGCATACGTCTACCTATTCCGAAATGTGGTGATCGAACACACCAAGGAGACATCAAGCTGGGAGGGGATGCAAGACACTGCCAACTCCATTCAGACTCTGATCGAACGCGACGTCAACTTGGAGTCTCTCACTCTTGCTTTTGCGCCAAAGGCTCTGGTAAAAGATCAAATCGCCGGAGAAGCCACAGATCCAAGAGCGTTTGTCAATTTCTTTACGAAGGGGTCTCGAGTCATCAGACTGTTGGCGCGACTTCGATGTAGAGTGATCAACATCGTTGTGAAATTGGAAGGGAAGACCAAAGTTGTTGTTTCTCTCGACGCTCGGCACCTATGTTGTGATTACTCTACAAGCCCGTTTTTTAATGATCTAGGAACCAAGGCGGGAAGGCGTATGCGGACGGAGAAAGCCAGGAAGGCTCTTGGTGGCTTGAGACTGGCAGTGAACAAGATTTCAATCGACTGGGAAAAGGCAGTGCAGCTTGGTGTCTGTCGCGTGATGGAAGAAGGAGAGGACATCAGCGATGGGGCCGCTCTGAAGAGGGTCTGATGGGGATATTCTGAACTATAATCGCGGGGGAGACCAATCAATTCGTTGATTTTTAATTCGTTGGGGATGAAGATGGGTTTTTCTGATATTAGATTTCAATTTTACACTTTCTCCCCCCATCTGAGTCATCTGAAAGTCCAACTTAGGAACAGTGCATAATAGTCCTAGAGAAGTCGGAAATGTCCCTCGGATAATATCACTGCCATAGGTATTTATAGGAACTATAGATAAATCGAGGATTTTAGTTACTACAAACAGTCATCATTATATTACGTCTTTTCTATAATCCGATAACTCAAAGTTGGTACAAAAGGAAAAATAGTATGACTCCAACTGTCATCATACATTCCCATCCGCGCGCCGTGTCTCCTGCGTACTTTTGGAAGAACAAGTGCTGTCATCTTAAATTGTGTCACAGCTCCTGTCAATGAGGAAATGGTTCCGAGGCACTGTTCTCTCAAAGAAAAGAAAGGCCCCTCATCTTCGAGCTCTGGACTACAGCTCCTGCCAATGAAGAAATGATTTTGAGTCACTGTTCTCTCAGGGGAAATAAAAGGCTCCTGATATTTGAAATCTAGGTTAGAGATCCTATTAACGGGAAAAAAAAGCGTATCGGCACTATCTTGTCAAAGAGAAAGGAAAACTCCTCACGTTAGAGTTGCTGGCTAGAGTCACTCTTCGTAAATAAATGGTTTCTAGACACCAAATTCGAACCACACAAGAACCATGCTCGTGGCAAAGGACAGTGGCGCAGAGCACTGGAATAGAAACTACGTATCCACGACACTCACCGCTCTAGATAATGGACAGTGCCTAGAATACATTTATGTGGTGAAGGCAATTCTACTCTAGAACTCGGACATGAGTGACCTTTCGTTCTCTTTAAAGGGATAGTACGAATAAATCATTTCTTCATTGACAAAAGCTCTGGTCTAAAACTCAGACTTGAGTGACTATTTAACAAGTACCCCATACTCATGGGCTGTGTGACCTTCTACATATGTAATAAAATTTCTTGTCAATCTATTCTTGGTATTTATTTCGCTATCAATCCAAACAGCACCAAAACATTGTGCGACGCTTATAACCAACCCCGAAAATCACTCTATAAACTCAGAGGCTCATTGTAACAGTCATACTGTTACTGTGCACCATCAAGCATGGCGGGCACCCCCGGCCCAAAACCTCCAAATCGCTAATGTATGCTATGCAAGCTTCCTCATCTTGATGCGTCCCTGGCGATGGGCTTGGCAGCGTCGTGAACATCACCGCAGTATCCTTGCTATTCTGCCTCATAAGTTCATTGAGGATCAAATGCTGTGCCCGGCATGGTAGGTCGTTGAAAGACAACGGGAGAGATTGTGTAGAATATGTCGATCCAAGAGATTTAGGTGGCGACGACGAAGCGTTGTTAGATGAGGTGCCACCGTTGTCATTATTGTCTTGGGAGGAGCGATATGCTGACTGGAGACGATTGCGTCTGGTTGGCGGGGAGGGGGTATCAATAAACATGATTGAAGGTCCCGCGCCATCCTCGGAAGCCACCTGAGAGACTGGTACCGGCTTGGAACTGAATTTCTGGCTTGAAGCGTGGCGAGATAAAATCGGTCGCTCTCTGGCACCGCTAGCAGGCGACGATTTCGTCGGCGAAAGCTGTGTTTTACTAGGAGATTGACGGAGTGCCGAGAACCGTTCCTCGAGTTTCCGGGGAGGAGGAGGTCCCATGTTTGAGGATGTGGTAGGGGCTGTGTTTGCATCTTCCTGTGGCTCTTTAAGAGATGGAGCCCCGCTTGAAGTATCAAAATCCTTCAGAGACCTTGCCGGTGTAGTTGTATTAGACGCAGTATTCGATTTAGTCTTGTTCTTCGTTGATTCTTTTGGTGCCACCAGGTTCCTCGCGGAACGCGGTCCTCGCATGGCATCTCCATGGCTTTTACGCCTCACAAGCTTTGTCGGGCTCCGAAGGTCGGCATCACTATCTAAATCACGGTCGTCGGCGTCGGCTTCCGAAGCAATACTCTGATCGTCGTCGTTGTTATCCTCATCAGAATCATCACTACTGCTTTCCGAGTCGCTATAATCTCGCTCTGAGCTGGCTCGGTGCGTAAGTTGAGCAGGTAATCTTTGGGCACGCATGCCAAGGTTGACACCCAACTTGCTGAAGCCGCTCATTGTGCGCCTTCTCTTCGATTTGTGCAGAAGATTCCTTAGGCCCAGGAATCGTTCAACCTTTTCATGCCTTGGTCCCTGCTGAAATGATGCGTCTGGCCAAGCAGACGACCCGAGCAGGTTCTCGACATTAAGACCAAGCTCGTTTGTCAATGGTTGACCCCTTTTACCTCTTATTTTTTGCATTTCTTCCCACCACTCTTGGTCCTTGAGACACTCGTCAACCTCGGCCTCAGCCTCTGGGCCCGGGCTGTTACCGTTGACAATAATTTCGTATGTTGGAAGGGATCCTGATGCAAGCCAAAAGACCTTAATCTCGGCTTGAATTCTAAGATTTTCCAGCAAACCCTTGACACGTATTCTCTCTTCCTCCACATCAGTCTCATACTCCACGAAGACAGCTACTCGTAGCTTATACGACCTTTTCCAACTCGGGACTGTGTTAAGAATGCATCCAAGTTGTAGGATAAGGGTATCTATATTCAAGTCAGTAAACTATCGCTATATATCGAGATTATTGGATGGAACCTACAAGTATCAAAGTTTGTCGTTAGCAAGTTAGCCTTCATGGGCCCGTCAGCAGCAATTTCAGCGGACATCTGGATAGGCCAGAGATCAATATATTTCTTCTTGTTATGGCCCTTGGGGTTTGGAATCTCGAGGCCGCTAAACCCCCTGGCGACGGCAACATTTATCTGTAGGCGCAGCAAAAAGTCTTCGAGAACAGTAACATAGCTCATGATACTGGTGCTGCTCTCCGTTTGGCATGAGTCTGTTGGAAGCGGCGCCGCAGGTTTCAAGCCGCTATTTTCGTCTGATGGGCCGTCTTTTGGAGCTTCCTGGTCATATCCATCTGCCGGTGTTTGTGTACCAGTAGTATCCTTTGGGGATGAAAGTGTCGTAGACTTAGATTTGTTTAAGTCGTCCATATTATAGAATCCAATAACCGCGATATTAGGTCTCATTCCCCCAAGCCCGGCACTCAAGGACAAATTTCTCACTCCCCATTCCAAGGTCGGAGAAATTGCTATATTGACAAAAGCCTTGACGTTTGAAAAGTCGATATATTTGGACCATGCGACTTGTTGGCGTCTGGCCTCTGGTACCGCACGCCCAAAATCGTCGCTTACAACCACATGGCCTTGATACACAGTCAGTCTTGTCTCATAAAAGTTTGGTTAATGACTAACCCAGTATATATAGAGAACCCTTCTTCATAGAGTTGCAGAACTGTATGAGTTTGTATTGTCGTCGCGGGTCATTCACAAACAGTAATATTTGTGGTCTCCAAAACTTGACGTGCTCTGGTTTCAATCGGAGAAGGTACTTTCGAACTTGATGGTAAATCAAACTCTGAGAAACATCACCCCAGCTTCTCGGTCGAGAAGTGTAGTGTACCAGGAGGAACAATACTATCAATATTGCCACACAAACGCTGGCATAAACCCCGTCAACAAAAATCATTGCAGCCCCAGAGAAAACAGAGCCGAGGAAAGCGGTTTGCCAACTAAAAAAGTGGAAAGACGGCCGGAAGTTGGGAGCAGATCCTATTTTGAGCAGGAACGTGGCTAGATTCATGACCAGGAATGTCATCAGGTATGCCATGGTGATCAATGACGCAATCTGGTTGATATCAAACAGCATGACAATCTGCGCTGCGAAGTAAGTGAAGCAAATCGCATATACGGGCTCGTCGCCTTTCTTAGTTCCTTGTCCAAAGATTTTTAGCCCAGGGTATAGCTCGTCTCGGGCGAGGGCTTGCATAAGCTTAGCACATCCGATAACACCCATCAATGTTGAAAAGAAGGTGGTTGCAAACTCTCCTGCCAGAACCAGAACTCCAGAAACGTTCGTATCTTGAATAATATTGATGTCTGCAACGAATGAGGCTCTGGTCACCGTGCAGGCCAATGACAGTATAACAAGTGCATACGAAACAAATGTTAGAGCCAGGGCCCATAAAGTGCCTTTTGGAATAGCTTTGCTAGGATGTTTAAGATCTCCGCTCATGCTTGCGCCAGCGAATATTCCTGAAGTTGCTGGGAATAGAATGCCAAAAAGCCCCTGGAAACTTTCTCGTCCCTTTGACTGACTGCCAGCAGCGCCTTTGGTAAAACGAGGGAAAAGGTTGCCTTTGAAAGTATCCAAGCTCATTCCAGTAAACTGAATGCCAAGTTGTCGGCTCTCGAATGGTGCTTTAACCAGCGCAGAAAATGGAATACTCATGGTGGAAATGAGTAAAATGATAAGTAAGCCATTGCTGGCACGAGCAAAAACACCGCTTCCTGCAAGACATATACCGGTGCATACAAGAAGCACGACAGTAGCCCACAGATAGTTATAGGCTTGAGATTCTGGTAAGATTTGAGCCCAGTCTCCGGTGGCTGCACCAATATTATTTTGAATGGCATCAACCAGGGCGACTGCGTTTAGACCAGTATTGAAGACTTGGCCCATATAAAAGACGAGCCCTATTGCACCTCCGAATTCTGGGCCTAGTGATCTTGATATGAGATAATAGGCGCCGCCTCCGCGAACTGTGCCGTTCGATGCAATCGCTGAAAGAGAGAATATCGTTATGAGATCGATAGAATAAGCGGCAACGAGCATTCCTATAATATGGTGGTTAGAGTGGCTACACAGGTATATGAGGGTACCGTAGTCTTACCAAATATACCCAGAACTCCTGCTTGACCTAATATAAACCCAAAACGCAAAAACATAAGGATGCTCAGCACATTCAAACATGTCGGCACGAACACTCCTGAGAACGTCCCAAGCTTGTCAGAACCTCCAACTGGCCTCGGGCCCAGCCCAGGCTTTGCCCGCTTATCATCGCCATCGGGATTTCTTTGGTCTGGGTGTGGGTCTGCCCGTGTCGGTGATGTTCGTGATTTCTGCCCATTGGTCGTTGTTCGCTTTCGCAGTAAGGGCGTGGTCTCGGTCGAACTGGAGCCATTATGGATATTTAAAACACGCTTCGTAAAGTTGAATGGCGACGACAAGATACTGCCGCCTTTCGAAGCACTAGAGCTCTGGGGCACATTGCTACCAGAAGGTTCATTGCCGCCAAACTGGGTTTCCTGAGAGGGAGTAGAGTCGTCCACAAAAACGGAGAACCGCCTATTCAACTCGCCAGCTGCATCTACCGCAGTTCGGGTCTGGAACGTTGGTCGACCTGTCGAAGGATGGTCGTTCCCAGGAGCCATTGCCCCTCACTTCAGCGATAGAATTCAGATGGAAATCTAGACTGGCACGACAGCCACGGATCGAATGGACCTTGAGCCACAGGAAGAAAGAATAGAACAATTATAACGATTTCATTATGATACCGCTCGAGTAGTTATTCGGCAACTTGAAAAGGTGGGATAGCTAAGGGAGCTATGTTTGAATTTGACTCTTGGCGTGAGCTTCGAAGCTATCCTCTGATGTCGGCCAGGCACATAAAACAGGGCAACCCGGGTAGCTCCACCCGATTGATTGGCGGCACTGATAAGAGAAAAAACGTGACCAAATTCTTCAAATACCACCAAAATGCGCCCCCACACAGGCCCAGTACCAGATACCAGAGGAGCGTGACAGGGTCTTGTGCCTATGGGATCCGCTTATCGATGACACCCAGCATACAGATACAGCTGAGAGTACATGCGACTACGACTCGTCCTACAAATATCACGGAGAAACGTAGATCTCGTCAGCCTCATAACTCTACCCAACAAAGCTGTGCCTACAGAAGAGCATATTTTCTGTTGCTCTACACGAATATTGACACAATATACAGGTTAGACACACCTTCTAGATCTAGTATTCCAAGCTTTGTCTCCCAGCCGCAGAGTACTTGGCGCTAACACGAACAACCCTTCAAGCTACCTACTCGAGAAGAGTACTTCATAGTCATCCACGCTCAACGCCCGGTATGCTGCGATAGAGGCCGCAATTCGAAATCGAGATTGTGAAAGGCCTTGCGACAAATAAGCTGTCCGCCGCATCTGCTACAATGGACCATTCGGCTTCCAACCCTCTGCTGGGCACTTCTCCTGGGTCATCTCGACTTGGGACATCCGCGCCTCGTGCAACGTCGACTGCCCGGCTTGCGTCGCCAGTTCCCTCGAGCCATTTGTCTGGCACTCCTACACTGCGGCAAATACCCGTATCCGGCCAGGCTAGCACAGCAGGGGATTTGTTAACGCCACTTGCTGGTGGCCCTACCGAGCACTCATCCCTTACAGGGCCTGGAGTCTCTGCACTTGCTGCCGCCTTTTCGAGCTCTATTGGCACTTCTCCGCCTCGGTTTGGCACTCCACCACTGCGACCATTGTCTCCTGGAACTGCGGGTGCGAATTTACAAGCCGCCGAACCACAGACCAACTACGGCTCCTTCACTCGCTCGATACAAGGTGCTCACACCTCTGGCTACCAAGGTGCAGCCGGTCTTGAAGATCCAGACATTGTTCAAAGGCATCTTGTTCAATCCTCGGAGGTGCAAGAGAGCGATGATGCTTCCAATGGTGCATCTGACACGCCCCGTGATACTTCGAAGCCAAAGATCGACTTCGATTCGATTGCACCAGGTTTAGGCGACGATGAGTTTTCCAGCTTGCAGTTACAAGGAGGAGATATTACTAGACCGATATACAAGTGGACTGAGGAGGCTCAGGCTAGAGCGCTTGGCCGAGGGCGCGGGAGGAGTCACAGCTTCAACCTCTCGAGGCCGCATACGGACGACGAAGTGCTCGATATCAACTCGATAAAAGTACCCGGCGGAATGCGCCGGAATTACCTGCGAAGAGTCGCTGCAAGCCCCAGCCCCGAGAGAGATGTGGAAGAGGGCGAAAGTAGTGGTTCGGCAAGAACTCCAAGACATGCAAAGCTGTTCACGAACAACTTCATGGAATTCCTGACGATATACGGCCACTTTGCTGGTGAAGAGCTCGAGGAAGACGACGAGGCATTGGGACCTAACGAGTACTTCGCTTCGGATTCATATGATGAGTTTTACGATGAAGGAGATGGTAGTGAAGGGGAGCGCATGGAGAATAGCGCTCTTCTTACCCCAGGCGCACGTAAGAAGAGGAGGCGTAAGGACCGGGGTGGGAGCGGCCAAAATGACTCTTGGGGAGCACTCCTGCTTCTCCTTAAGTCCTTCGTTGGCACTGGTGTGCTCTTCCTGCCGAAGGCCTACCTAAACGGCGGAATGCTCTTCAGCAACGTGATTCTTCTTTTTGTCGCAATCATCAGCTACTATTGCTTCGTGCTCCTGGTCAATACGCGATTGAAGATAGAGGGCTCGTTTGGTGACATGGGCGGCATTTTATACGGGAAATGGCTGCGAACAGCCATCCTTGCATCAATTGTTATCAGCCAGATCGGATTCGTCGCTGCATATATCGTCTTTACGTCGGAGAACCTGCAAGCATTTATACTGGCCGTGTCAGACTGCAAAACGTATATCGAGATCAAGTATCTGATCTTGATGCAAATGGCGATATTCCTGCCATTTTCGTTGATGAGAGACATCAGCAAACTAGCATTTACGGCCCTTGTCGCCGATGCATTGATTCTTCTTGGTCTGGCTTATCTATACTACTTCGACATTCTCACTATTGCCACGCAAGGAGTCGCCGATATCGTTAACTTTAATCCGAAAGATTGGACTCTCTTCATTGGAACCGCCATTTTCACCTTTGAAGGGATTGGCCTTATCATTCCCATCCAAGAATCAATGCGCGAGCCCACGAAGTTCCCACGCGTCTTGGGCTTAGTAATGGTTATTATTACCGTTATCTTCCTCTCCATGGGCGCGCTCTCTTATGCCGCATTCGGCTCCAAGACCGAGACCGTTGTCATCCTCAACATGCCGCAGGACGATAGGTTCGTCAACGCGGTGCAGTTCATGTACAGCGTTGCGATTCTGTTGTCAACGCCTCTTCAAATCTTCCCAGCTATCCGTATCACCGAAACCGAGCTTTTCACGAGGAGCGGAAAGTACAACCCATACATCAAGTGGCAAAAGAACGCTTTCCGCTTCTTCGTTGTGATGCTTTGCGCTGCTATTGCATGGGGTGGTGCAGCAGATTTGGACAAGTTCGTGGCGATCGTTGGAAGCTTTGCCTGCGTGCCACTTGTTTATATTTATCCTGTAAGTTCCCCTGCCTTATCCTGTAACCCAGAATCGACATGCTAACATCCAACAGCCTATGCTCCATTACCGCGCCGTTGCCACGACTCGTTTCCGGAAGTTTTCCGATGTTTTCCTTTGCGTCTGTGGCGCTATAGTCATGGTGTACACCACGTCGATGACGATCATGAACTGGGCTGGCGGCGACAAGGCAGTCCCTGTACCGAAATTCTGTGACGGAAAGAGAGGGATGTGAGCTCGAGGTTTACAGGAGATCACACCTAGACGATTTCGTGATATAGATGGTCATCTTCACGGATCCTGTAGTACATTTTTGTTTTTCTTCTACTTGGTTATGGTTACCTTCTAGAATGCGTTGTTTTGCATAGCCTGCGTTTTTTTGTCAGCATTTTGTCTCTGTCTCATATATACACCCCAAAGTCGAATTTAGAACCTACAAACATGAATCTATCGTATACCTAAGAATTGCTTGCTTTATTGATTTATCAACATGATTCGGGCTCATGTGACCGCCTGCCGATTTTTCAACCCTGCCAGCCACAACTCAGAAGTCACAATCGCAGCCTTGCATACACGACGAAGCTTTTGATAACAACACAAAACAATGAGCCACGACTATACTCCTCTGAACTGGTTTGGTGACAAGAGAGAATCCCCTAGCAACCAAGAACCTCAATCTCCGGCATACCCTACTCTCCCTACGCCACGCCCTCGTGCTTTAACTCTAGATTCATCGCCGTATCCACCTAATCCGGCCGAGACGTCAACCTCAATCTTGCATACAGCCTCGCAATCATCTAGCCTATTTTTTTTCTCGGTTGCCCTATGAACTGCGGATGCTCGTATATCGTGAATTATTCAGCAACCGGACGGTGCACATACATCTATACCATGGTTATCCTGACGTCCCAGGCATTAGATACGACCACTTCCACCCTGTCATAGATGAAGACAGGCGTAGGCCTCCTGAGGGGTGGTATTGGTGGCACGGCGTTTGTCATCGGGATCCTGACATAGTACCCCTATGGCGGGATCAATGCCGAGAGGATGGTGGCGTCCATTGTTCGCAAGGAACAGATAGAGGGGATTACAGTATTGATGTTCGGTGGCTTTTTACATGCCGCAAAGGGTGAGCCTGACTCCTATATATCCGCAGTCTATGGACCTAAGTGTTTGCTCGTGTCTAACACCAAGTAGGTACTCGGAAGCTATTTCGGTGTTATATGGAACGAACAGATTCCATTTCCAGAGGGGCAGCACTGCCACTGTTGAGTCGCTCCCATTCGTATTCCTTCCCCAACGCCTCGCGAGTATTACCGCCGTGGATATCTTCTGGCCTCAATGGGGACTATATACGATATCAGACCATAGGCCTATATATACTTCTCTCTGGGATGGGATCTTTTTAATGACTAACCTACGCTCCCTACGCCTAAACCTCTTGATGGGAGCGCTCTACACAAATCCACTCTCACCCGACTCTTCCGAAGAGGAAAAACGTGCTATAGAACGTGAGTGGTTAGGACCGCCCGACGAGCTTGTTTGACGTCTAGGTCCACAGTTGGAAGAGTTCGTGCTTCTAGTGGCAGACTCCCTTTACACTGTGCTGCAGGGGTTGGGGAATGAAGAATAAGCGCCTTCGGCTTATTATGAAAACATGATGTGCTTCACGAGAGTTATTGGCGGCTACGAGTATACCATCAATGGGTGGCCAGGCTCTTCACATCATAAAATATACTGGGGAGACATTAAACAGAAGGGAATGCCGTGGTAGTGACCTATCTGGACAAGTAGCTCTCTCGATCACTTGACAATGGAAATTTCGCCATTTTTTGTATTGGAAAACAAAGGCGGACACTTCACACTCCATAAAATCAATAAAGCATATCAATAGTAGGGCAGAAATGAAACTCCACAGAGGATTTAAACGATTTGAAATAACAAAGTGTCGCGGGTAGGACATGATGAACCATGATGATATCACAGCCTCGCATGCGAGGCTGACAACGACAACTGCAGTTTAGGTCCGCCCAGTCGCCCGGAAAATTTTGAAAAGTTGCTGGGCCATTTTCAATATCGAATCTGATCCCATCAACAGCATCGCCAGTTTGCAGTTCGCCCATTCACCTCTCAATCTTCGGCTCACCGCTGAGCATATAGACAAATTCCACCAATATCCATCCAGGATACGGAATACTGAGCCATGGCCGACCAAGATGCGCAGAATGGAGAGGAGGTGACGAGGTCCGGTGGACAGGTGCAAGTCCACTTTGTGACCGAGGAGAAGGAATTCGAGCTCGAGGAGTCCAAGAGAGTCCTCCTCGTCCCTACTGGTAAGAATTGACCCATTCTATGCTTCTCTATAACCATGCTAACCCCTCCTCGCAGACATCCGTCGTTACAACCTCTCTCAAATCCTCAACTCCCCCGCCATGCTCGATCTCCCCACCCCCACCCCATTCGACATCCTCATCAACGGCACATTCCTCCGCACCACCCTCGCCGAGTACCTCGTCTCCGCCGGCCTCTCCGCCGAAACAACCCTAACGCTTCAATTCCTCCGCTCCAGCATCCCCCCCACCTTCACCGCGGCCTTCGAGCACGACGACTGGGTCGCAGCAGTGGACGTCCTCTCCGCCACCTCCCCCCACTCCTCCGCCTACGAAAAGGACCCCCGCATCCTCTCCGGCTCCTACGACGGCCTCCTCCGCATGTGGTCCCCCTCCGGAACCGTCATCGCCACCTCCCCCGGCGCCTCCAACGGCGGCCACACCTCCTCCATCAAAGCCGCCAAGTTCCTCTCCCCCACCACCATCGCCTCCGCCGGCCTCGACCGCACAGTCCGCATCTGGTCGTACGCTGATGCCACCGGCCCAGACGCGCAGGGCAAGCTGATTCCCACCCTCGCGCTGTACGGACACACCCTCCCCATCGACTCCCTCGCCGCGCACACCAAGTCCAACCGCCTCCTCTCCGCCTCAGCAGACGGCTCCATCGGTCTGTGGACACCTAACAAATCCGCTCCTGCTGCTCCCGCCGCGCTCCTTCCTGGCTCGGCGCCGTCCGCGAAGAGGAGGAAAATGAACGCCGCTGTTGATGTTCCGGCACGAGGCGCGACTCTCATGATGGCTGCGCACACGGCGCCGGCTACGGGCGTGGTATTCCACCCTGATGATGCTACGGCTGCGTACTCCACTTCGTTGGATCATACTCTCAAGACGCTTGATCTTGCGACTGGGAACGTGGTTGATACGCGCGCGACTGGACATGCGCTGCTGTGCTTGACTACCCTTGCGCCAGGTGGAAACGGGCACGTTGTAGCAGTCGGTTCGGCGGCGAGGCACATCACGCTTATTGACCCGCGGGCTGGAGGTGTGGTGATGACGCTGCGTGGACATAAGAATAAGATTGCGAGTCTGGCGCGGGATCCATCGAGTGCGTTTGGCCTTGTCAGTGGTGCGCATGATGGTACGGTTAGGGTGTGGGATGTCAGGTCTTCGCGAGAGGGGAATCTTGATGAGGGTGGACGGGTGGGCGAGGCGGTGTTTGTGGTTGGGCGTGATGGCGCGGGGAAGAGCAAGGTTGGTGGTGAGGGCGAGAAGGTGTTTGGTGTTGTGTGGGACCAGACTGTGGGTATTGTGAGTGCGGGTGAGGATAGAAGGGTGCAGATTAACGCACCGGCGAGGTTGGAGAAGTCGTAGGCTTTGAGAGAGACGGGGGGATGATACCCGGTAGTTGGTGGATTGGATGTTGCATAGGTTGGAGTAAATGGTGTAATAAATCTATGGCTTTATTTATCTCGTATTTATTTTGAGCGGCGCCGCCGTCAGTCTATCCCAGCTATGTGACTTGGTCATCTTATCCAACCAGTGTCATGCTTTAAACCCAGTCCTACCAAGAAACGCCTTTGCATGCACCCAATCATGTATTTCATCCCGTCATGCCCACTCAAGCGACGGTATTCACGTCAGCTAGGTGCTTTTCTTTTCACCGCCAACTATCCTCCATAGTCCCCTCCACCTCCACCCAGAGGTATCCCCTTCAACTCCCTCTAGTAACGCTCTCACTCTGTCCTCTCTCCCCTTGATCTCTAGCCCCCTCTCACTTCGGAGCCCCGCCCCGCTCCCCAGAACTCCCCGGCCCTCCAGCCGCAGCGCCTCAAGGATATACCCCCTTACCGTCCCGATCTTCAACGGCGGATCCCGCAGCAACCCTGCAATATCCGCAACTGACAGGTCTTCATGTGATGACCAGATATGGTAGGCACGTAAAGCTGCTGGTGCTGCGGTGGTAGAAGGATGTTCGGCGCGGTATGAGACTGCAAAGGCAGCAGCAGCGTCCACGCGAGGGTCCGCAGGTCGTTCGGCCTTCTTTGCAAGGCGCTTGGGGGATTTGGAAAGAGGTGGTGGAGTTGAATCATCATCAGTTTCTAGAGGAATACAAAGGGACGGGTCTTGGGGGGCGGATGGTGACGTCTTGCGCGGCTCAAGGGCTGCAGTAGCATCATCGAGGGAATCGTCGGCGGTGATGAGTTCGATGCCGGATGCAAGGCGGATGGGGAGACCGAGTTCGGCATGGTAGGGGCGGGGCGGCGTAGGGCGCAGGGCTTTCCGCTTCGACTCGAGGACATCGTACAAGATGAACCCAGCATACGCATCACTAGCTGCATACAAGATCTGCTCCATGCTCAGGGGCTCACTCCAATCGCTGCCACGGACCTCTCCTTTGAAGATGGGAAGGGCAAGATGCTCAGATGCTTGGGATGTGAGCGACACGAGCTTCTTGTTGATCAGAGTTGGGTTGCGAGCGGCGGAGCCCTCGATCAGGCGGTGCAGATGGCTCAACTCGAAAATGCCGCGCGTATCAACCTTGAGGAATTTCCGCACACGTGTGCAGTCCGCCTTGATAGCGACGCCGCATTTGGAAACATTGGGGTCCTCAAGGATCGCCTTGAGGGTGGGGGCAACCAGGTCATCGATGCCATCTTTGGGGAAGAGCGCGAGATGGCTTAGGATGATGCGGTCTTCACATGCGAGCTGGATAAGGGAAACGTTCTTCTTTGGAGAGGAGAACCGAGTCGCGTCGATTTTCCATTCAATGTCGAAGCCGAGGACGGGCTTACCCAAGAAGTGCTTCTGAAGCACGGACTCGGTAGTGTGTCGGGACTTGCAATAATGAACTTTGACTTTCGCGTCATCGGGGCCTGTGTATAGTCTGTGCGTCCAGAAGGAGTCGGGGGTATCTGGGGCTGCGTCTTTGGCTTTCTGGAGGACTTCGGCTGGCATCACAAAGGAGAGCGGGGTGTGTATTTCAGCTTCTTCAGTTGGTTTCGGCTTTTCCGTAATAGCTTCCTGTTGCTGGGAGGCTTCGATTTGAGAGAGGTCCGTCTGTAAACCAGTCGTGTCGGGAACTGAAGGGGCCCAGCTACTGGAGCTGCCCGAGAGGGATTGTGTTCCCTGATCAGATTCCTGGGTCGGTGTCAAATGTTCCTTGCTTGACAAGGTATATGTATTCTCAATCGTAGCTGTCGAAGTTTCTAGTGTGGATAATGTGGTCGTACTGAATGCTCTCGGGCTGCTCCCCCGCAGTCCAGTCTCGCCATTTCCAAACACGATTCCTTGGGCTGGACTCCATAATCTTCCCAAGTTATATGGTCGCGTAGGTGCAGCGGTGGCTCTGTTTAAATGATCCATTAGTTTCTCTCGTCGCCATGTTACAAAGGGGCAGCACTCACGGTGGCTTTCCTCTCAGGTATGCCAGAGAGCGCATCGCATCGTTCGCAAGGCTAGTAGTGCCCGTAAAACTGCTCATCGAGGTCTGCGATTTTGAGAGGAGTCTGCTCGATGGTGATACCCCATGGTAGCAAAGGCGCATGTCGTGGAGTGTCGGATTGACAGGCGGGGGGTTGATGGGATCCCTACGCTCATGGGTAACCTTGGTCCCCTGGCCGCGTCGGATTTCGCGTATCGGCGGCAAATGAGTGGCTATCACACGCGTAAAGCGTGGCAGGCATTACCTCCCATCCAGTTTCTCGAGCAATGAACTGGCCCGAGGGTGAGAAGAAGATATATAGGCGATTTGTAGCGTGTATATCAATACTGGGGATTTAATAAAGGGGGGCTGTTATGGGAATATAGTCTATATATATACATGAATCAAGGATGACGATGATATCAATATCTGATTGAACCATCCCTAAATACATCCCGCAGTCGTAAATCAAATGCACGGACCAGGACTTATTTCAACGTTCCATGGGCGTTCGACAGTCGTTCTACTAGCGCCGAATTTGTCTTGGTGATGAAGTTGTTCCGTTCTCGACAACACCAAAACTAAACATCTCCATCCCATAAACACAATCAGAGATATCGCTAGACCGCTAGACCGACACCACGACTAAGCGGCCCAACTCTTAAATTCACTTCTCTATATTTTGTCCACAAACTGTAAGTTCTTTTCGCTTCTTCCTCCACTCTCTCTCTCTCTCTTCCTCTCTCTCACCACACTTCATTTTGGCACATATCACGTGCTGGTGGTTCTGTGTCCCCTTTATCTTCACCAAGACTCCTATTGCAAATCAAATCATTCATTCATTTATTCGTCTTCGTCATGGACTATGATATGGGTCAAAACGATCCCCCTGCCCCTTCCCCTGCCCCTGCCCCTACTACGCTCAAGGAGCGCATCAAGGCGAGGATAATCTCCTGGGGCCATGACATCGACGCCCATCTCAGGGATTTCTTCAATGTGTCAGGAGGCCCATACTACTATCAAGTCGCGAAACAAGAGAGTCAGCTTCTTCTCCCCCCCTCCGCCATCTACACCGACCTGCCCTTTATCTTTTTCCATTCGCGTTTCCTCGAATCTACGGTCGCATCCTCTGTCATCACAACCCCGCTAACACACCGCAGAGGTCAAACGCAACGGAAAGAAGAAGAAGCTCCGTAAGAAGAACCCCGGAAGCAATTTCATCTTCATCAACGGCGTCCCCTATCCCGCGCCCAGTTCCTACTACCCCGCACCCAGCGCCTACTACCCCACTCCCGGCGTCTACTACCTCGCTCCCCGCTCCCCATCCATCTCAATCACCTCAGTCACCTCAGTCACCTCAGTCACCTCAGTCACCTCAATCACCTCTGTGCAAACCCAACTAACCCTCACACAGGCTTGCACCACGAGTTCCGGAAGCAGAAAAAGGCTGAAGCTAAGCTTCGGGGTGAACGCTACGTACAGCCTAAGCATCCGTACCGTACCTACCGGCCTTTGAAGTCGCACCCGGTTTTCTCAGAGAAAGATAAGGAAGCCGCTGCTTTTCAGCACGCCGTCAGCCACGATGACGTCGACACAATTACTCCCGCTTGGTATGTGTGCTTGGTCTTTTGCTTTCCGTTTGACCTTCATTATGCATCACGGGATCGTGCAGCGCGCTAACGGAGATAGAACTCATCGATCGCTGTGTCGGAAGTAAGATCTGGGTTGTCATGAAGACCGACAAAGGTACTTAGACCCTCAACTCACTCAGCAACACCATACCGATACTAACCCGCTGTAGAATTCACAGGCACCCTCACCGGTTTTGATGACTATGTAAACATGGTACTGGAGGATGTGACGGAATTGTAAGCCACTCCAGACCCATTACCCAGGCCAATATTAACCAGTCCCAGTGACTACACCGGCGCCACAACGAAGATGGATAAGATTTTGCTGAACGGTAACAATATCTGCATGGTTCGTTTTTCTCCTTTCCTCTCCCTGAGGCCGTGTTCCCTTTCAACCTTGCCCTGTCTCAGCGTGAACCCCAGCTAACAAATCGCAGCTGATTCCAGGAGGAGAAGGACCATTGGCTTCTGCACCATAGATCGCCTTGGTGGGTGTCAGGCAGTGAAGCAGATAGATAAATGTCATAAAATTCTGTAACTTTTGATTGTGTCCGTATGTGTGATGATTTCTACCTATTGTGGTTGTTGGAACTATAATTACTGTGGATGGATGCCACCTATTGAATCTAAGGCCCCATACCTCAGGACCACCATTCACATAAGATACATAATCACAAAATACTGAGGCGACATGCAAATCATTGGAGGAGGATATTGCTGCATTTTATTCCCCCCAACCTGAACGTATCAAAGTCCCCGATACCACGCCAAACCCGCCCACCCACCCCAAAAACTCCCAACACCCGCTATGCATAAACCCCCATACCCATCAGCATCCCCCCATCCCCCAGATCCCATGCCATTGCAGCAAAGCAAACTGAATTTACTGCTGGCCCTGGTTGGTGTCCGCCGCAGCGCCCGTCACCATCTTGCGCAGCTCGAACTCCTTGGTGAATTCACGGCTCAGCTGGCCCAGCTCGGCTACGAGCGATTTGGCGATGCCGATGACGGCTTCTTTGGGGGTGAGGGTTCCGTCGGTTTGGACGCGGAGCTCGATGGTGGCGAAGAGGGGGTGGGGGACTGGGGAGGGGTGTTAGTTGGGTTCTACATGATGTGTGGTGGTGGGTGTGAAATACCTCTGTAACCAGCGAAGGTGACGTGAGGGTCTTTGAGCAGGTGGGCACGCAGAAGGTTGGCCAGGGTGTGGTCCTCCTTCAAGATAGTAAAGATAGATGAGTTCGGGGTGCCTATTCCGTCGGATTAGCTCCCGATTCACGTGCATCAAGTAGAATCAAGGTGAACTTACGAGTATCAACAGCCTCAGTGATCTTCTTCTCTCCATCACCCAAGAGGAAGAGTTCGAATCTGTCAGTGACGTTAACTTCCGTTCCTACACGTTGCACGTGCTCGAAGCGGTCCAGGAGGTGGCTGTCGGGGTTGAAGCTGGCCATCGTGTTGGGTGGACGATTGTAGGCCGATTTGAGGTTGGCAAGCTCGACCTCAAGACGATTGGGGACGTTGACTAAGTGGGCGGTTTGGATGACAGGGTCGTCGTAGGAGTAAGCCATTGCGCTTCGTTGCCGATGAAGGCTTTGGCCGTTTTTTTAGGCGTACAGGCGTACAATTACAACGTGCAGACGGTTGTTTTTATGTTGCAGGAAAGAGTTGCGACAGATGGTTTGTGGAGTTGGGTGGGAAAGGGTGCCGAGTTTGTTGTGCACATAGGATGGTGTCTGGAGTATTGTGGTATCTCCTGGCTTATGCCTTTGCGCGACCCCCTCAACATCCCGCGAATCCCCCATCGGCAGCGTCCATTATTCCAGAGCCATCGCTACGCATTTTCTTATCTTTCAGATAGTCCGTCATAGAAGAGCCTCTTTGTACGTGTACGTCCGGTGCCTTTCCTACGTCAAACCCTAGAAACCATGCTGACGATCCCCCGTCGTTGTCCCATTTTGTTTTTTGCGCCACAAATCGTCGAGGCAGTCGCGCCCGGAGAGCACCCTCTACCGTCTCTATTTTTTCTCATCGTGCCCTCCCATCTTATATCAAGCCCAGGCGCCATTCGAAGTTGTCGCGCCACGCCCATCTACGCCCTCGAGTTCCTCGCCACAATGTCGTTCCCCACGTTCCAGAATATCCACACGCTCCAGAGGACCGCAACCAAAGCAAGGAGCAACGGAAGGGATGCAACTAACCTATCCGGTGCGTTCATGGTTATATATATATCGGTTTATCGTCTAAGTATGGTCGTTCGTTCTCCAAGAGTTCGTCCAAGAAATTCCGCCGGGTGGGAGAATCGCGGTACTTGCGCAAAGGCGGCAAGGATATAGCAGTTATTGCTATATAATATAAGGGGTATAGAAAGAGATAATTAAGGCAAATGGAAATGGAAAGTCGTACAGGTGAAGATAGATGCCAAGGGAGCTATCGCAGGTCGCATCGAAATAGACCTTCGACATGGAAATTTACCTTTCGACGCCCTATGTCTGATGGCGCGGCTCTGCGGGAACGCTTGTCTATTTTTGGATCTTGGCGGTATCACGTCTTGGCAAGGGCGTGGCTCCTTCCGAGGTCCGATATATAATGTCAAAGCTAGTGTATATGTAAATCATCTCGGAATCTGCCCGAGGAGTGACTCTTGCATATATATTGCATGGTATGTCGTCGAGTTGTCGACTGTTTGTATGAAATATATTATATATCCCCCTCACCATATATATATTCGCATCAATCTAACTCCCAATCTCTCTTTTGAACCTACCAGCCTAGTGTGAATGTGATAAGATAATAGTACCCCACCATCCACAACAAACCAACATCAACTTCAAAAGCAAAGCAACTCAGCTCCTCACAATGGCTTCCAACCCAGCCAGCTCCGCTTCCAAAACGCTGGCCCAGCAATACCCCGGCACCACCTCCCCCCTCATCGTCTGCGCCCCCATGCGCCTCATCTCCTCCCCCGCCCTCGTCCACGCCGTCTCCCAGTCCGGCGGCCTTGGTTTCCTCGGCTTCGGTATCCCCGGAACAGACACCAGCATCGCAGACATCAAGACCCTCATCAACGAGGCAAACGCCCTCTTCGCCCCTTCCTCCTCCTCCGGCCCCGCCCCCTTCGGCATCGGCTTCCTCCTCATCACCGACCCCTCCCCAGCTGAAACCGTCGCCCTCCTCGGTAGCCTCCCTCCTTCCCAAGTCCCGGCAGCAGTCTGGCTTTTCCCCGCTGCCTCCCCGGACACTATCGCGAAGTGGACGACGAGTCTGCGTTCCCTCCCTGCTCCACCTAAGATCTGGCTCCAAGTCGGGACGAAGGCACAGGCACTCAGTTACGCTAAGCTATGCCAGCCTGACGTCCTCGTTCTCCAGGGTGCTGATGCGGGTGGACACGGTCTAGCGGCTTCAGCTTCGATCGTAGCACTCGTCCCTGAGACGACAGATGCGCTGCGCGAGGCGGGGTTGAATATCCCCGTCATAGCCGCGGGGGGCATAGCGGATGGTCGCGGGGTAGCGGCTGCGACGGTGCTCGGTGCGGATGGTGTGGCGATGGGAACACGCTTTTTAGCATGCCCCGAGGCGAAGATCGCGCGGGGGTACCAGGATGCGGTGCTAGTAGCGTCAGATGGGGGTGTTAATACGGTACGTACGCGACTTTATGATACGTTGAGGGGGTCGAAGACGTGGCCGGAGGGGTATAATGGGAGGGGTGTTGTGAATCGGAGTTTTGTGGAGAGTGAGACGCTGGGGGTGGAGGAGAATGTGGAGAAGTATTTGAAGGCGATGGAGGAGGGGGATAAGGCGTGGGGGGTTGAGGGGAGGGCGACGACGTATGCGGGGAGTGCGGTGGGGTTGGTGGGGGAGGTGAAGGGGGCGGGTAAGATTGTGGAGGAGGTTAGGGGGGATGCTACCAAGCTGTTGGGGGGGAATAAGGCCTAATTATGGGCATAGTCCTCACTCACGGGCTTAGATTTTTTTAAGATAGACGCACGTACCGAATTATGATCACCATCGCTGAAGTAAAATTCTCAATCTATCGATAGGATAAGAGGTCCGGTGGTGCTGAATGAAGTCAAAGCGATGGGTTTGCAAATCCTTTCATCCCACCCACGAAAATCACAAAGAACTGCAGCTGGGAGATTCAATCCCGGTACACGATCCGACTATAAGTAGCAGTCACGCCACTTACACTATCTTTAAACCAACTATTATTGTAGGCGATGAGATGAACAGATGCTCCTTCTTGTGGCAGTGTGGGTTTACTCCGAGCTCTGATGTCCGGCGGTCCTGGTACGGCTCGCTTCTTCCAATCCTGCCGCTTCCCCTCCATTTCTTATCACCGCTCGCTCCTTCCTGCTGCCGTTCGCTCTTTCTTGTTACCGCTCGCTCCTTCCTGTCACCGTTCGCTCATTCCCGTCATTCGCTCCTTCCTCCCTACTAATCCACGCTCTCTGCCCATTATAAATCTCGCCGGGAGCCAAACATAACGACAGATCGTTGGTGGTTTCCACATTTTTTGTTTCGTAAAGCTTTTGCCTTGTATGCAGTTGCTGCCTCGATGCTGCATCCATTTTATACACGCCGTTGTGGTTTTGTGAATATACCCCTCTTGCCTTCCTTTATCTATGATCTCCACCATTGTCTTAAGAGAGGTTGACTCTACCCAAACCTTAACGTCTGGGGTTACGGTGTAGGGGGTAGGAGAGGAGGGCAGCACGAATATGAGAAGCTGCACGTTGTGGTTATAGAGTCAATGTCTACGCTAAAAGCTCCGCTATAGACTATAAAACGCTTGCCAATGCGCCACTCAAATAAACTCAACCCATGGTCGGTAGGCAAGGCCACTATTCCACAGTCCGCCATTCCGTAGAATAGCCAAACAAACAATATCCATACAAAATCCCTTCCTTGCTATCATAATCGTTATTCCCGTCCAGCTGCTCCGAACCAAACCTCACCACCCCCTTATTCCCCCCAACGCCACAAAAAATAACACCTATACCCAACCCCCCCAGTCAATACACAGACCCCCCTAAGTACCACGGAACAAAAACTGCATATCCTCCGCCGTCAAGCTCTCCATAGCCGCCTCATCATTGTTAATCGTGCTACGAATCATATTACTCTTCTTCTCCTGCAACATCACCATCCTGCTCTCTACACTGTCTTCAATGCACAGACGCGTGATGCTGCAGGGGCGACACTGTCCAATACGATGGCAGCGGTCAGCAGACTGCCATTCCGCTGCAGGGTTCCACCAAGGGTCGACGATGAAGACATGGCTTGCCTCGGTGAGGTTGAGCGCGACGCCACCAGCCTTCAGAGAGACGAGGAAACACTCGATGGTTGGATCCGTCATGAAGGCGTTGATACTGGCCTGGCGCTGAGCGGGTGTCATGCTACCGTCCAACATGACTGTTGTGATGCCAGCGCGTCTGAGGCGCCATTCGACAAGCTGGAGCATCGTGGTGAAGCCGGAGAAGATGATGCTCTTCGTTGACGAGTTCTTGGAGCGAAGGAGGTGGAGATCGTACAGTAGTGCCTCGATCTTGGACGAACTCGTCCAGTTCTCCATCTTGATCCTGTTGATGATGCTCGTCTTTTTAACGGCAGACTCGTCCTGCACCATCTCTGGCTGCTCGAGATCAATGGCTAGGAGGAGATGGCAGCGTGGGCAGTCCGGAGTTGCTGTAGATTCTTCGGATGAGGCGATGTAATTCTTCACGCATGTGCGGCAGAAGTCGTGTTTACACGCTGACCTGACTGCGTCTTCAGCTGGCTCATCACAAATGCAGCAGCACAAGATGTTCTGGCCACCTGCGCCATCCTTCTTGAGGATCAGATCTGGATGATCTGCGACTTGGCGCATTTGCATGATCAGACCGAAAATATTAGCGTAGTTGTTCAGCAGCACACCTTGCGAGACGTAAGTCTCGAATTTGCGAGTACCGCTGTTCATAATGCTTCCAGCGAAGTCGTTTTCCTCGTCTCCGAAGAACTTGCGGTCAACATAGATCTCCTTTGCTGGCAACTCCATCGCAGCAGAGTGGTCTGTCTTGACGCGACGGAGCATGAAGCGGTCGGTAAGGAGGCGGAGTTTGGCAAATGCCTCTTTGCCCGGTCCATTGTTGCCGTACTTCTGAATTGGGTTGAGTAGCTCTTGGTTGAAGACCGAGACGTGCTGCATGCCATTGTGGGAGCATTTAGTGCAGCGGTTTCTTTCATCCATAGCCCACTCAAGTTGGCTGCAGGGGCATTGCTTGCAGAAATAACTTGCAAAAGGTCGGACATCAAGAAACCTAATCAACGAGAAGAATTCGCCGATACGGTTCTGAAGAGGGGTGCCAGATAGACACCACTTGTGGTCAGCTTTAAGTGCAAAGCAAGCTTTGGCACTTCCAGTAGTACGTTGCTAGAAAAAAATAGTCAGCTCCTGAGGTAAAAACAAATCGCGTTGGTTTCTTACCTTGATGTTATGGGCCTCATCTAGAATGACCCTGTGAAACTGGATTTGGTGAACAGGACTCTTCTGGAATGCAACCTCGTCTTTTCTCTTCCTGCCCTTCTCCTGGAAGCGGTACAATGACTCCAAACTGTTGTATGACATCAAAATTACATCGTACTTTCGAAGCGTGGCAACTGTGACACCTTTCGCGGCGCTGTTTGTCCCGTGGTAGACGAATGTCTTGAGTGTGC
Source organism: Pseudogymnoascus sp. 05NY08 (assembly GCA_001662605.1). Lineage (NCBI taxonomy): Eukaryota > Fungi > Ascomycota > Leotiomycetes > Thelebolales > Thelebolaceae > Pseudogymnoascus > Pseudogymnoascus sp. 05NY08. The sequence continues at coordinate 472,119 of KV458780.1, read as the reverse complement.
CATCTGTATACTGCGCGATTTCCTGCTGCCACTGCATGAGAGCGACAGGAGGAATAAGGACAAGCGACGGGTTCTTGGCTGGATAGTCGGACATAATCAAGGAGACAGCTTGGATCGTCTTCCCCATGCCCATCTCGTCACCTAACAATCCTCCACCCCACTTGGTCTTCTCCATCATTTTCATCCAGTGCAAACCTTCCAGTTGGAATGGTTTCAACTCCCTCGATATATTTGTAGGCTGTTCGGCTTTGGTAGGTGGGATCTTTGGCAGATCTCTAAGCTCTTTCCACATAACTAAAAGCTCTGGGTGATGGTTTTCCAATCTTTGACGGGCTGCCCTGGCCCTACTCTCTAACTTGTACGCTCTCCTTTCCGCCGGTGTCATCGTACTAAAATCGGGCATCTCAGAGTCATCATCACTGGCCTCTGAGTCGGCAGCATCGGGCTGTCCAATAGGGGCAGCATCGTCGGCGGGTTCCATAGCAGGAGGAGGTGGCTGCTGGAAGGTACCTCGGCGTTGCGTTGGGTTCTGGCCGAAGCGACGACGAACTTGAGCAGGACGCCGAGGTGGTTTGGTTTCTTCATCCTCCGTGAGGTTGAGAAAATTCGGAAAATCATTCTCATCCGCGGAAGAGGGACCGTCAGTGAACTCCGATTCTTCGTCAGAGTCGGGAACCGTCGCACGTGCTTTGCCCTTCCTATCAGACAGCTTAGCCCTCTTTGAAGGTGGATTAAAAGCATCGTCGTCCTCCGAAAAATCGTCTGCGAAGTCCGTCATAGGCAAAACTGATCTCCGAGCTCGTCCACGTCGACTAGTTCCGAGAGAAGTTTGGGGCTTCGTGCTAACAAGCTCGCTTCGCTCATTCTCTTCATTCTGCAATGCTCTCGCGAGCTGAGCATCCCTAGAGTTGTCTTCGAACTCATCATCATCATCCTCACTGTCAAACACCTGCTGGGACCTCTTTCTGCTGGTACTTGGATTCAGGGCAAATTCACTATTGCGGAGTGCTTTAGCCCGGTGAACCACGGTGGCTGTAGCCGAAGACACCTCGTTGGCCAGGGATGAGGCGATGCGGCGCCTAGGACCACGACTACTTCTGATTAGCATTGCAGTGAGAGGGGAGTATGCCATTGATTCCGAAAGATCCGGCCCTCAAGAAAGGAGGTATGACCAACTTACGTTGAGGGTTCATCTTTCACCTGAACTGGGGTAGTAACGGCACTTGTAGCGGGCGTAGAATAACCACTGCTCTCATTTGTCGTAGATGCCGACGACGTGGAAGTCCGGCCGATTGATTCGGCGATCTGTAGTGGATCGACGTCGTTCTCATCGCCAGCACCATCGTAGTTGGCTGCTATGGAACTTCTAGTCCGACGTCTTGTACTGGGAGCGAACATGTTTGTATTGAGGCCCAGCCTCTTCGTTCAAGTCCGTATAGTTGCTGGAGAGGAATGATGTCAGCCCAGTCCAATAATGAGATGCTGGTCGTGGATAAGGAACCCGTATTCCGGAGATAAGACAATATATAGATTGAGTCTACTTACATCTGTCTCTCAATGATCTAGGTGCAAAATAACGAATGGTATGGGTGTCCCAAATCGACAATGGATCGATGGAAAATTGAAAACTCTTTGCGCTGGAAGAAAGGATGGAGTCGTGGAAGTTGAGGTCCGTACCAGATGCGGCCAGGTGAAGCCAGGCTGAGGCGTCGACTATAAGCAGCGCAGGTGCCGATTTGCTTTTGGGGGATGGATGAGGTCAAGATGAATTCACTCTGGGACTGAAAGGACGGGATTCGTAGTGGCCCAAAGACAGCCAAGGAGGTTGTCAGGCGGCGACGGGTAGAAGTAACGAATGCTGACTCGACAGCCAACAAAGGTGGGATTGAGCAGGAACAGGTACTCAATGGCGTAAGCCTTGGTCGCTCAGTATCTCAGTATAAAGAATCTTGAGGTGAAATACTATATACGCATAGATATTTATCTGATGAAGAAGATAGAATGTAAACAGAAGATGAAGGAAGAGAGAGATCACCCGTATTACTTTTCCCCCTACTCCCCTCCCATTGCCACCGGGCCAACAATCCGAACATTTGCTACATCTGTCCCAGTTTCCCCCCTACGCGTTAACCCAAATAGGTCTCTCCTGTCGCGGTCTCACGTGATCTAAATTACCATTTTTCAATTGAATTTTAGGCAACAGCGGCCTCCCATTGGCTATAATTCAATAAAATACTCCACTTAAACTACTTCCGTACCTTCCCGCCTATCGATAAGCCTTTCGGTCTTTCACTTTTGAAGCTTGTACCTTTGTACCTGTGTACCTCGCCCCCATCCAAACTACTCCCCCACGACTTCCCTTCACTTACATTTCATCATTCCACTTCTCCTCCATATATTCCGGGGTCCTCAATCCTCAAAGGCTTCATTTATCTCTTCTCTTCTTACCTTCTACACTTCCTCAGATACTTCTTTTCAATACCCCGGGCTACATCCTGGGTCTTCCATAGCAGTCTCACAATCACCGAGCTGCCATCCTTTCATTGATTATTGATCAAAGGTTATATATAAGAAGGCCCCGTTTGGCCAGAAGTGAAGTCCGAAGCCAACTTCAGTGCCTTCATTACTGTCCGTTGAAATGTAAGCCAAACCCTCCGTATTAACTTCACACTCACCCTCACCCTCATTACGAATCCATTCTCACATACAAAGGTCGAATCCTCTACCACCACCTCCTCCCGGTGGGCCCAGTCAGGGTCCCCCCGTCGTTCGTCAACGACGAATCCAAGGACCGTATGTATAGCCGTCGAGCTGAATACTCTGTGAACCACTCAACTAATCCATATATCAGAACATCTGCTTTGACAGACTTTCTTGCCGTAAGCTACACCACCACTGAAGGACCTCACTCTCTTTTTAGCCACTAACACCTTCAGTCTCACAATATCGACGCCAACAGGATTCGAAGGGATGCCGAGGCACGCCGAGCTGCAGCGCAGGCCTCCTGGGATGCTGAGAATAGCCGAGAGCAGTCGGAGGATGCAGAACTCGACGAGGAAACTCCTTTGGAAGAGAAGCGGTTAACCAAAGTCCAGAAAGCGAGAAATGCGAGAACTGCGAAGGCTGCCGCCAAAGCCAAAGCCTCCAAGACGTTTAAAAAGGCTCAAAGGGAAGGCGTTGACTTTTCTGACTCGGACGATGTTGACGAAGACCTCTACGGCGCATCTAGCCTTCCAAAGATCGGCCAGTTTGAGAACTGCCAGATCTGTGCCATCCGGTTTTCCGTTACCCCTTACAGCCGCACAGGGCCTGATGGCGGACTACTATGTATTAAATGTACTAAGGACTTGGACGATGAAGAAGGGGCCCCCAAGAAGAAGCGGAAAACTACTGCCCGTTACAACCGTCGCAATATCGAAAGCGAGCGCCTGGAGGGCACATCTGCTCGTGGTGCAAGAGACTTGGTATCGCAGTGTGTGAGTACACTTGCGAACAACGTCCACCAGGCAGAAGATTTTGGCGATCTGCCCCCACGTCTCGTGGACAAGTTGGCGCAGCTCTTGTCGAAGAGACGCATGCTCGATTCTAGAACTCTGGACCTATTCTTGAAACCAGGCGTCGCAAATATCACTGCATATGATGGTGCTAAACTGAAGTCCGATGACTACATTCGGATTTTTCAGGTCGCCCCAACCATAAAGCACCTGCGCCTGAGAAATGCAATCCAGTTCAAGGAGAAGGTCATGGATTACTTGACCGCCTCCACGGTGGAATTGGAGTCACTGAGCCTGCACGGTGCAAACCTAATCGACGACGAGCACTGGACGAGCTTTCTGATGGCAAAGGGCAGCCACCTTCGATCCCTCAAGGTATACCACACCGATGTATCCTTCGGAGACGAAGCCATGCGCTCCATCAAAGACCTCTGTCCCAACCTCACCCGCCTCAAGATCTGCCACAACCAAAAGGTCACCAGCGCAGGCCTCTACCACATCGCATCTCTCAAGAACCTCCAGCACCTCTCCCTCGAACTCTACAAACCCACCATCACAGAACCCTACGTCGAAATCATCACCAGCCTCGGCGCCAACCTCCAAACCCTCTCTCTAGTAGGCATCCCACACCTCGATGACTCCCTCCTCAACGCAATCCACACCCACTGCACCTCCCTCTCCAAACTCCGCCTCAAGCGCAACGAGACCTTTACCGACGCCGCTTTCGCCGCGCTCTTCACTCACTGGCGCAACCCCGCCCTCCGCATCGTCGATCTAGGAGAGTGCCGCCACGTCGACAGTCTCACGCTCGACAACCCCGACCGCGTCGGTCTCTGCTCCGCGGGCTTCGAGGCGCTAATGGCGCACTCCGGGCGTCATCTGGGATCACTGAATATTCTCTCCTGTCGCCATATTGAGAGGGCGGCATTCGAGCGCGCGTTTGGCGAGGGGAAGACGTATCCTGAGCTCGAGACGGTGGATGCTAGTTTCTGTGGGGATATGGATGATTTTGTGGTTGGGAATCTGTGGCGCAGCTGTCCGAGGGTGAAGAATTTGAAGGTGTTTGGGTGCTTTGGGGTTAAGGATGTTAGGGTGCCGAGGGGGAGGAATTTGTTGGGGAATCCCAATGCGAGGGGGATGATGATTGAGGGGGAGGAGGATGAGTAGGTGGTTTTGTGGGCTTGGGGATGGGGATGGGTGTGTTATGATTAGTGTATGGTGTTTGTGTGGGATTAGTGCCGTAATGGGCGATATTGGGTTTGCTTCCTGGTGTAAATAGCAGGCTGGATTGATAAGAATTAAAGCGATCATTTATTTACGTTGGGTTTCGGTACGTACAGTACAAAGTCAGTCGCACCTTCCTAATAATTTTCCCACCACATCAAAAAAGAATTACGAAGAAGCGACCGACACAATTAAACTAGTAATATAAAACTTTCTCATATATGGTTGCACGACGAATGTCTTACAATATCACAGGATTTTTGCATGGGGTATATTATGTCTTGTAGGCCCGCTTCCTTCAACAAAACACAAGGCGTGGTGCCAGAGTGGTTAATGGGTATGACTCGAATGCTTCAATGCGATATCATATGGTTTCGGCCGCGTAGGTTCAAATCCTGCCCACGTCGTTTAATTTTTTTTGGTTTTTTTTCCATCTCCACAACAGAAACTATGCTAGGGGTGGAAAACACCATACGCTGTGCGTTATATACGAATGCATAGTAATTATAATAGTTACTTACAGTCGCTATTAGTTTTCCTAGTTACTTTTCCAGGGAGATTTTTGCTTTTGGGGTTACTGTGCTACCAACCTAAATGCCTCGTGAGTTAATGGGGTCTCTCCCTTTAACCCTATTTCTAAGTAACTACCATGACAATTTAAGTCGATGGAATCTCACAATAAGAAGTCGGATGAACGAATTGAAATACTGTCTTGTCAGAATAACGAGCATCATAGTACACAGCACGCACGATTCCAGCCCATAGAATAAGTGTTTAAGGGGTATCATATATTCATAGCTCATACCATCTACCAACCCCTTTCCCAACGGTCCCAACCCCCTTACATCTCCTCCGGCGCCACCCCCCTTGGAAACGGCTCACTCCTAATCTCGGCAATCGCCTCCTTCGTCCGACGATTCGTCTCAAAGCTCAGCTCAATCAAATCCACCACCTCCTCCGCCCCAAAATAAAGACTCAAATCGCTCTTCGACCACAAAAACATCAGGTCCCGCAGGTTACTCTGGAGCACCTCGCTCAGGAAGTGTAGCTTAAGCCAGAATGCCGCATAGTGCGACGTCGTCGGCACAGGCGGGTTCTCCGGGTCCTCATCTGCGCCCTCGGGCGTGAAGAGGTCATCCAGCTTCGTCACCAGGGCGATCAACGATGCGACGCGGAATGCCTCGTCGGCGCCCAGCACGGTGAGGTCAGTGACATCACGAATCATCTTCCGGGCGACAGTAGACAGCAGTGCGCCGACAGCCTGGGACCACGCGGACTCAGAGAGGATAGAACGCCACTCCTTGGCGAGGGCGCGGATGTGCCCGACGACGGACTCAACGGCGACTTGGTCGGTGGTGGCATCGTCGCCCTGGTTGAGGAAGCTCTGCGCGCCGCCGAGGAGATCCGTGATGATGGTGCGTTGGGTGCTCATTTCGCGGCCGTAGGCGGCGCGGCTGAATTTCAGGAGGGATTGGACTTCGCCGTCGAGACGGACTTTGCCTTTTGCGCGGGGGCCGAGGTCGGTGCGTTGGGACCAGGTGGCGGAGAAGTCTTTGAGGAGGTCGGAGAGGTGCATGGCGTCGTTATAGCAGTACCTGGGGGTGTTAGTTGGATTGGCGGTAGGTGAGGGGTTTGGAAAGACTGACATGTTACCGCCTGGGGCGAGGTTGTAGTATACGGGCGCAGAAGCACGGTACATGGCCAATACCAGGGTTGGAAGGCCAAATAATCCAACAGCTGCTGCGCTGACAGGATTGGTATCATGGCTAGATATCGTTAGTATTATAGCCGAAGATGTGATTTGCCAACTTACCTTTCGCGCGTCAGTGTTACTCCATCTTCTATAATATGCCTGATGGTATCGAACACTGGCTGCGGCATAGATGATACCGTGTACTTCTCAGTCAAAGTTACCTCTCGCTGCACCTCCCTTCTCGCCTGGGGTTCCGATATCTCGTGTTTCTCAGGTGCTGGAGCTGGCTCCTCCTCGGCTTCTGCGGGTGCTTCTTCCTCGTCTTCATCCCCCCATCCCCAGGCATCTGCCCCATCATCATCTTCAGGGGCCGCTTCTTTCAAAACTCCAGCGGTCCAGTTATTCTCTTTAGGAGAATCTCTTCCAAGGCTTGATGAAGATCGTGTATTCCCTTCACTGTCGCTTCCTCCGCCGGTATTCTTTTCCTTAGCCTTGCCTTTATCACCTCCTGGAGCGCTGTCTTCATTGCCCTTGTCCTCGTCATCCGACCACTCAACATTCCAATCGTCTTCGTGTTTAACTGTCTCCTTGCCCTCGTTTGCAGTCCCTCCCGGAACCTCATCTTCAACGAATTCCGTGATAGTTTGGGTCTCTGTTCGTTCGACCCCTTTAGTACGTCCAATGCCCTTCGATAACTGCCTCCTGGTAGAATCAAGCGCTGTCTCCCTGCGCTTTGCAACCCATAATCGTGGAGAACTCTCAACCCAATCGTTGAGGTTATCCGCCCCGCCCCATCCCAAGGAAGTGATGGTTTCCGCAAACTCGTGAACGAGAGCAATAGAATTCCGGAAATCGGTCATACGATCTAATGACACCGGTACTGCAGAGTCAAGCCATGTCTCTCTGATTAGTGTGGTGAGCTTCGGCATTAATACAGAAGACAGTGGCTGAGCGAAGTCGGGCGGGAGGCTTTCGGAAAGGAAACGGATCATCTTTTCGAGATCAAGAAATAATTCCCTTATTCCAAGCGATGCAGGCACTTCTTCAGATGCTCGTATGGTGGTCTGGATTCATATTAGCCATAATCCCGCTCTTCTGGAAAAGCAACAACTTACCCCCTCAACGGAAATGGACTTTAATGGGCCGTGGCCAATGAGAACTCGAGGGTGTACAATTGCAGTTTCGAAATCGTCACAAAACTTTTTAGTTCTCGTATCATCCTCTTTATAAGCCTTCATTATGAGAACCGATTGAGGTATATTTGTTGGGCCAACTTTCCTTCCGTTAGCATAGCACAATCATAACCCAATTTCCAGATCTTACTAATGGTGTTGTCCACTGTCAAAGAGGTCATTTCCTCATCGAAGTGCACAAGCGTATTCCAGATGTGACCGAACTGCTCGTGGATATATTTCTTTATCAGGAACGCCCGCTCATTCAATACTGATAGCGGGCGAGTGATTTCATGTGCAGGAATATTTTCCATCTTCTCCCATGATTCTGAACCAGGTTAGTTGCAATCCAAAACAAAGCTCCAGATTAACATACGTGCAAGTATATTCAGAGCTTCCAGAAGTCTTCCTTCAACACCTGCGCTTTCAGCGCCATCCAACATTCTCTGGACATCCTGGATTCCTCCCAGCGCCTCTTTCAGTTGTGTATTGTATTGAACCTCCTTCTCCAGAAACTCGACATGCTCGGCGTCTTCCTTCGCCGCCCGCTGTAACGCATCCCCGCCTTCTGCATCGCGGGCAATGTCCTCGGCAAGGCTATTAGAGTTCTCGATATCTTCCTGGAGGGCATGGGCATTCGTGATCCAGGTATCGACTTCAGGCGCACTGTCGCGGCTAGTTTTTCGGATCTCATCCTATACAGTTCATTAGCAGTTGTTACCATAATAGCTTCTACCCCTCCAAAGGGCTCCCCTCGTAGAACGTACCTCCAGAGCAGACCTGGCTGCAGTCACTGCTTGCAGCGCCAGTGCCAGTGCTTCCCCCTCTACATAACTTTTGGATATTTCCTCATCCCCGGGAAATACTCCGTCGCGGGCGAAGTTGGCAATCGATTGCCCTAAGGCTTTTGGTGCCGCCATACTTTCTTAGAACTCTCGTCTCAAACTTGGCGCATTCGTGAAGTCGTAAATTTATATCGTAGGTATCATGGCATTTCAACCATTCAAACCAACATGGCAGCCATGGTTTCTTTGGAACTTTGGTTTTTCAAATATATGGAAATCCTTATGGACATGTATGAAGCTTGGATATGGAGCTTGGTCCCGCCGGTACCCCTGTACCTCGGAATATATTTACTCCGCTTTCTATTCAAACAGGACAAACACCTTGACCTTGGAAGGCAACATTCACGAAATTCACTCGAGGCAGTTACAACCACAATCATCACAAGCCTCGTCCTGACCAGCGCATCGTACTCATCCATCCTCAGACTCACGCTCTCCACAGCGAGTCGTGTCTCTATCCCCGCGAACAGCGGCCCGCCACACCCACCCACATCACTATATATCTTCGCGCGCCCACCATGTCCTCCTCCAACAGCGGCCCCCCAGGCCCCTTCACCATGAAGAAATTCTCCCTCGCCTCCAAGCCCTCGAGCTCCACCCCCCCCTCCCGCCCCTCCTCCACCAAACCCCCCTCCTCCCTCGGCAAACGCTCCCGCCCCCCCCTCCACCACGCCTCGGACTCCGACTCCGACCGCGAACCCGAACCCGTCGCCGTAACCGCCTTCGGCGCCTCCGGCGCAGAGACGCGCGAGCGACACACGCGCAGCGCGCCTATCATCGCGAAACTGCCTAATCGCGACTGGCGCGCTGAAGCCCGCCAGCGAAGGGGTGGGAAGAACCTACTACCACCTGAGGTGCAGGCGCAGCGCGAGGGGGCGAGGAGGGCTGCTGAGGGGAGGGGGGAGACGGAGGTGCAAGGGGGGGAGGAAATTAAATGGGGGTTGACGCTAAGGTCTAAGGAGGAGAAGGAGAAGGATGTTGTTGAGGGTGTTGAGCCGCCTAGGTCTGCGCCGCCGGAGCCGACGGAGGCGCTGGTGCAGAAGGTGAAGACGGATGATGATCGTGCGCTTGATGCGCTGCTGGGGCGTGAGGATAAGGTTAAGCGCCCTGATATTGTTATTGCTTCTACGGAAGACACGACGTATGAGGCTCCTACCAGTGATGGGGATGCGTATCAGCGCGCTATTGCTGCGGCGCCCGATGCATCCACACTTCAGGATTACGAGGATATGCCGGTTGAAGATTTCGGGGCAGCGCTGCTCCGCGGCATGGGTTGGAAAGGGGAGAAAGTGGCGACACCAAAGGAGTCGAAGCGGCGGTTAAATTTGCTTGGTTTGGGGGCGCGGGAGCTTAAGGGGGCTGAGGAGCTTGGCGCTTGGGTGCAAAAGAGCGATGTGAAGAGATTGAATACTGGAGCGAGGAAGGAGAGGCGGGAGAAGCCAGGGGAATATAGGGAGAGGGAGGATAAGAAGAGGAGAGAGCGGGATGAGAGGTATGGTGGAAGAGATGATAGGGATCGGAGAGAGTATAGAGATCGGGATAGGGAGAGGAGGCGCTGATAACTGCTGTCGGGGTTGGATAGAGGCAGGAGCAGTGCGAGTATCATTCGAGGAGATATGGAAGAGCATCGTCAACCGTAGCGCACGAGCGACGAAGAAATTGATACCAGACACTAGACTTATATAGATGGACCGCTAAAATACAAGATTCGAGACTAAAAAGACGCCAATGATCTAAGCTGTAATGTGCTTCCATTCAACTACGATATATACACTCTCCAACCCCCCTCACCATACAATCATTAAGCCACCATTTTTCCTCCGAGGTGCCCGCGCAATCTACCCATAACAGAGCAAGGACCAAACCAACCGCCAAACGAAATCTAACCACGCCGTTAGGATAGAAAAAGCTCCTCCACCAGCCAGCCAGCCCAAAACAAAGATAGGGAAAAGGATGGGGCCCAGCGAGGCCGCCGATAGTAATGCATGTAGACGAACTCCATGCCTTCCCCCCGATTACAAAAAAGATACAATGAATGCGTTTGTGCAACTCGTTAAGATTTCAATCCACTCCGTTCAATCTTTCTCTCCCTCCTCTTCAAGATACATGCCTTCGCATTCCCTCAACTCTTTCTCATCAACCGCTCAGAGCTTATCTCGCGGGACCCTGATAATTCGGGTGATTCACAGGATAATGTCCAGGGGCAGCCCCAGCTTCATCAAACAGATCCTCAAGGTATGCACTCGGTGCCCTTCCGCCAGGTCTCTGCGTCAGATCCAACGTGCTCGTGCTCAAGTGCATGCCGTGTTGGGGCCCTGGGCTCAATGCCGGTCCTACACGTGGACTATCAGGCGGCGTAGTACCGAGACTCTGCGCGCGTGCGTATCCCTTCGCCTGAGGCCCAAGATTCGACAACGAGATCGCCTCGCGAGCAGTGAGTCCGCTGCCGCCAAGGTGTGCCATGCCAGATCCGTTTCCAGGGGCTGAGGCGCCCGCGGCGTAGTAGCCTGAGGGGAGGTAGCCAGAGTTGCGGTTGCCGGGGTTGAGCATGCTGCCACCGGCGGTGGGGGAGAAGAAGAGGGATTGGCCTGGGGCGGCGCCGCTTGATGTCGTGGGCCGCGTTGGCTTGGGGCTCTTGCGGAGGTTGGCGAGGGAGAGGGTCGAATCGCGGTCAGAGTATCTGTTGTATACTGGTGCGGCGGGTGGACGGAAGTTGAGAAGGGCCTTGGTGTCTTGAACGTTGTTCCCCTTGGCAGCGCGCTTTACGGATCGCTTGAGAGCCCACACTGTTAGGCCGCGCCACAAGACAACGGCTAGAGCGAGGAAGCCAAGGATGGCACCCACGACAATGAAGACTGTACCGGCAGGGAGCTTGGACACCTGCATGTAGGGTGCATTGAGTGTCGGGGGAACTTGTGCTACAGGAATTTTGTAGCCGCCTGGAATCTGGGGCAAGTCGGTTGGTCCAGCTGCATTATCACTCGCGGCAGACGCGTCTGTGATGGTGCTCTGAGTAACCTGGACATCATTTGTGCCGGTACTGCCTCCTGTTATGACCGAGGTAGCATCTGAAGTTGGGGTCGGTGTGGGAGTAGGAGTTGTTTCCGAAGGTTGTTGGGTGGTATTGTCTTTTGTCGGCGCTTTTGTCTGGTCTGGGGTGTTGTTGTTGGTCTGGCTAGATTGAGCTGCGCCTGTATTTGTGGCAACCGCCGTCGTATCCGACTTTTGGTTCTGGGCGTATGCGGTTGATGATACCAACAACGTCGACAGTAGGGCTATAGCCACTGGTTGTCCCCGAAACAGTTGCATGGTCGTATATAGTCCGCAAAGGAAGCCCGATTGCTATCCAATATGAGAATAGAGGTCGTCGTATTCCACAGAAACGACTAGGCTTGTGTGGTTGTCGCCTCGACTCGGTGGCTTTGCGATCTTCGGTCTGTAGGTGGGGGCTGTATTGTTGTTGGCGCCGACAATAAGGGGCCTGGCCGCTGGGCAGTATTCGTCGCGATCAAGCGCCGCCGTCACAGATGTCAATAGCTTCGATAGATGTCTTCTGTCGATCGATGATGCATTCCAGGTGTCTCGGTCACTTGAGGGGTTGACGCAACGGTTTCAAGGCGTGGGTAATACAGGGCGAATGTAAATAGATCAAGACGTTGAAAAGTAATGAGCGTTGTAAGAGATACAAGGGATGGAGTATGCGCTATTCCGTATAGTCAACCGGATATTCAAATTGAAGAAGGCGAAATTGAAGTTATTGATCGAGGTGAGAGGGGAGAGCGAAAGGATGAAGACTTGGATAAGTCGGCGTTGGTCCCCTGTCTTGAATGGGAATACTCGTACAGTAACAAAGTAGAGTACAGGGACTTGGTGTTGTGCCTCAGCAGCAAGTACGACGTACGAAGTACAGTACCCGCTATTTTTAGTGCGAGGGTGACATTTTAGCGTTGGCAACACGAGAAAAAGAATCTCTCACTCTGCCCCCATGTCGATGTCGCTAACTTATCGGCCTCACTATCGCGATTAAGAAATATTGAAAACGTCTATCCACACTCCAACACCACCACCACCACCACCCACCAATACGCTCCCCCCTTCACCCCGCACCTACATTCCACCATGGGCGTCGCAAAGAAAACCCGCAAGTTCGGCCAGGTAGGTCTTCTTTCCAGCTCCCCAGCAAACCAATTTGTCTAACAGTCCATAGGTCAAGCGCCTCATCGGCCAACGCGATGCGCGCCTCAAAAAGAACGTCGACGCCGCCGCCGAGGGACAAAAGAAGAAAGAAGTCGCCGTCGTTCGCCAGATCCCCCAGGTCTCCTCGGCCCTCTTCTTCCAGTACAATACCGCTCTCGTGCCGCCCTACTCTGTCCTCGTCGATACGAATTTCTTATCGCATACCGTCCAGCGCAAACTGCCATTGCTCGAGTCTATGATGGACACGCTATACGCCAAGTGTACGCCTATAATTACATCGTGTGTGATGGCTGAGCTCGAGAAGCTGGGGCCGAAGTACAGGATTGCGCTGCGGATAGCGAGAGATGAGAGGTGGGAGAGGCTTCAGTGCGATCATAAGGGCGTGTATGCGGATGACTGTATTGTGGATCGTGTGATGAAGAACAAGGTTTATATTGTGGCGACGAACGATTTGGACCTTAAGCGGAGGAGTAAGCAGATCCCCCGTACCCCAAACGCTCTTGGTAGAATGATACTGACACCTAGTAGTAAGGAAGATTCCCGGTGTCCCGATTATGAGCGTGGCGAGAGGAAAGTATGTCATTGAGAGGTTGCCCGACGCACCAGAGAAATAGAGGATTGCACGGACAAAGGATGGGATACGATTTTGAAAGGTTGTGTATACTGGCATAGCGTACGGAGTTTTGGGCGTTGAAAAAGGGCCATGGTGACACCCTGTACGACATCAGGGAGATTAGGGGAGCAGCATCATTGACTGCAGAATGGAAAATATAATCAATCACAAGACAACCAGTAGTTCCTCGCCCTGCTGCCAAACATGAAGTAGATCAAACGCTTGTAGATCTCATATTGTAATTCTAGGAATCCCACCAACTCCGAGCAAGCACATACGGCCGCTGCTACAAAAACTAGGAATACAACTCGCTCTCGTACACATGGTATGCCACATTCCATAAATCCAAGATTCCCTCCTTCTACTGTACCTTCTTCTGTGCCGCAGGGCCCATCTCCTTCTCGAACGCGGCATACGACACCTCTAGGCCAGCGATACCCCTGATTCCCACAGAGAGGATAGCCACAAGGAGGAGAGTCACCATTAGTCCCATGAAAATTCCTATACATAATTAGCCGCAGTCCCTCAAATAGAATGGGTTGACTCATACCTGGTGTAAAGAATTGGTATTTATCGAAAAGCGGTCTCCTGTCCACCTTGCTGTCTGCGCGACGCATAGCCCCTGTCTGGCGCTTGATCTCCGAATGGAGCGGCTCCTGGAACTCAGACTCGTAGTTGGGGACATCGGATACACTGTCGTGCACCACCGGAGCGGGGGCCTTCGAGTTTACCGGTGTTGTAGCGAAGAGAACGGCGTAGCTACGTCCCTTGAACTGGGCCAGCAACTCTTGCAAAATAACATCTGGATATGTCAGTGAGTGGACTTCAATGGAAAGACAAAGGGATACCAACCGTGATACGCAACCTGGCGAACACGCTGTGCTGGCTCGTCCGACAGCGGTCGCAGGTCCACCCTAATCCCCACGGTTGCTGATTCCTTGTCTGATACGGGAGTGAAGTCGATCTTCGAAACACCATCTTCGCCATAAGCTTCGACCTTTTGGAACCCAAAGCCGCACGACGCCTCCACAGCTGTTTGTAGGCCATCCACATCCACGGCTCCTACAACCTCCGCTACGTTGAGGCCAACATACACGGGGCCATCATCAACACTGGTCTTCAGTGCTTTGCGCAGGTGGGGCGCGGCTGTCTTGCTGGTGTAGTCGGCGGCATTGGCGTCGGGTTGGACGATGATGAGGAGGGTCTCGACGGGTAGGCAAACCAAGCTGTTAACAAGGGAGGTCGTCACCGAGCTTGCAGAGTCGATCTGATTGAGGTTGGATAGGCGTTCTGTCTGCCCTGCTTCTTGAGAAGCCCAGATGCTGCGTTTGGTTAGTCGGAGGTAGGCAGAACCGTGTTGGATATACGCACTCTTGGTTCGAGAAGAGGAGGAATGGCGAGGTATCTTTAAAGGCGCTAGCTGCAGCTATGCAAGCCGCAATCGTTCCAGCTGTAGAGAAGCGCATTCTGGTGGCTGTGTCTTATAGCTTCTCTACCTCCGTTGAAGCATCCAAAGACCCATGATAGGCACATACGTCGGGAGGTGTCTAGTGTCAACCTAATATCTCAGGCCGCAACAAAAGCTTATCGGTGGTCCCCCAGAAATAATCGCCAGAAATTATGGATAGATACAGACGAGATAGAACCATGAAAATAAATTTATAAAGCAACCACCAATATATTGCCATAATGTCGATGTCGTCAGAGCATTTCGTCGTGCCGAGGCCGAAAAAGTCGACGCTACCACCACTACCTAAGAAAAGAAAGAGGACCGCAGCAATCGAGGAGATCAGTTTCGACTTCGATGCCAGAGCAGACTATCTGACCGGTTTTCACAAGCGCAAGGTGGAGCGTATGAAGAGGGCGCAGGCGGAGAACGAGAAAAAGGCCAAGGAGGAGCGAATTATTCAGAGGAAACAGGTAAATACGCCGTCGTCTTTACATAGAGGACGTTTTCTAACATACCCAGTTACGAGAAGAACGAACACAAGAGCTGAAAGCGCACGTCGCCGCCGTCGATGCGATATTAGCGGAATCAAAGTCTCCATTCTTGGACCATGAAGAATCCGGCGAGGATGGAGAGTGGGATGGCATAAAGGAAGAACTGCCGGTGGAGCCAATCGATCACGAAGAAGAATACATTGATGAGGATCGGTTTACGACGGTTACTGTGGAGGAGGTAGGCGTGTCAAAAGATGGACTACATACAGCAGCAGAAGATGAGGAGGAGGCTTTAGAGGGGAAGAAGAAGGCAGCGGCGGCGGCCAAGGCGGCGAAGTTTGCAAAGGATAATCCCAAGAAGCAGTGGCCGAAGAAGGAGAAAAAGAAGCCGTTCAGGTACGAGTCTAAGATCGAGCGGAAGATTGGCAGGGCCAAACAGAAGTCTTCGAATAAGAAGCAGGCGAGCGCTAGGAGAGGCGACGATTAAGAGTCACGACACGAATAATATCATAGCTTTGGAAACGTGATATCTGTTTTAAGTGGCCTGTGATTACAGGAAGAAGCTCATCCACCCCAAACAGCAGTAACAGGAGCTTCTATGGCGGACAGTCGTAAAGACATAAGCGGTATGAGGAATAACGGTGTGAACCGCCTGGTGATAACTGCCTAAACTGAAATCGCAATGTGACGCGCGTAAAACGGGAAGGTAGGTCGTTGCCTACGGCACTAGATCTGGCCAATCTCGTCCTGGAAGTCCTTCAGCTCCTTCTGTACCTTGGCGTACTTCTCGGCCATCTCCTCGTATTTCGCCTCCCATGAGTCTCTGTCGTTCTCAAGCGCCTTAACCTTGCGCTCGAAGTGGCCAGCCTTGACGTCCGTTTGACGGAGCCTGTAAATTTTATCAGTACTCTTCCACACCATCAAAATAGGATGCGAAGCGGCTGAGAGGTCTCCAACGTACTTGTCATTTGTCTCGCGCAGGTTCTTGTCTGCCTCCTCTGCCTCCTCCTCGAGGAGCTGGAGACGGCGCTGCAGGGTCTCGTTCTGGTGGCCGTGTTGGGTGCTCTCCTCAGCTGTAGCCTTGATCTCCTTGTTGTGTGTCTCCAGCTTCTCTACCTCAGCCTCCAATAAGCCGTTCTTGTGTTGAAGAGATGTGACTTCCTGCTCCTTGGCCAAGTTCTCCTGCTCAAGCGTCTTGACCTTCTCCTGGAGCTCCTGAGCCTTCGCGGTTGCCTCATCCGCCTCGATGCGGAGAGAGTTCATTTTCTAGGTATCGCATTAGCTAGGTCACATTATAGACGCAATAAGATCCGTGTTGGATGTGCTCTCGCTCATATCTCACGAGGCAACACGAATGTGGTCTCAAGGGTGGGTGGCATGGCGGGGTTCAAGGCGGTAAGGAAAGAGACTGAAGTGGACAACTCACTTCCTTGATGCGATCCATAGTAGCTGGTTTTTTTGAAATTCGCGGGAAGTTGAAGCAGAGATGGACAGGTATGAAATTTCAAGTGTAAGAGCAGAAAGGTAGTTATCGTAAGGTTCAGGTGGTGATGTTGGATGAGGGGGTTGAGTATCGCAACCGAAAGAGCTGCTGATTAGCCAACAGGGGTTGCCCCTACTAATTTTGGGTCGCACATCGTTGTTGCCATGTCAACCCATTTAAGGAAAACAAGCCTTGGCTGGTCCCCATTCAGGTTACGACAACCTCAGATCAACCACCTCATTAAACTACCGAGATACTTTATACTTGCACAAAATTGCCTCTCATCGCCATGACATTTACACTATAATCAATTCACCCATTGAGCAGCAAATCATTCACAATGTTAGCAGCTCGGGACCAGGAGAATCTGGTCCATGGCCAGCAAGCTCTGGCTGCTTCCAAGCCTCTGAACCAAGGCACAAGAGCTGCACCACCGAAGACGCCAGGGAACCGATACCCCAAGACGCCACTCAAGATACCTCTGCACGACGAAAATGCGCCGACGGGTTTTGGAAAGAAGAGCGTCCTTCAAACTAAGGGCAAGGGGAATGAGAATCTAGTTACTGGCGGAAAGAAGGGCACAGGTCTCGACAAGAATGCCTTCATAACTCCAATGGGTACGAGACAGAAATACTGACCATATAGATTCATTGCTGACCATGAAATAGGTCCTCGGACTCGCGCTCCCCTTGGAATGAAAACGACAAACGCAAAGGCGAAGGCATTTCAAACTCCAGCCGGGCCTGAGATGGACAAAGGCCCCGAGAAGACACAGATCAGGCCGACAAGCACCCGCCCATTGAGGCAAAAGATTAGCCACGTCGATACCGTTAAATTGGAAATCCACGGTGACGAGCCAGACCCATTGGGTGAACGAGAGGTCGAATACTGCCCACCTAAATCCAAGGACCTTCCTTACGAGAACGAAGATTTCCCCAACGGATACCTGGACTACAGCATCGTGAAGCGGGAGAATCAGAGGAAGGACTTCCATACACGCTACTACAACCCCGTCGATGCAAATGGTGTATCTAAGAGAGAGAGGGAGTTTGAGGAGGAGCTCGCTAGGTCTCTGAAGGCAACCGATGAGAAGATCCTCAAAGCAGTCGAGGAGGACCCCTGTGTTGTCCACGACGTCCCAGAGACATTTCCAAGGGTTCAATCCAAGAAACCCACCGAGGAGCGCCGTGCAGTTTCTGCCCAGCTCCCTGCAAAGGCTTCCGCATTGCCCAGCAAAGGCCCAGCAACGCTTACATCCCGCCGCGCTGCGTCCGCCCTCGCATTAGCACCAAAGCCCACCACTACCTCAGCAAGGCCATCTCGTCCTCTCCCCCTAACCAAGAAACCCGCGCCATTCCTCCTCCGCGGCTCCAATCCGACGCCCCCTGCCATCCAGCCTTCAACGATGCGCAACGCCTCCGCCAGCGCTGCCTCGCGCAGCACCATGGGCTACAAGAAGGGCCGTTCTGCATCGACGGCGCTGTCCAATGGCACCGTGTCTGCAGTGCCTTCAGCACCAGTGCGCTCGCTGAGCAATCTGTCCGCTATCTCAGATAAGACAATGACGCCGGCCCGGTATGGAGCAAAGCGAGAGGAAGAGAGCAGCAGGTTGGGGTTCCTGGGAGCTTTCGATATCAATGATGATGATCTCGGCTTTGGGCCTGATTCGGGGCTACCAGAGTGTTTGAGGGGTGGAGCGGATGAAGAAGAAGAGGAGTTCGTTATGACCTTGAATTTGTAAGGGGCTATGCATGGCGTAAAGGAATAGGTGTGGGAAACAAGGAAATTGTCCTCAGTTGCCGGGGATGAGCTGTATACCTTTGCTATCAGTTTATCTGGAAATCCGGTTCATGGTTACTCGTATTTTTGTTGTAATAAGTGCTATTCATAGCGGGGGGTATAAGTAGTTCTGTCGTCGGATTATGAATAGAATATCATGAAAACAAATGCCCCAAAATATGCAACTATATAGATCAAAGATTCATACACGATGAAAGGGATCGAGAGAGCATCGAGGCTATCATTAACAATGCCTCATAAGACAGGATAAGGTAAAAAAGATAGCCAAGGAGCTTGTATTTGTGGAGGCCTCCATCATATCTGTGGTATAGTCCAGTCCATGTCGCCGCTATTGCAATACTGTCACCGCTATCGCAGTGCTGTCGCTGCCCCCCGCTACCAGCGGAGCTTGCTGCCACCACCACGATGTTGCCGTGAGAGCAACGTGTTACGTCTTGGTCTTTTCCTTAGATACGTGGGCACTCTTAAAATATATCCCTGCTGAAGCCAGGGAAGCAAACCCTCAAGCGTTTTTTGTTTTCTTGAATGCGGTAGTGAAGGAGATTAGATTCAGTACCCTTGCGCCTACCTTTATACGCATCGCGAACCTCATGGCTCATTATGTGTGTGGATTCAGGCGGGTTCTAATACCCTTCAGTATAGCGTTTGGTTGTGGGAGATACGTGATGGTTCGAATTAGCTATTATACGCTTCAGATGTGTCTCGTATGGGCAAAACAGAAGCCATAACCACAGATTATATAAACAGCTATCTCTCCGCCTACATAGGTCGGGTATCCTCTACACTACTCTTCGTCACTGCTCTCCTCGATCTCCTCTTCGTCCTCATCCTCCTCCAGAACATCGTCGCTCGCTCCCTCGGGGAGGTCCAGCATAACAAACGCAACAAGGCATGTAACCCGATTCTGTGTCTCATAGTCTCCCACCATCTCGCCCACTAGCCCACCAGCACCACCAAGCACATCCGCCATCTTCAGCCTCCACAGCTTGACAGCTCCATCCGAAGATCCCGTCACGATGATCACCGAGCCAGATTCCTCAAGAGGCAGGACCGCAAAGTCCTTAATCCTGTTCGTCACGCCGGCATCCTTGCCACCGAGCTGCGCAAGAATCTTCGCCGCCGGTAAAGCGTCATCTCCCTCCTTGGCTGCCGGTGCAACCAAGTCCGCTGGATCCGTAGAGAAAAACACGATCCGCCCATCCTCAGTGCTGAGCGCCAGCACCATCTCCTCCCCATCCTCATCACGCTTCACATAGCGCACCTCGTGGATCTTCGTGCGCCTATCAGGTAGGACCTTGCACTGCACCTTACAATCCATTCCAAACACCAACACACCCCACTCAAACGCAACTGCAAATTCCTCCCCTCCAGTCGTATTTCCCCACGCCACGCGGCGTCCCTCTCCGCTACCAAACCTCCCCTCGTGCACTTCTCCGAGCATACCACGCGAGAAATTTAGCACTCCGGCCTTCTTTCCTGTCACCAAGTTCCACAGCCTCATGCAGCGTTCGCCCCTTCCCACGCTCAGCATCAGCTTCAGACTAGGATGCACAGCGAACGCATTCACGCCCGATGGCGCTCCTCCCACCGGCGCGGTATCTCCACTCGGCCTTCCCTGCGCCTTCGGCACCGGAGCCTTAATAGAAGAGAGCAGACTCCAATCCCTAGTGCGCGTAACAGCCATCGTGCAGTCCTCAGCGCTACTAAGCAGCTTCCCACGAGTCGGGAAGTGCAGCCCCGTAACAGCAGCACCGTGGTGCATCAGGGAGCCCAGCTCGCGGTTAGCTGGGTTCTCGACGACGGCGCGGGAGCTGAGGCCGGGCAGGGCGGGGACGGTGTGTTTGCGCGGCGGGTGCGCAGAGATGTGGTAAAGGTTTATGCGGGAGTCGGTGGAGCCCGTTGCGAGGAGGATCTTTTGTGGCTGGTTGGGGGTTGGGGCTGAGGGGGGGGAGAGGGCGAGGGCGCGGATGGCGGAGGTGTGTGCTGTGAAGAGGAAGGTGTCGGAGAAAGTGGCAGCCTCGGTGGCAGGGAGGGTCGCGGTGATTCCGTGGAGGATACGGTCGTATGAGCCGGTGATGATTTGGATTGTGACGTTGCTTCCAGATGCAGATGATTTGGCACCTGCTTTCGTAGGTTTGGCTTGCTTTGGGGCATTGACGGTTTTGGTTTTCTTGGGTGCCGATATTGGCTCCTCTACCGGTGCCGCCGCGGCGGTGAGGTTTTGGTTCCGCTTGCGTTTTGCCATTATGTTCGTTGATTTGGTTGTGGTTTTAGGTTGTGTTGTTGACTTTTGGAGCTTATCGGAAAAGTTTCTGGAGGGAAAATGCTCAGAAAATTTAAGGTTTCTTAGTGCCGGGTAGAGTTGACAGGGAGGGGTCTACATCATTGATGATCAAAGGCGTCTCTGGTTAATCGAACAAACAATGAGCCTTTCATAGATGGACAGAATAAACTATTGTGTTTATTAGAGTGGTAATAAAGGTTCTGTTTATATTGCAATATTGGTATTTTGGAAGTACTAGGATTAATAGTAATATTCGTCTGTGGGATATTTTTATGTTTGGCTTTTAGATAACAAAGGCTAAATCCGAACGAGTTGCTGTAAATATATTTCAAATGAAGATAAAAACTGAAAACCGTCAAATCATAATAATACACTGCTCTAGGCCTCTTAACCTAGCATCTTTCCCGGCCGAAGTTATATCTACATGCCATCCAGAAGTTGAAGATAGCCACTTCTTTTGACCGAGTGTCCAATCCATACTGCTGAACATACATATCCGCGGCGATTCCCCTTTACTATTGATTGATATAGCCATAAGGCATAAAACCATACAAGTATTTAAGACAAAGAGTTAAGAAATAGCAAGGAATTAAATATAAAAAATTCCGAACCACCACCCAAAACCCCCCACCATCACGTGCCCACCGATATCTTATCGCTCAACCCCACACTCCCATCCGTCAAAAAAAAGCTTCCCAGATCCCAGCCAACCCAACACTCCCCCCACCACCGCGCGCCCGCAACAATGAAGGTCCTAACCCTCAACTTCCTCACCTGCGCCGTCAAGGCATGCAAGTCCTCCTCAGCCTCCTTCCCGCTCCACCCCAAGGACGCCGAGCTCGTCTCCGAGGACCTGCCTACGAACGCGAAGCTGCTGGCGAACTTGCTGCCGCGACTGGATTGGGATGCGCTTTCTACTATCTCTGCTGAGGTTTGTCTACTCCGTGCCTTTCCATAACCGCTCCCTGACCCTCTTGACTCCGCGACCTTTGGTTAGGTGTGAGATAAGAAACTAATACTCCCCAGCTTGGACTCCCCGCCCTTCCACCCACCGCCCCGGCGCCAGAGGACCTCGCTACCGATGAGCAGCTGCTCAAGGACCTGCATGTCCTGCTGATGGAGACGCAGATCAGCGCTGGAAAGCTGGTATGCGCGAACTGTGGACACGAGTACGTCGTTAGGGAAGGTGTTGCGAACTTCCTGCTGCCGGATCACTTAGTTTAAGGGGTGATGCAGACAGAGAGGGATAGATAGGAGGACGAAAACGGCGGCGTTGGGCGTTGGGGTGGGATTTAGTGAATGCATGCATAACTTGGGAGAATGATAGAGAATGGGGTTGTATGCCGAATACCAGGAGAAGAAAGCGTATAGATCAAAAAATTCACATCAACATATCAGAAACGAGCAATCACAAGAGACAAGAACAAAGATCATGTTCTACAATGCCTTCCATTCTACTGTCAGGCCCTCTCCGCCTCATGTCCTATGTTGAGGTCGCTGGACGCCCAAACCCTGTTGAAAGATCTCCGTAGTAGTCCCCCAGTGCTGCAGTGCAATGCAGTCTTAATAGTACAATACACATATATACGTCCCCCCACCATCATGCACTTACACCCCCCCCTTTCCCATATTCCTATAACCACACACAAAAAAAATGACCACAAAATTACCTCACTCTTGGGTGAAGGCTAGTTAGTAGTAGTAGTCAAAATCACCCACCTCACCCCCAACAACCACACCATGGACAGAAACAAAAAGTGAAGACCAAACGCCATGCGCCCCATCTCCCTGGATTTTCTCGCCGGCGCCGAACAATGCATGATAGATCCAAACAAGGGAACAAGGGTGTTTTAGTTGAGGAAGCCCTTGCAGGCGACTGTGCCGCACAGGCACGGGATGCGATCGTCGCTGCCGATCTCGCGCTCGAACTTGTAATCGTAAGTGAGCTCCTCATCTGGATTGTAGGTTAGTATATATTTCTCTATTCTGTAATAATGGGGTTCGACTTACTCAGCTTAATATCGCGGAGGGCATAGATGACAATGCGACGTGTTCCCTCAACCTTGATGATCTTCGCCGTGCAGTTCGGCATGCAGCTGTGATTAATGAATCGTGCAATCCCACCCCGCTTCGTAGCGTCCACGACTGTGTTCTCGTCGATGCGGAAGAGGTAACTGCTACCAATGCCGCTCTTGAGGTATATACGTTCACGCAGATCGGCGACGGACTGACGCAGCTTCTCGCCCACGTACTCGATGATCATATCATTCATCGCAATATTCTCCATAGCATACAGACCCCAGTTGTGGATAGCAGAACGAGCGAACTTGACGGGCTTCTTACGTTTCTTGAGCTGGTTGAAGCGCAGGGCGTCAGCTTCGCTACCGAGTGTCTTCTTCTGGTCGTTAAGATCTGCAACAAAGCGGCGGTTATTGACACGGTTGGCGCGCGAGGAATCCTTCGAGACCATTTTGTCGGCAGCAGCTTGGGTAGCTTGGGCAACTTCCGAAGGATCCTCCTTTCCGTCCCTCTTGGCTCGTGCTTGGCGTTCCTCACGATCTCTCTGGACCTTGATGCGATGTGGGAGATACTTTGACTTCTCCGAGTTGAGAATCTTTGTCGTTCCCTCAGTTCTCGCGGATCCAGTTTCGTTGGGAACGTAGTAACCGTTGATGGAAAGCGGGCTTGTGATTGCCCCCCTATAGCCACCCGCCTTAGCAGCTCGTGATTCCATCTGTTGCCAAGCCCACGTCGGAGCGCTCCCGATCTCTTCCTTTGGTCCATCGCCTAGCGCCGATCGAAGAGCTTCTTCGTCTTCGTCGTCCATGGCAACGTGCTTGAGGCCAGCCAAATCTAGGACCAATTTGGGGTCGTCGTTCACCGTGGACAATGGAACCTCTGTGGGCGTACCCCATTCAAGGTCTATGTCCACAACAGGATCAACCTCGTAGATGACATCGATGTCCGAATCGGCGTCGGCGTCAGAATCAACGGCCTCTTCTTCATCTTCCTCCTCTACCAACTCCTCTAGCTCCTCCTGTTGCTTCTTCAGAGCCTCACGTTCCTCAAATAGCTGCTTCTTAGTCTTCCTCTTCTTGATAGGCTTGAGACCCTTCTTCTTGAGAAGAGCTGCTGCGGCATCGGGAAGAGGGGTTTCGCTGTTTTCATCAAGGAGTGGCGTCTCGTCACCATCTGTCATGGCAATATCATCCGCAGATGGATCTTCACTGCCAATCTTGTGAGCAGATACCTCGAAGATCGCATCGCCCGACTTCTTCTGGCGTTTAGTGACCTTATCGGCCTTCAGGACCAGTTTCCTCTTCTTCGTTGGCGCGGAATCCGAGGCAGCAACGCTGGCTTCAGTCATCGAGTCATCAAAGTCCACCAGCGCCTCATGCGACTCGCGCAGCTTGGACCTAGGCAAGAACGAATCATCTTCCGACTGTTCATCCTCATCGTCCGAGCTAACCCTGCTTCGCGGCCTCGACTCAGGCTCCTCCGTATCGCGGGCTGAGGTTCGGTCTTCATTATCATCATCCCAATCATCACGGTCGGTGTGGAAATCATGCAGACGGTGTGGGTGCCGACCAGGTTGGATAACCGTCTCCCTTTTGCGTAATTTACCACGTTTCTTCTCCTTGGCTCTGGCTTCCGCCAAAAGAACCGCCTTCTTGGATACGCGGCCCTGTGCCTTTCTAATCCTGGGGAGAGCAGTAATATCGAGCTTACCCGCCTTGAGCAGGCGCTTATCGACGATCTCGGCCCTGGAATTGGGAGTGCCCACAGGTGTGGTGTCCTCGTCATCATCATCTAAGAAGGCAGGCGGTGGCTTGGAGTCTGATGGATCTGCGATGTTCAAACGTCGTCTCTTGGCAACGTGGTTGTCGGGATCTAGGTAGGAGTATAGCGCAGGGGCAGCGACTCTGATTTTCAAGTCTTTGATCAACTTTTCCGTCAGTTCTCGAACAACCACATCCGTGGCCTCCTTTGCTGGGTCGAAGTTCTTTGCCCGCTGCCTCTTCTCCTCTTCAAGATCGATTTCATCATCTCTCTTCCTTTGCGCAGCGTCATCGCGTTCCCTATGGCTCTCTACTCTCCGGCTTGGGCTGGGATGACGCCTATATGATGACCTCGTAGGTTCGGGGTCTGCGGGTGCAACTTGCCCAGTTCCCCACTCTGCATGGGGCTTGTGGTCTTCATTCTTCCCATCGGTGCCGAAGATGAAAATCTCCATAACCATCGTATAAGTGAACAAGGACGTTCCGTTGGCCTGTCTGAGACATCTTTGTGCATCTGACCGGCCCTTGATAGAATCCGGGAATAAGATGAAATATCCGGTTTTGTCCAGGCGCAAGTTTTCGAGTTCGAAAGTGTTGAGTTTGTTCTTCATATGCTTAACGCTGGAACCCAGTACAGGGACGGAGTCGTGCCCAACAAATATGTATGGCTGGGTCTTGATTTGGGGTTTGATGGGGGTAAGTTCAATGAGCTCAGAATCCCTTGGTGGGCGAGGAACAAATGCTGGCGCATGGCCGGGCCCACGCGGAGGTGGTCTGGCCGCAAAAGACGACGCTGGGCCTTTTGGAGCTGTCGGCGGAGGACCAAAGGTTTTCTCTCCATCACCAACCTTGACTTCCGCTTGGGGCTTCGATGCCACGGTTTTAAGGGCCTTCTTCTTCTGATCCGCCACGACCCTTGTAACTAGGCGTTTGCTCCTGACACCATCTCTGTCGAATTCCACCTTGACATTTGTTCCCCCTACCTTCTCTCCATTTCCCTTTCGCACAGCCTGTTTCGCCGCGTTAATAGCGCTCATCTTCCTGCCTGACTTATCGCAATCTGCGTAGCGGAAGGTCGCAATTCCGAGAGGCGTCCCGGTTTCCGGGTGCATCTTGTTACTGCTCTCCTGGATCTGACCGTAACTCGCGAATACGTTCATAACCAGTTGTAGAGGCATGAGCGGATCGAATCCAGTAACCATAACTTGCGTAGGAGGCCCTGGCCCCACCGATATCTTCGGGTCAAATTGGTAAGGTCTCAGAAGCATGGGCTCATGTCTGAGGCGTGCCTTCGCGTGCATCGTGTAGTCTATGTCGATTTTGCGGTCGCCGGCGACAAGGCGCGGGTCCTCCGGGGGAGCGTCATCTTCCTAATAACCCGTTAGCACTCAATGCACTCGTAAGATGACGCTCCCCACGTGGTTTATACATACCCAAGAGATATCCTTATATTTGACCTTCGGTTTTGGTTTTATGCCAGACTTGTCGAGTTGCGGATCGAACACGCATTTCTGGCCCTTGGGCTTATCTCGATCTCGCATTTGTGCTCGTTGCGGCTCCGCCATATCTTGCGCTTGTGGTGGTGTGTCTTGAAGCACGTGCTTCGACGAGGAAGATTCTACGTGCTCCAAGGATGATGGAGTTTTGAGGCCCGCTTTGTGACCTCTCGGGCTCGCTACTTGTCCGATGGGCGATGAGTCGTCATTCGTCAATGGCGTGAGGCTGACTAGATTTGAGGCCGCTGCGGCGCCAGTATTCTGCGCCGTAGTACTGAAAACAGAAGACGCGGCGCTTGTGTGTGAGCTCGTAGATCGTACACAATTTAGCAAATCTCCCTGTTGTAGCTCGCCCTCCTCAGCCGGCGCGAGTATATTCGTATCACGGGCTCCCTCCTCGCCAGCCGCGCCAGAGATACTGCCCCGCCCCGACTCGTCGCGTGACCTGGAGGGGATATGCGCATCCCGGTCTGCATTCACGGGCTCGAGCAGCGGGGAATCGAGGGGTTTCGACTTTGTGCGCTCGCGCTCCTTGGCCCTGTTCTTCGCGGCCCGGGGGGCTGACGGGAAGAAGTCCGAGAAGCCCGCCGTCGAGGCGCGCGACATGGTGCTCGCTGATCGGTTCAACCCTGGCTCCCGCCAACCATCGCTCTTATGATGTAGGAGATCGGAGTCAGGTCATCGGTGGAAACTGGGGGGCGGCGTGGGCGATATAAATGTACGCGACGGAAAGGCCAGAGTCACGTAACGCGACGTCAGGAGAGCTTGCGTCGCGTTGGGTGGGCGATCTACGCCGGAGAAGCCTTGAAATGAGTGTATAATGGATCGCAGTGATTAGATTATGTGAAGCAATGAGGTGAAGGGTCGTGAAAGAGAGAGCGAAGGTGCGACGTGTGGGTGAATTTCAGGTATGAGGTCGGAATTGACATGCGCTTCGAAATTCATGCCCGCGAGATCAAATTGGCCAACCGCCACTAGGCTTAGTGCGGACACTAGCACATTTAAATCTTCATGCCTGAAATACAAGGCAACATAATTATTTAGAATCCATGTTACCCCTACGCCCCTATCTCTCCTGTCAGAAGTTTTATATAAACAATGTAAATTAATTATTATGGAATTACATATTGCAGAGCTTCTTGTACTTCCTGCGTATTTTTTGGAGTAGAATTTCCTCTATTCGTAGTCCCCTACAGGGAACTTCAACGTATTATCCCTACACGCTATGCCGTGCCATGCTTACGCCAACTCATCCAGGGTATATCGCCAACCTAAACCTTAGTTATTCTGAAGAGAACTTCTTCAGTTGTTTTGAAGAGCCGCAGCTCTGGACTTCCGCCTCAAAAGCGCCAGCCTCCTCCCAATGTGCCCAAAGCACAAGACGGAGCAAAACAGAACGCTCATGATCCAAACTGCGCTTTCGAACAACTCATTGTTGTCACCATGCGCATAGAATCCGGTGTGGGCGGAGCCCGTGGTGCTGTTGTATGACGAATGAGCAGCAAGCGGGCTCTGAACCATGCTGGAATCAAACATGAGTAGTCCAGTAGTACCAATCAGCCCAACGGTGACGGAGAGAACAAAGCCTGGCTTTGAGCGATCCAATAGGTACCACAGGAATGGGTTTACAAGAGCAAGAGTAAGAGAGGCCTGCAGGGTGGATGTCCAGGCAAGTTTGCGCTGTGTCTTGTTAGCACTGATCAAATTCTGTCAGGGGGAGGGGGGCCTACAATAGCAAAAGCAATGCCGAAAAACGCCCCAATACTTCTAACAACCGGAGTCCACTGTGCTGCAACTCCTTCCTCCTCGTTGGACCCATTCACTACTTTCCCGCCAATGGCGCTGCTAGTTACTTCTTCACCAAAGTATTCCTCCCACATGCCATCGAACCAAGGCAGCGCGCTTCCCATCGCCACGCCCGCCACACCCCAGAACATCAAGTATTTCTTGTCGTAGCTTGGCTGTATAAACCCTTGAGCGCCGAAAGGAGCGAGACGCTGTTCGTTATGGAGGTGTGTCACCAGCAACCCGTATGCGGTGCCGAGAAGAAAGAGTAGGGTCGATCGCAACGTGAGCCCAATGATTCGCAGGTGTAGCGGTGTGACAGGCACCACATGCGGCGAACGAGCCTGTGGTCTAGAAGGTACACTGGAGCCAGCCGGAGACAATGGTGTCATGGCGCCGGTGCCAAATGGAGTGCCGGGCTCATTGTCCACCATCTTCTCCGTAAACGACGGCGAGTATATCCCAAAGAGCGTCGACGACGTCAGATTGAGGACCGAGCGTGTGGGATTTAAGCTCGGGGTATCAGATCCGCCATTGGCATAGCCGTTGCCTGACTTTGCATCGAGGTGGTTCGGGGAACTCGGGCGCAGCGATGGTGTCGAAGCTTCAGACTCCGATGGCGGAGTCGCGGTTGTGAGGTTGATGTCGAATGGACGTCGGGGGACCGGACGGACAATAGGAGGAGATTCGTAAGACATGATAGCTGTATTTCTATCTGCTCGCGGCCTGAATAAATGAGGGTGTTCGGCCCTGGTGATTATTTGTTGAGGGCTCCGAAGAATCGGGTGGGAAGGTGGTGCTTCACATTCGTCGCTTCGCGAGAGGGGCGACAATAATGCACAGCAGTGTGCTGCGTGGGAGGCCGATAAGATAAAAGTAACAGGCCCGTTGAAATGGTTCAATTCGTGGAGTTGAAGAAGACTCTCACGATGGTCGTCGTCCCGTTCTCTTGTGTGGGTTTTGCGTGCAGGGGGGCCAAAGTTTCAGCCTTGTCGGTATGTACTCGGCCGCAAATAGTCCCCAATAGAATATTCTCGGCCTGTCAGAAAGTGATGACGCGGGCAAAGATATCAAATCAGAAAGAACTCCACAGAATATAAAATACTTATGGTAGCAATGATTATAGAGGTTGTTGGTGGAAAGAAGGTGAAGAATAAGAAGAGGGGAAGTAATCGTACTGTAGCTCATGCTATGTGGCCAGAAGGTCATCGATTCATGGAGTGCACCTGGTGCCTCTCCAGCGCCGTTTCCCTCCACACCAAAATCCCATGGAGCAGGAACGCATTACGAAGGACGACAACGCGCTTTCCTAATTGGTCAACGTCGACGGCTGGTGTATCGTTAGGTCCTGTATACGGTTAGGCCCGCAGACCAACATCGAAGATACTTATCATGTGATTCCAGACCATCCCGTGCCTCCTCCTTTTGACGACCACCGACTGGTCAGGAGTGTGCAATATACTGCATATAGGCGCATGAAGATGGGGATGCAGCGATGAAATGGCAATGTGGTGCGAGGTGAGAATGTGACATGCAGATCCAGTGCCACTTCTCGCCAGCCAAGGCCAGCGGTCGTCATATATCACATATGAATCAGGATATCATCCTGGGCGATATTGTCACAAATGCACGAACCAGCGACGAGGTAATATCATCAAGAAGTCAGCTTTCATTTCCGCAGTATCAACGACTATTAAGGTAAGCAGAAGAACAGAAGAACGTGCAGAAGAACATACA
The DNA here is from genome assembly GCA_001662605.1 of Pseudogymnoascus sp. 05NY08. Taxonomy (NCBI): domain Eukaryota; kingdom Fungi; phylum Ascomycota; class Leotiomycetes; order Thelebolales; family Thelebolaceae; genus Pseudogymnoascus; species Pseudogymnoascus sp. 05NY08. The sequence continues at coordinate 442,576 of KV458780.1, read as the reverse complement.
AAAACGAAGTGACACAGGCTCCCAGCCAGGACACCACCCACAAACCAGGTATACGCGCAGAAAAACAGAAACAAATCGCAAATCCCACAGACCGGGTATACTCGCAGAAAAACAGGAACAAAAACAAGTGGCGGGTCCTTCATGGACACCGAAAAGGTAAAACTCCCCGAAAAACAGAAACAAGTCGCGGGTCCTTCATGGACACCGCAAGGTAAACTCCACCCAGATCTGCACCGCCGTGAGATCGCAACCGCGTCGACGCCGAGAGAAAGAGCCGAGCAAAGTGATGGCAGCGAGGCACATCAGCAGTGCTGGCGAAGCCGAGTCGAAGTCGAGGTGCCGAAGTCGAGAAGTGCCGAAATCCAGGACGAAGCCGGACGCTGGCATCTGAAGACTGGGAGCCGCGAGGGCGCAAGCAACGAGCCAAAGCCCGGGTCCAACTTGGAGACCGAAGCGGAGAAACGACATCTGACGGCCATGCCAGAAGCGAGTTCCAACCGCGGCCACCGAAGAAGAGACACCAAGCCAAGGCCCGACGGCGCGGAGTCCTAAGCGTGCTCCCAAGCCTGGAGATCCAGGATGAGCTCTTCCCGCGAGAGCAACGATTCGAGCGATCGGTACTGTGCGAGTGTTAGAAGAAGGTCGCTGAGGTTGCGGAAGGGGGAAGGGGAGGGTGTGAACTTACCAACGCCGATCTCTCTGCGCGCGGGCGGCCACGGCTCTTTGCAAAGAGCGCATCGAGTCGGGCCTGGAGGCGGACTTCAGCGCGGTCGGGAAGAGGACCCGGATTGGCGACGGCGGCGACGGGAACGGCGACGGCAGCCGCTGGGCTGGCCGCGGCAGCAGGCACTGGAGTTGCCAGTACAACGTCCAGAAAACTTGGCCGCTCTGGAGTTGCCAATACAACTTCCAGAAAGGATGGACGGGCGACCTCCACGACTCTGGAGCGCCTGCTACCCGGGGAAGCTGGGTACAGGACGCGAGATCCAGAGGCAGAGGCCGGGTCCGCGGCCAAGGTGCTGCCGGTTCGACGGCGTTGTGGCGACCGGTCACCCGCACCGACGTCCTCCACATCTCTGGAGCGTTTGCAGCCCGACGATGTCGAGCCCAAGACGCGAAATCCAGGAGCGGAGGGGCACAGCAACGGCGCAGGATTGCCGGTGTCACCGGGGAGAGAAGCCGAGGGAAGTCGAGAGCCGAATCCGGGGCTGGTGCTGCGACAGCGGCGCTGCGACGACCGCTCACCCGCACCATCGTCCTCCGCATCTCTGGAGCGCTTGCTACCCTTGGAAGCTGGGCACAAGACGCCGGATCCAGAGACGGAAGGTGACTGCGATGGCGCAGGTTCGCAGGGTCCAGACACCGAAGAACGTCGAGCCGGAGGAAGTCGCGGGCTGGCGCTCCAGATGGAACCCTCGGTGGGCTCGCGCTTGATCTCGCGCTCTCCATCGGAATTGGAGGCGGCGCGGATTGGAGAGGCGCTTGGCGATGGCCGAGGGATGCCGATGTCGTCCGAGAGGCTGGGGCTGCGAGAGGCGGAAGATTCTCGCTCCGGAGCCGAGGTCTCGGTGAAGGCTGGAGAGCCCGAGAGTCGAGGAGGGGGGGTGGGAGAGCCGGCGCGGCTGCCACTGGACTGGACGACCCAGTTCGCCGTGCGGTCGATGCGATCGGCAGCGTCGACGTGCTCGATCGACGGAACTGGGACGTCACAGTCCAGGGCGGAGGAGGAGGAAGAGGAGGAAGCCGAGGTCGATGCCGTGTAGGAAGACGGCGGAGGTCTCGGGAGGGTGAGCTTGAGGTGGCGAGGAGGTGCCATTGCGGTTGCGGTGGCTGTTGTTGGTGGTGGTGATGGCGGGTGCCGAAGTTTTTGGTTTGGTTGGTTGGTTTCTGGTGGTCGTGATGGTGGTGTTACTTTGAGTGCTGGTCGAAAAGTGAGAAATTGGAAGAAGTGAGAAAAATGAGAGGTTGCGAAATTCTAGAGGGGTATATGGGGGCAACACTCACAATGCGGTCTATCCTGCTATTGAGGTTCTGTTGCGCTTCATACTGAAGCTGGCAGCCGAATTGTGGGACTGCCGCCAATAGGGGCTAACAATTGAAGCAACCCGCGCTTAATTGGTGATAATGGCGGCAAGCGGGGCTAAGCGCCAAATCCTCAATAGACAATACAAACTGACAATAGGAAGCAGTAAGCGATTACACTGACAATAGGAACTGAGCACCCACACTCCTTTGGGGTGAATATTGGTGCCTCAGCAAGCTCGAAGATATTACAGCTCATATGTGATGGGATTGTGCCAGCCAGAGCCTGAAGCCTGACTGTGCGTAGTTGGGAATTTACACCAGCAATTTATTTGATAGAATTTCTTTATTCGGCTACACTTTGAGAGTAACTGGCTCCTACAAACTGTATAATACTGCCAAAATATGATAATGAAAGCTACCAGTGATTGAGCGCCATAAATTTTGTAATAATCACCGTAAACACTTGCTGCTGAGGACAGTCACTGAGAGACGCGAGTATTCCATTGAATTATCAATTTCTAAAACGCTATTATATTACTATCGTACCAAATTATTTCCAGCATCGTAACTGAAAGAATCGTGAAAGCGGGTGAGCGACGTACAGTAGATCATCGCTGTGGCACCCCTGTCAAAATCCCCAGCTAGCATAAGAGCCGCACCTTAAATCGCGACCCAAGAACCAGCCAGCCTCGGCCATCGTCAGGGTCCATGAATTACTTGCCCACGCAATGAATCTCAACACCCTCACATCCACCCTACAGCGGTCCGTCCGGCCCAGGGCAAAAGTATTATGGACGAGTGACTGGGTGTGCAAGTCGTGCAGGACAAACAGCGCCGCCGCTGCCCTCCGGCCGCGGTTTTCCAGCACGAAGACGCCCGTGGAGAAGCCGTACTACATCACCACTCCCATATTCTACGTCAATGCCGGTATGCACCCCCCAAAAAACTTGTAATGGAAGAACTATCTCTAATGTATCACAGCTCCCCATGTAGGCCACCTCTACACCATGGTCCTAACCGACATCCTCAAACGCTTCCAACTCCTCAAAGGCCGCCCCGCAATCCTCTGCACCGGCACCGACGAGCACGGCATGAAAATCCAACAAGCCGCCTCCCTCTCGGACGAAGACCCAAAGGAATTCTGCGACCGCGTCTCAGAGACATTCAAGCAGCTCGCCGCGCGCGCAGATCTCTCTTACGACCACTTCATCCGCACGACGGACGCGGATCACAAGGAAGCTGTACAGCATTTTTGGCAGCTCCTCCAGGAACGGGGGTATATTTACGAGAAGAAACATGAGGGGTGGTACTCTGTTAGCGATGAGACGTTCTACCCCTCCTCTGCGATTGAGAAACGCCTCGACCCCGCTACCGGGCGCACTTTCATGGCTGCACAGGAGACGGGGAAGGAGGTAGAGTGGACGGCTGAGACGAACTACCATTTCCGCCTCTCCGCCCTCAAGGAACCCCTCTTAGAATTCTACAAACAAAACCCCCACTTCGTCGTCCCCGACACGCGCATGCGCGACATCGAACGCTGGGTCACCGAGGGCCTCGAAGACCTCTCCATCTCGCGCCCCATCAACCGGCTCACCTGGGGCATCCGGGTCCCGAACGACGAGACGCAGACAATCTACGTCTGGCTCGACGCTTTAGTGAATTACATCACCAAAGCCGGTTTTCCCAGCGCCTCCTTCTTCGACGGCGTCGCAGGGTGGCCTGCAGACGTCCACGTCGTGGGGAAAGATATCATGCGGTTCCACTGCATTTACTGGCCCGCCTTCCTCCTCGCGCTGGAGCTGCCGCCGCCGAAACAGGTACTCACGCACGCGCACTGGACGTTGGGACATAGCAAGATGGCGAAGTCGACGGGGAATGTAGTTAATCCTTTCTTTGCGATGGATCGGTTTGGGGTTGATGCTATGAGGTTTTATCTCGCGCATGATGGGGGGATTACGGATGATGCGGATTATGCGAATGCGAATATTGTGGAGAGGTATAAGAAGTGCCTTTCGGGGGGGTTGGGGAATTTACTGCAGAGGGTTACGGGGACGAAGATTTGGAGTGTGAGTGAGGCTGTTGAAGCTGCGGCTAAGGGGGAGTTTGATGCACAGGAAAACCCGATTGTGCCTCTACATGCGGTGGGAGAGGTGGTTGATGCGCATTTCGAGGAACTGAACCCCAGAGCGGGTTTACACGAGATTATGCGCGTAATTTACGATGTTCGTTCCCCATCCCCCCCCCTTCCCCTTCCTAACCCTCCTTCCACACACTACGAACACAGCTAATACGGCAACAGACAAACAAATACCTCCAAACCACCGCCCCCTGGACCATCGCCAAAACCTCCACCCCCACCAGCGCCTCAGAAGTCCGCCGCATCATCTTCCACGCCTCGGAAGCCCTGCGCGTCTCGGCGATCTTGTTGCAGCCGTATATGCCTACTAAGGCGGGGGAGATCCTGGATACGCTGGGGGTGGAAGGGGGGAGGAGGGGGTTCGGGGATGCGGTTGTGGGGGGGGATTTGAGGTATGGGGTAGCTAAGGTTGGGGGGGAGGGGGAGGGAGGGGTGGTGGTGGGGAGGGCGAAGGGGAAGAAGGGGGGGTATGGGACGATTTTTCCGCCGTTGGCTGTGGAGGAGTAAGGGGAGAGGGGATGTGGGTGATGTGAAGGCTAATTGTTATGGCTGGTGGGAAGGCTGGTTGCTGGTGGCTGATGGCCAATTGCTGATGGGATGGCTAATAGATGATGGCTGATGGGAAAGGTGATGTGAGGGAGGGATGTGCGTGATGTGACGCGATGCGGGTGAGGGCGGTGTGTACGATTTAAGGCGCTCGGATCCCTGGTCTCTCTGTGTGATGGGCTGGCCCGGTCTGGGCTGGGATTCATGTATATTGTCTGTCGTGTCTCTAACTGAGTGTAAGATAAGAGAGGGAATGACTGGGTGTAAATTACTGTATAGATAGGTATTTTGTTGATATCGCTCGTCAACTGTATCGCTCGTCAACTGTATACCGCTGCTGTTATGACTCGTCTGTCTGCGGTATACTGCTGCTGTTGATATCACTGTCGGACAGTAATTGTCTTACTGATAGTGTATGAGTCGGGCGCCGGCGACGCGCAGATTGTCTTGTTTACTTCCCGTATTCCCCTCCGACCAGTTCTCGTGATACACTCACTACACTTTGTTTACGCTCCCCGCGCTGCCGTTCTCGCGATTCCCGTCCTCATAATCACTTGACACTCTTCCTTCCCGGTCTCGACCCATCTCTCCCTCCCCCAAGTACCAGTACATCCTCTCCAAAGAAGCCTTCAACACGCTAACCGACACTACCCAGGCCCTACCACACTTCCGCAGGTCATCAGAGCCCAAAACCCGCCCTCTACTCTAGATACCGAGACTCCTAGATACCTCTAGAAAGTTCCGCTCCCAGTTGCGCCAGATATGGGGTTCTGCGCTTGATTACATGGGGGATTCTATTACCCTAGAAGTACCTTTTTGGCTGAGAGCACCTTCTTCGTCTACCAGGCTATTACCCTAGAAGTACTCCAGTGCCACTTAAGACGACTGTTCTCATTACCCTAGAAGTACCTCTACTTCCACCCTCTACCACCACCACCTCCATCTCCTTCTCCTCCTCCCCTCCCTTCCTTCCCCAATTCCCCCCTACCCCCCCCCAAAACCCCCGTCCAAACCACCCAAAACAAGCCCCAATCAACCTTCCATCCATTACCCTAGAAGTATCTCTATTCCCATCACCCCGTCATCCACCTTCCCCCAACGTCAACATCCCCCGCCACTACCACCTCAAGCTCCTGCCCTTATTCTCACATCTCACCACACTTCCCACACAATTCCACCCTAAACAAGCAAATCAATCGATCAATTGCCTTCCCACTACCCACTAGCCCACCCGGCGGACTTGCAACCCCGATCTCTGAACAATATACGTCGTTTTAGACTTTCTCCCTCTCTACTTCGCGCGTGCTGGCCACCGCGCCGTGCCATTTGCTGTGCGTGGCTGGGCTCTCGCTGGCGCGCATCCGCCTCCGTGATTCTCTGGTCCGCCGCTAGGGATTGCGCTCCCGCCGCGGTCTGGTGCGAGACAACAACCCATCTCCGCGCGCTGAGGGGATGGATGTACTGTGCCCTTTGAATGGATGGATGACACTGTCATTTTCGGGCGCGAGAGAGAGAGAGGGATTGCCTATCCCATTATCTCTTTACCGCTCCGAGGGGGGATGTCTTAGTGGAGCTAGGGTGCACGCACGCTGCTGATATCGATACGGGGTTGATCCAGATAAGCTGGGTTGTTGGTTGTGGTGTATTTTTTGGGGAACCATATATACTCCCCCCCGCCTCCCCATACCTTTTCTCTTTCTTCTTTTTTTCTTTTCTTCTGTTATTGTTCTCTCTCTACTCTCTATATATCTCTTGACCTTGACTTGACTTCCTTCTTTCAAACAATAGGAGAGGATATCTATTCAACAGTTATCATATCCATTTTGTTGTTCTCACTTGATATCACCTCTTCAACATCAGTTGTGATTGCATCTCCTTGCCACAGCTTCTGATATCACTTCAACTTCACAATGGGTTCCATCACTCCCCCAGCGTCACCTTCTTACCAGAAACTATGGAGGGAGACACCATGCATTGAGTCTCGCGCTCTCTCCCAGATAGCAGGATGGTACGCGTCACCCCTTCTACCCACCCTTCTCACTTCCTCCTCACCCTCCACTCATCCTCTTACCACCCCCCCTCCATCCACGACCCTCCACTAACACCCCCCAGCCGCATCTTCCTAAAACTCGACCACCTCCAACCCTCCGGCTCCTTCAAATCCCGCGGCATCGGGCACCTCATCGCCCTCGCCAGCACCCGCACCACGTCCCCGCACTTCTACTGTTCCTCCGGCGGCAACGCCGGTCTCGCCTGCGCCACCGCCTGCTTGACTCTCGGACACCCCTGCACCATCGTCGTCCCGTCTACGAGTATGCAATTCATGGTTGTCAAGCTCCGCGCCCTGGGCGCTACGGTGCATCAGGCGGGCAGGAATTGGAAGGAGGCTGATACGTTTTTGAGGGAGAGTGTTATGGGGAGGGGGACACACAACGGGGAGGAGGTTTATGTACCGCCGTTTGATCATCCGGATATTTGGGAGGGGGCGAGTAGTTTGGTGCCGGAGTTGGAGATGCAGATGAAGGCGGAGGGGGGGTATGATGGGATTGTTTGCTCGGTTGGGGGGGGGGGACTACTGGTGGGTATTGCGGATGGACTTAGACAGGCGGGACGCACGAAGCAGGTCAACATCCTCGCCGTCGAGACTGAAGGCGCCGCTAGTCTGGCTACCAGTCTCGAAGCCGGCAAAGTCGTCACACTCCCCGGTATCTCATCCATCGCCACGAGCCTCGGGTGCGTCAAGGTCGCTGATCGCGCCTACGAAGTCGCCCTCCAAGAAGGCGTCCAAGTCGCCGTCCTAAGCGACGCGCAGGCTGCGATGGGCTCAGTACACCTCGCTGACTTGGAGAGGATCATGGCGGAGGTAGCGTGCGGTGTCAGCGTCGCGGCGTGTTTCGATGGGTCGTTGAGGAGGGGTGTGGGCAGGGGGTGTGGGGATGAGGAGTGGGCCCAGAAAAAGGTTGTGGTGGTGGTTTGTGGGGGGAGTATTGTGTCGACGCGGTTGTTGGAGGAGTATAGGGCTGAGTATGGGGCGGTGGTGGAGGGAGAACTGAAGATGCAGAAGGATCGGTTGGTGAGGAAGTTGGTGGGGATGAAGCCTGTGGAGGGGAGGGATTTGGAGAAGGGGGGGTTTGAGAAGGTGGGGATGGTGGAGGAGGGGTTTCAGTGGGCTGTTCGTGCGTGAGGGGGGGGATTAATGATGGGTGATGGGTGATGGGTGATGATTTTCCGATTTTCTACGGGGAATAAGGATATGAGGCTGGCGTTTGGGATGGGGGAATAGAAATAGGCTCTTGATAGGGGCTGTGCGTAGATTTTTTGCTTGACTTGGAAGGGGATAATGGATGAATGGGATGGGTTTTTATTATTAGATTTTCAAAATGGAATCTATCATGGATATGGTTTGGGCTTTTGATGATGTGTGGGGTGTTATTTGCTACTAAATCCGAGAAAATATAATTTATTTCACTTACAATTTTTGTCTTTTAATAAGAAATTTCGAGGTTATTTATTATTAGACATAGAAATATATTTTATCTGACCTACCATCTAGGCTATAAGTAATCAAACGAGAAATTCATTTATTATCAACCCCATGAAGTATATTTTATCTCATACACAGCTCCACCTTCAACGTGGAGTGAATTCTGTCAAAGTTGGTGTCGAAGTGAGATCGATGTGGAACTAGTCACGTGACACCAGCCCATTTCCACAAGTCGACCTCCCTGAAGTCGTGAACCCTGTCTTACGCGTATAGTACAAAGACAGAAGTACCATCACAATCACCACCGCAAACAAAATAACAAGTCTCCTGCATCAAAACCCATCTATCCACTTATAACATAACATATAGTGTAGAGTAAAAAGAGCAAGAAACAATGATTGTACTACCATTATTATCAGAGTCATAATATACACACAGTAGTATATAAATAGGAGAGAACGTATGGATGGATGGATGCATGTAAGTGGTTGATATTTCGTCTATCTAGGCTGCCGTATTGAATAGGAGGTGTTCTTGGTGTTCTGGGCCCACAAGCCGCAAGGGAATGAGGAAGGAAGTGGATCAGAGAGAGGAGGGGTGCAGGGAGAGTGACGAAGGCGGATAGGATGGATAGGATAGGGATGGTAGGGATGGGTTTAATTGTGGGAAGATGGAGATGGATGAGGAGGTTCGAGTTCATTTGGATTGGCAACCTGGGGATATTTTATCGTATTTATTTTGTATTTATATTATTGCTTCATAGTAAACCAAATAGAATAATAAAATAATTAACAGCTAGTCGTGGGAGAGTGAATTCTTGAACCCTCGTCGACGGTGACGACAGTTTTTTTTTTTTTTTTTTTTGGTCGCAATCAGTCGAGGTTCCATCCCATCCCTCTCGCTTACCCAGTCTTGCCTGCTTCTGTCCATAGTAAAAATCGACAATCGTCCGTCCCTTCCCTGTTCAAATAGGCAAACGGACCATTTCCTTTCCGATTCCCCCCTCTCTCTTCCACTCTCATCCTCTCATCCCTCTCTCTCTCTTTTCCTTGTTGTTACCTTACACCACTACCACGACCACCACTTTACCACCAACAACCACCACCCAACCCACTACTAAATCTAGAAAATTACCACTCCACAACACACCCACCACACCACTTCCTGACACCACCACCACCACCACCCTCCAACACACACACACCAAAACACCCTACCACTTACACCTGACCTACGCTACTCCGCCGTACAAACACCAACCCACCCCAACCCACTCCAGCACCCTTCACAGTGTCAAACCCAAAAACACATCCCCCAACACCGATCCGCTTCACTCTATCAGAACATCCAGAACGAACAACGAAAACACATCAATCAATTAAACCCGACCACCACGACTTATCCATCAATCCGACCCGATAAATCACACCAAGCGACCACCGCAAATACCGTCCCGACGTTCGTTTCCTCGAAAACGGATGTCGCACGCCTCATCCTGAAATGCGATGTCGAATGAGGTCGTGCTTGCCGGTCGCAAGCAATTAACGTCGAGTCGCGAGAACGACATCGAGTAAGTCGCACACAACGAACCCCCGAAATCCCCCAACGCCGCGACCGACGCGTCTGAACTATTACCATCTGATATTGTCGTGTTTGTATTTATTGGGTATGGAATAATTGATCTGACCATTTCACAGAATCATAGAGCGATCGCGCAAGCGCAAACTCCGCGAACTGTACGCCGTCGCGACTTGCGATGGGCCCATCCCGCTGCCTGCCTTCCTCGATCTCAACGCCCCCATTTCGGAAGCCACGCCCCAAGAGCGCGCGTTCTTAACCTTGAATGATATCAAAGAGTGAGTTCCCCCGCATTTGTCCCGGTCGCAATGTCGTATTTGGGCGTTGCGAGGTAAGTAAGTACCTTTGTGCTGATGGTTGTTTGCAAACAGAGGTCTCATCTTGAAGGAACACACGATCCCCTCGCGCCGCCGCCTCCGATCCGATGCGCCCAGAGCGTCGGTGGGAATCGACAAGTCGAGCTTAACCCCGCGGACGAGTGCGCCGCTCGATTACGCTCAAAGAGATGGGAGGGAGTCGCTCCAGGAACGGCCGAAGACAGACGCCTCCTACAACACGGGGCCTTTGTACGCCAAGGCACCTGCGATCGTTGAGCGGCCTTTGTCCCGGACGACGCCACCGCGAGGATTGCAGGATGGAAAGGCGGCGGCGCCGGTAGTGGGAGCGAGACGGAAATCAATCCCTCGCGAGGAGGCGCTGAGGATCGATCGAGCTGTGGCGACGAAGGGTGCGACTCCGACTCCGACTGCTTTGCTGGATGCTGCTGTTGATGAGACGCTGGGAGATGCGATTTACAATGCGAATAACCCGCCTGCGCCAACCAAGGATGATGCACCGACCCGCGAGGCGTTAGAGAAAGATCGCGTCGTCAAGAAGGCGGAACCTACCCCCGATACGCCTGGTGTTGATCCTAACGTGGCGATTCCAAAGTCGGCGGAGGATGCGGCGCAGCTGCCTAGCCTTATAGTTAATGGCGCCAACGACCCTACTCACAAGCCGTCGACTGTTCATCTACCGTCGCAGGAAGCGCAGGAGGCGGGGATGAAGGAGAGGGAGGAGCAGAGACATGCTGTTAGGGAGGAGAGGCCTGTTGATGCGGCTGCGGCTGCGGCGAGGTTGGCCCTCGAGGTGCCTGCTCAGCATGATAGACAGGCACAAGCGGATGTGGCTTCGTCCCCTGGATCGACTGTCGGACCACTCTCCGCGACGACGTCGGCGCACCATCACGAGACCTCAGCGGACACGAGCCCAGACAACGAGGCTCACCACTACGACCAAGAAGTCGCAGAAGAGAAGGTCATCCCGGAAACCCCACCCGAGCTGGCACCTACCCAGGAAGAGGTGCGCGAGAAGGATGCGCATGATAGGATACTAAAATCCCAGATCGACGTTGCGCGCGAGCACATCCTCCGGAGCAGCCCGACCGCCGCTGATACGCAGTTATTGGAAGAGCAGGCTGCGGCTGCCTCGACTATCCCCGGGAAGGAAGGAGCTACTGCGCGTCCCGCCAAGGCGGAGGTCGATGGACGACAGCCGGAGGTGAGGGAGTTGGCGGGGGCGCCGGAGACGGCGAATGAACTTATGGATGATGAGAAGGAGGATCAGGATGAGGTTGTGGGTGTCCCGACTCCGGATGAGAAGGTGCCTGAGACAACACCGGCGGCTGTAGAAGCACTGACGAAGGAGAGTGTGCCGCAGCCTGCTGAGGAGGTACCTGAGCCTATGGACGTTGATGTGCCGGAGCCAGCTCAGGCTAAGGGGAAGGAGGTCGAACAGGCTGCCCCAGCTCCAGAAGCTATTGAAGTTACGGAACCAACGAAGCCTGCGCCTGCTCAACCCGAGGAGCCTAAGGAGCCATCTTCGGAGCGTACTTCTGTGTCTACTCCATCGATTGAGCGTATGACGACTCGCGTTGCGTCTGGTGCGATGAGGCACAAATCTGTCTCGGAGATCTTAGGAGAAACTCCACGACCAAGCTCAATGAACACGCCGGAACGAACACCAGGACGTGCTCTGGCCGAAACCGATTCGAACCTCCCGTCGGGGACATCTACACCAAAATCCGCCTCGTCGCGGATGCGAAGCCTAACTGAGCGCGCGCGCGAGAAGGAGCGCAGCAAGCTCTCCACCGTCGTATTCGCGAAGCAGCCAGTGACCAAAGACACCAAGACGTCGGCACTAGTCAGCGCGACCGCAAAGCCACAAGGGACCGAGTACCCCGATTACTTCATGCCCTTAATCAACGCGCAAAGCTACTCCGCCATCCGCGGCTACCAAACCCTCGAAGCCCTCCTAGCCAGCGCCCACAAGACAATCACCACCACCAACGCCGCCCTCCCCTTCCAAGAAGCACAAGCCCAGAAGATCATCCGCCGCATCCACAGCCTGCAGAACCACGATAAGTGGTCTCTCCGCCAGCCGAAGCGCAGCCCGGAGCCCATCCGCCCGACGACGCATTGGGATGAGCTGCTGAAGGAGGCGAGGTGGATGAGGACGGATTTTAGGGAGGAGAGGAAGTGGAAGACGGCGTTGGCGAGGAGGGCGGCGTGGGAGTGTGCGGTGTGGGTTAATGGGGATCAGGAGGTGAGGGAGGGGTTGATGAGGAAGGTGGGGGTTTTGGAGTCGGTGGAGGGGGGGGAGGAGATGGTGGTTGATGCGGAGGTTGAGGCGACTGGTGAGGCTGTTGCTGGGGATGCGGAGGCTGAGGTACCTGCTGATGCCATGGTTGATACTGATGCTGAGGTATCGCATCCTACGCCTGATCTTGTCCCGTCGTCGGATAACGATACCCCGCTTGATGAGTTCGATGATGAGCCTCGCATTAGTCTCCTCGAGACTGTTGCGCCGACCGCCATCTTCTCTCTGGACAATGATGATCTGGTGTTTGGACTTTCGAGGTCGGCGGCGTCGGATAAACTTCTCCAGGAGCTGCCGATGTATGGTGCGCCGTTGAAGGTTCATCAGAGCGACCTGCCTACTTCGGAGGTTGACCCTGATGCCTCGTGGAGGAAGCCGTACCTGCCACTCAGCAAGTATATTGAGGGTAAGATCCGCTTCACTGACGAACCGCCACCGCGCAAGAAGAGCCGATACGAGTATTCTGAGGAGTCTGATGATGAGGACGAGGTTGTCTTTGGGGAGCGTACGCAGAGAAAGCCACAGGAGCCGTTACAGGTCGATGTTGCGCTGTTTAACCCGGAGAACAAGCATATTAGGGATCGCATCCATGCAGGTCACCAGTTTAGGCCTCCGTCGGAATTCCCGATGCCCCTGCAGAGCTTCTTTGAGAACAGGCACCCATCGCAGTGGACGTGGGCTGAAGATGATGAGCTGAAGCAGCTTGTGAGGGAGTATCAATACAACTGGTCTCTCATCTCGAGTATGTTGACGTCGAAGGGTGTTTACTACACGGCTGCTGAGCGTCGCACGCCATGGGAGTGCTTTGAGCGCTGGATTCACCTTGAAGGACTACCCGCCGACATGCAAAAGACCCATTACTTCCGGGCCTACAACAGCCGCCTAGAAGCCGCCCAGCGCTCCCTGCTCCTCCAAATCCAAGCCCAAGCCGCGCAACCCCCACCCGCCGTCGGCTCCGCCCCACCCCGCCAGATCCGCCGCTCGACGACTAGCGTGCGCGTCGAGCGCCGCCGCAACCAGAAGCACCTCACGCTGGTGGACTCGATGCGCAAGGTGGCCAAGAAGCGCGAGACGACGGCGCAGAAGCAGCAGCAGGCGCAGAGCCTGGCGAATATGCGCAAGGCGAACGATACGCCCGTGCAGCCGATTAATAAGCATACCCCAGCGCAGTTTAGCAAGATTAAGCATGATAGGGAGCAGGCGATTCTGGAGCAGAAGGCGAGGTTGGTGCAGCAGCAGGAGGCGCATAGGAGGGTATGTTGATCATTTTACTTTTATTTTATTTTCTATTCTTTCATTGTTATGCACTGGTTGCGACTATTCAATCCCCTTTGATCAAAAACTAACATATTACAGGCGCAAGTACAGGCACTCCGAAACCAGCAGCCAAACATGCAAATGGGCTACCCCGGCGGCCAGAACCAGCAACAACAGCGCGGAAACCCGAACATGAACGCCCCCCCACCCCCAAACATGGGCGTCAACAATAACCCGCAAAACAACCGCCCCACCAACCTCTCCGTGCCCGGCCAGCACCACCCCCAACAACAGCAGCAGCAACAGGGTATGCAACAACTCCCCAACGGCATGGGCGCGCCCGGTATGCCAATGCCAAATCTCCACCCGGGTATGGGCGGTCCGATGCCACTCAAGGGCGTCCCGCAACAGGCACAGATGGGAATGCAGGGTATGCCCATGGGTCCCGCGCACCGCCTCCCAGCACCGAACGCGACGCCAGATCTGAGTCTCGTCATGCAGGCCCAGCGCATCTCGCAGCAGCAGCGCGCGGCGGTGCAGATGCAGCAGCATCAGGGAGGGGCGCAGACTATGCACTCGTCGCCGCCGAATGCGATTCGTGGACTTCCTAATATGGGAGGAGGGGGCCCAGGACAACAACAGCAGCAGGGGTTTATGCCAACGAACGGCATGTCCCCCAACCCCATGCAACAGCAACAACAGCATTTCGCCGGCTCTCCACCCGCCGCCGGTGTAGCGGGTCTCCAGGGATCGCCGAGATTAAACCCCCAGTACGCGCAGCTGGAAGCATCGTATCGTGCTAAATTCCCGGCTGCGACACCGGAGCAGGTGAGAAAGATGGTCGCCGATGCGCTGGGGAATGCGCAGAGGCAGGCGGCTATGCATGCGGCCGCCGGAGGGGGGGTGCAGGGGATGCAGGGCAGTTCGCCCGTGCAGTATGCGCAGATGCTTAGGGCGCAGCAGGAACGGCAGGCTGCCGCTGTTGCGGCGCAGGGGATGCAGGGACAAGGACAGCAGGGTGGCCAGGGTGGTCAGGGTCAAGGGCAGGGGCAGCAGGGACAGGGAGGACAGGGACAAGGACAGCAGGGGATGCAGCAGGGAGGACAACAGCAGGGGATGGGACAGCAGCAAGGTGGCGGACTGCAACCTCAGCAGATGCAGCAGCAGAGGAGTGGGAGCGCGACGTCTGCGGGGACGAAATAGGGGGATGAAGAAGGGGAAGGGAGTTTTGGGGTTGAGCGCGGGGTAGGGGGTGTGGAATGTAGTGTTGTGGTCGCGGGGTGTTTGTGTATACATAGCGTTCGTACGTTTGGTGCGTGCGTGCGTGGTTATTGCTTTGACTGGCTTACTGGCTGGATGGATTGCTGGCTGAACTGGTGGCTGGCTGGCTGGATGAATGGATGGATTGCTGGATGGATGGACGGAAGGGAATGCAATGGATGCAATGGAATGGCTTACTGCCTGCTATGCTATTACTGCTACAGTTTGGGAGCGAACCAACGAACGAACTAGGTAGTTTTGCTCCCCCATCACGGCATCGTCGTCGTTTTGTGTCCCCTTTTAAGACACGTGGCGACGAAGTATATATTTTTGTAATAAATTACCCTTTCAACTCATCTGTATGTCTCTATTTGTGTCCATGATCACTCTTGGGTGTTTGCAATCAATCAATTATCTGTCGTCCGTTGTCCGGTTGCAGCCTCTCCCTTTCCCAGCCATTTTTTGGACACAAGGAAGGAGAGTCACGTGATGGAGATACTGGATGGAGTTAGCGCGGTCATTATGTTGTTTTATCTGATTTCACGTGATAACCCACCCCACCAACAGCAGCGGATCCACGGCGGGGTAGGTGGGAAGGGACGAATCGAATCAAGGGTGTGTGTGGACAAGGGCTGCCTTGGTATTGTTCTTTCGTTCACATCACGTCTCTTGTTTCGCAGGAATCGAAGTTCTGGCTTTTTTGTTTTTTGTGTCTGTTGTATAAAGTGCAACCTGGAAAGAAAAGAGGGAAAAGCAAGACAAAAGGAAAAGCAGCGGGATAGGCAAGAGGAACTGAGCAGGTTTAAGGGTTTTATTTGTTACCACCACGACGCCGTTGCGTTTGGCAGGGAGGTGCCACCGGTTCAGAACTTGGACGACGGGAGAGAAGAGGTGAGAGGCTTTGTTTGTTTGTGTCTTGGAATCAGTCAGTGGTGGTATCGGACGAGGCTCGAGCTGGGAGCGTGATTCAGCGAAACTATGGCGGGGCGGAGACTGCTTCTAGGGGGTTTGATATTGGGGGTCCTGGCTGTGGTGGTGCAGTGGAGGGGGGGATTGTGGTGCGGCCACGTTTTTCTTTATGTGGTCTTTTTTGTTTATGTTTGGGGAGGAGGCGGGCAAGGGGGTGAAGTTTCACTGTGTTGATGATGGGGGACTCCGTGGTGGTGGGGGACGAATGAGGTTGTTGGCAAGGGGGTGAAGTTTCACTGCTCCTGCTACTTGTTGACTCCTTGATGGGGATGAATAAGAAGCTGCTGGCGGCCGGGTGACTGCACGCCCACTTGCAAACCTATCATAACTTATTCACCAGGATACTAACCAACATTTTAGGATAACCACCACCACCACAAGAATAATAAGCAGGCTACCAGCCTCCCCACCCACCATGTCCACCACCACCCCCAAGTCTCACTTCGAGACCCTCCTCCAATTCGACGCCGACTACGCCCCCACCAGACTCACGCAATACAAGTCCACGCGGACAGGCATGCAAGTCGTAGTCGTAGACCGCAAAGGCCCAAAAGTCCAAGGCTACTTCACCCTCGCCACCGAGATCTTCGACGACTCCGGCGCGCCGCACACGCTTGAGCATCTCGTCTTCATGGGGTCGAAGAGCTACAAGTATAAGGGCGTCTTGGATTTACTCGCTAATCGCGCGTACTCTAATACGAACGCTTGGACGGCGACGGATCACACTGCTTACACCCTCGATACGGCGGGGTGGGAGGGATTTGCGCAGATCTTGCCGGTGTACCTAGAGCATGTGATCGTGCCGACGTTGACGGATGAGGGCTGCTACACGGAAGTGCACCATGTGGACGGTGACGGGAATGACGCGGGAGTCGTGTACTCCGAGATGCAAGGCGTGCAGAACAACGGCCCCGAGCTTATGGACCTCGCCGCGCGCCGCGCGCTGTACCCAGAGGGCGTAGGATTCCGGTACGAGACGGGCGGGATGATGGAGCAGCTGCGAGTGCTGACTGCGGAGCGGATCCGGGAGTTTCATCGGGAGATGTACCAGCCTAAGAATTTGTGTCTTGTTATCGTGGGGGAGGTGGAGCATGAGAATATGTTGGAGATTCTGGATGCGTTTGAGGAGAGCATCCTGGGGGATATTCCCAAGCCCGATGCTCCCTTCAAGAGGCCCTGGATGGAGTCCCCCCAGACCCCGGAGCTGAAGGAGACGGTGCTGCAGACGGTGGAGTTTCCGGAGGAGGATGAGTCGGCGGGGGATATTTTGGTTGGCTTCCTCGGGCCGGATTGCAATGATGTCGTGCAAACTGGTGCGCTGAATGTGCTCCTCACCTACCTCTCTGGCTCCTCAATCTCGATCCTGGAGAACACGATGGTTGAGCGCGAGGAGCTGGCTAGCTCCATCAGCACCTGGTGGGACGCGCGACCGAACTCCGTCATCTGGCTACAGCCGACGAGCGTCGCGACCGAGAAGCTGGCGGCGGTCGAGAAGAGGCTCTTTGAGGTGCTGAAGGAGGTCGCTGACAAGCCGCTCGATATGAAGTACATGGTTGACTGCGTGCGTCGCGAGCGTCGCCAGGTCATGTTCCAGGCGGAGAGCAACTCGGAGTTCTTCTCCACGAATGTGATTAACGATTTCCTCTTCGGGAAGCGCGATGGGTCGACGCTGAGGGATTTGGCGTCGATTAAGGAGTATGATGTCCTGGAGAAGTGGACGGATGACGAGTGGCGCGCTTTCTTGAGACGGTGGATCTCGGATGCTAAGCATGTTTCTATCCTCGGGAAGCCGTCGAAGGCTATGTCGGATAAGCTTAAGGCTGAGGAGGTTGCGCGTGTGGCGGCGCAGAAGGATGTGTTGGGTGTGGATGGACTTAAGGCGTTGGCGAAGAAATTGGAGGATGCGAAGGCGAAGAATGATGCGCCTATCCCGCAGGCGATCTTGGAGCAGTGGCCTGTTCCGGGGGTGAGCTCGATTCACTTTATTGAGACGGAGACGGCGAGGGCGGGGCCGGCACGTAGCTTGGGGGTTAAGGAGGTTGGTGCCCAGAAGGTTATTGATAAAGCTAAGGATGCATCGCTGTTCTTGCAGTTTGAGCATGTTCCGTCGAACTTTGTCTTGGTCAGTGTGCTACTTGGGACGTCGGGGATCCCGGTCGAGCTGCGTCCTCTTTTGCCGCTCTTCATTGACAATTTCTTCAACACACCGGTCATGCAGAATGGCGAGAAGATTCCATTCGAAGCTGTCGTAACCGACCTTGAGAAGGACACTATCAGCTACGCCATCGGTGGCGGTTCGCGCCTCGGGCACAGCGAGGGCGTCGGCATCGTATTCGAAGTCGAGCAAAACAAATACGAGCAAACAATCCGCTGGATCCGCACCATGATGTTCGATGCCGTCTTCGACGTCACGCGCCTCCGCGCCGCTCTAACCAAGATCCTCGCCGACATCCCTGAAGCCAAGCGCAGCGGAAACAGCATGGCCTACGCCGTCGACGCTATGATCCATCTTGATTCCAAATCGACCGTCAAGGCGCGAAACACCCTCGTCAAAGCCGTCTACCTGAAGCGCATCCGCAAGCTCCTCACTACCGACCCTGACGCTGTGATTGCAAAGCTCGAAACACTCCGCAAGAGCCTCTTTACCTTCTCTAACGTCCGCGTTCTCGTCGTCACGGACGTCAACAAGCTCCCCAACCCCACCGAGCCCTGGTCACACCTCAGCGACGCCCTCGGCGCCCCAACAGACCTCCTCCCAATCGAGATGCAGCACCAGCGCCTCAGCCCCGCCGGCCGCGCTCCGGGCTCCCTAGGCACAGTCGTCGTCCCCATGCCTACCATCGACTCCTCCTTCGCCATCAGCTCCGCCACCGGCCCAACCTCCTACACCGACCCGCGCATCCCCGCCCTGCTCGTCGCAGTCGCCTACCTCGACGCCGTTGAGGGCCCACTCTGGCGCGCAGTCCGCGGCACGGGTCTCGCGTACGGCACGAGCTTCAGCCGCGACGTCGACGGGGGGTTCATGCAATTCCGCGTCTACCGATCGCCTGACGCACACAAGGCATTCGCGCGCAGTCGCGACGTCGTAGCCGCGTTTGCGAGCGGGAAGGAGCCGTTGGAGAGGAGTTTGTTGGAGGGGGCGGTGAGTGCGATTGTGGTGTCCCTGGCGGATGAGCAGGCGACGATGGGGATGGCGGCGCAGATGAACTTTGTGAATGGGGTTGTGAGGGGGGTGGAGGAAGGGTATAATGAGGAGTTGTTGAGGAAGGTGAGGGAGGTGGGGGAGGGGGAGGTGAGGGAGGCGATGGGGGAGGTGCTGGTTAAGTGTTTTGAGCCGGGGGTGGCGAATGTGGTTGTTACTTGTGCGCCGGTTGTGGCGGAGGTGAGTACTATGTACTCCTTTTTGGGGTGATAGGTGGACTAATGTGTGTGCGTAGGCTATTGTTAAGGGCTTTGAAGCCGATGGGTTTAAGACCGAGGTTCGTGCTCTGGGGGATTTTAAGGATGATTATGGACTTGTGGGGGATGAGGATGAGGATGAAGAAGGGGAGAGCGGGGATGAGAGCGGGAGTGGTGAGGAGAGCGAGTAGATCGGGGGTATGACCTATGTAGTATCTGTACATGAAGGCATTCAGTAAGGGTAGGCTATAGAAAATGATAGGCATTTCAGTTCATGAAAAGGGGGTGCACGTGACGTTTGAGAGTGAGGAGTGATGCTCGATCAAAGGTGGGTATTATATTGCTAAGTAGGCTTGTTACAACGGGAATGTATGCTCCGTGATATCGTCTTCTCCGAATTATGCGCGTGGCACCCGCAGATTGGCCTTCACGCGCTCGAGGAGCTCGGCGCGGGTGGCGGTTGCGGAGGGCTGGAGGTTTCGCTGGGGGGGTGTTAGTTGAGCTTCAAGTTTGCCGTTGGGAGGGGTGAGGAGAGGCATACGTTTTTTAGCCACTGCCTGATTTCTTGCTCTGTCCAGTCGTCGGGGTCTGTGGTTGTTAGTACTGCTGTATCTGGGTGGCGGAATATCGGGGAGTGAAGATAGGATGGATGAGGGAGTCGGATGATGAGGTCTAAGAGACGCGGGAGAATTTGGCGCGAGGCAGGGCAGGGCAAGGAAGACCAACGAACTATGAGGCGAGCATACTTCCTGTGGGATCAGGCTGGGCGGGGAACATGTCACTGCCCCATATGGACCACACGGCTGCTGCTGTGACGATTCCGGCGAAGGCTGGGGAGTGTTAGTGATGAGATGCGAGGTGGTGAGGGTGGAGTGGTTACCAGCGAAGGTGTTCTGGAGTTGGTGTTAGTGGTGGATCTTATTTAAGGATTTGGGGGGCTTACTCGAGAGTTTAGAGCTTTGTCTATGGGTGTTCGAGCCATGGTGAGGATTTGGGGATGGTGGCGAGGTTTGGTGTTGTGGTTTGTAGGAGGTGATGGGATTAGGTTATTGTCTTGAGTTCAACGAATAAACTCTGTAATATGATGAAGCTGTATTTCCTACAATTGTGAGAAAAGGGCAAAGCCTTATATTAATGCCTTTTAAAAAAAGGAATGACTCGTCTCGAAAAGAACAGACTGGCTTCCTCCTCCCGCCGCGTCACCCGTCGCATAAACTCAGATTCCCCGCTACGCCACACCACCATCCCCAAATGCACTAGCCACACCCAGTCCCCAACCCAATGCACTAGCCACATATAGTACGTACCCTTACCCCAGCCACACCCACACACCCACATCGATCGTCCTTGCCCTTCGCTTAGGGAATTTCTCGCGCACACCCGAATTATTCACGGGCGAGTAGAGCAACGACGTTAATTCCTCACGAAATCGAATCCCTCTCCCCTTTTCGACAAAAACAACCGCCAAAATGCCTCGCGAGATTTCCGACATCAAGAACGTGAGTTGCGACTTCATTTTCTGCTGTTAGAGGCTGGGGGAAGCTATGAGAGAGAAGGAGGGAGAGAAAGTACAGCCAGAGGACGGGAGCAGGCGCATGAGGGGACTCGAGATTGGAGAAATGGGAATTGGACTCGGGGAGAAAGATACTGCGCGGACGGACGGGACTATCAATTCGACTGCGACCCTTGGGCGCGTATCACACGTCTTGACGAGTGTCACGAATGCGCTATCGATTGGAAGGGTCACGACAAACCACACCACTTCGACCCTGATTTGTCCCTGATTCTTTCTCCACGGGTCCTCTTCCGCTCTCTCCTGGCTTCCGGCTGTGCTCTCTCTCTCTCTCGCCGTCTCTCGGGCTTTCTACAGTGGTGGAAATAAGACACATCTTGTGAAGAGTTATACTGACATACCCCTCAGTTCATCGAGATCTGCCGCCGCAAGGACGCCAGCTCGGCTCGCATCAAGCGCAGCAAGAAGACCTCGGCCATCAAGTTCAAGGTCCGCTGCCAGCGCCACCTCTACACCCTTGTCCTCAAGGACTCCGAGAAGGCCGACAAGCTCAAGCAATCCCTCCCCCCGAGTACGTCCCCACCGGCTTCCCCCCCCGCCCACACAGGCGCACGCACAGAAACTAACACACAACGCAGGCTTGACCATCGCCGATACCCCCAAGAAGAACCAGAAGGGCAAGCGTGTCGCTTAAGCGGATTTTTTTAGCATGATGGGGTGCTGAGGAAGGTGGCTATGCATCGCGCAGGGTTCGGAGGGCGTACGGCTGGCTGGTGGCGCGAGGGGAATTACTGGGCGTTGTGGCCTGATCGCGGGCTTGTAGATGGCTAGGCTAGCTAAGAATACCATGATGGATGCACCACCCACGCGGATGTCCTTTGGGGATTTGTGATACTGACGTTCATTGCCTTTTTACCATGTTTTCCACGATATGTGAGCATTCTCATCCCAGGCGATGCAGGGGCACGTTGTGTTTCCACATGGTGTTATCATTCTCCAGTGAGAATAGCGTGATATCTTGGCAACGGATTGAGGGAGCCTTGGCTCTGTTGCATGATATTGCATGACCTGATCACAGTTGAACAGGCCTTGCAACAGCTCCTTTCATTGTCTACCCCCATGAAGGGACCGTTTGGCATGAGGACTTATTGTTTTTATGGAGAATTGGGGTGTCCGAGTGTTGCATTGATATGTCAAAGCAGCTGTCTCACTCATATTTTGATCCACAGCAATGGTCAATCAAACCAACTACACCTTGTCGCCATATCTCACATTACTGCTAACGGCAGACGAATCTGGCAAATAGCATGATGTCAGAGTGGTCTTTGTTAGGGTCTCTGCCAGGGGACCTCAATTTTGCGGCTAACAATTTAGTAAGGGCTCTGGATAAGCGCAAGCGCCCACCCCCTTATATATCAACTCTCGCCATCAATATCTTATAAGCGGCACGGTGGCGCAGTGGTAGTACCACTGTCAGGACAATCCGGCCAGGGCAAGGAAATGAATAAGGAAAGGTCATTAATTCGACTCCCAGTAATCAAACGACAAGAAAAAAATAAACAACTCGACACAAACGCCAAAAAGTAAAATCAAGTGATTTTCTCCTCATGGTCTGATACAAATATCAGACTGTGAGTCTTTTGCTATTTTTTTGCTTTGGGATATGGCGGCCTGATGAGTTATTTCGTCCTTTGTCCACTCTCATTATCTTCAAGTTGCTTCACGGTGATGTCTTTGGATACATTTTGTACGACAACTACGGCTCGGTGAACAAAAGTTTACAATAGTCGAACATAGTGGTATTTAGCTAAACAATTCACAAACAACCTGCTATACAAATCCCAATCAAATCCACCTGACATTACCAGGCATCATTCACCATTAGCAATCCTGGCCTCCGCAGCCTCCGCCCCAAAGTGCCTCGCAACCTCACGATCCAACCTCTCCTCAGCAGCAACAGCACCTTCCACCGCCCTCTTCCTATTCCCAAACAAACACTCCCACAGATCATCGTTGCCAACAAACTCCCCACCTTCCTTGCCCTTCGTCAGCAGCTTCGCAAGAGGTGCCTGCTGCAGCTCCAACGAGTTCGCGACTTCAATCTTGCGGTCTGCAAGCTCGGGCGTGCTTTCCTTCGACGGTGTCGTGCTCGCACCACCCATGTGTTCCATGCGTCGACGCACTGAGATGTCGTAGATGGCCTCCTCGACCGTACCGTCAATGAGGTATAGCCACACTGTTGTGGCTTGCTGCTGCCCGATACGGTCGACTCGTGCGATGGCCTGGAGCTCGAGGGCGGTATTGATGAGTGGCTCACAGAGAAAGACGTGACTGGCGTTGACGAGGTTCAGGCCTGAAGACTGCGATTTGGCGTGCAGGAGGAAGCATTCGGTGGCTGGGTCGTTCTTGAACTTCTCGATTCCACCCGGCTTGTCGATGGTTGAGTAGCCGATGCGGTGATGGGTGAAGGCGCGGCCGAGGATGACGAGGAAGTCGCTGAATTGGGAGAAGATGATGGATTTGGCGAAGGGGTCTGCTTCACGGAGCCAGAGAAGGTGTCGGCAGAGCGTGTCGACTTTCGTGGTGAAGGAAGGACCGACGAGGTCAATGTTCTTGATCTGGGTGAGTGTGTCCCTACTTATCTGGGAATATATGCCCGACTTCTTGCTGGGAGAAACTAGGGCACGATCTTGATTATGAGGTGTGATAGGCGCCTCTTCCGCCATCTTCAGTTCCCGTGGCTTATATGTAATGTCGTGTAGATCATTCACCGTTAACAAGCGTTTACACGCTGGACAGTTTTTGTGTTGTCGGAACCAGAGCCCCATGCACTCTTTACAAAATATGTGGCCACAAACGGTCAACAACCCATTCTCGAAGGGCGACGTGCAGATTAGACATTCCCTTGCTTCCGCATCTGTTTTGCTCTCTTCTTTTAAGTGGACAAGATATCGCAGTTTAGAGGAATTTGTCGCAATTTTAGCACCGAGTTTCTGCTCCGTGTCTAATAAAGTTATAGACAGATCGGGGGGACTGTCTTCTCCTAGGGGCAGCACCATGTCGGAAATTTGCTGAAGCTGTCGATAATACTCCACACGCAAGTTCATTAGCGATGTGAATCCGTCAATCTCCTGGCGCAAAGCCGTGACAGCCTTGAGCTGTTTGTCGAGGTGCGGGCGGACAATGGCCATGTTCCGCTCAACGATGGCCAACTCATTGGCCGCTCGTGAACTACCTTTTCCCGCATCCATTCTGAGTTGTGATGATAGCGTCTTTAATTCAGAGAGGATACCCTTGACAGATCCCATGGCCTTCGGTGGTTTCACTTCTGCGCGAGCTTGTAAAAGCTCTAGTGTTCTCCGGGGTAATGACCATTTGCCATCTTCGGCCAGTTCAATGTCTGCTTCAACGTCTGTTTCGGCCTGATCAACAACTGCTTTGGCCCGTTCAGCTTCCGCCTGATCAACAATTGCTTCGGCCTCTGCAGCTTCAGCCTGCTCAATATCGTCTTTGGCCTGTTTAATGGCAACCTTAACCTCATGCTTCACAAGTACATTTTCCTGACCCGTTAGAGCATCATGTCGGTCTTCGATAACAGCACGCAAAGCCAGCACATAGATGACAATCTCCTGCTGTAGCTCAGTAGACTGCAGATACTCTTCACCGGTCATTTCAATGGCCCCTTCCTCATCTACCAGGGGCTGAAGTAGGTTCTGGATCGTGGTTTCACGCCATTCATCCAGCTGATTTGCTTGTGCGTCCAGTGCGGCAGCTAGTCCGTCTAGCTGCTCAAGTAGCCTTATGCTCTCGATTCCTCCTTTTTGTGTATTTATGTGAAATTCAGGGATGGACAAAAAATCTTCGGACGAAGCCCTCTTAGCGAGTCGCTCCATTGGCTTTGTGTTCTTCCGAAAGATCTCCTTCAGGATTTCCTGTCGGATCATCTTAGCCTGCTGATAGCCTTCTGCCTCCAGCTTTTCGAGTTCCATGAATTCTTCGGAGTCGGGCTTTGTCATCTCTTCATTCGACTTGATCTGGAAATATGCATTGGCACAGAAGAATACTGCTATGTGCTGGATTTCAAGCGCAGCATTGAGCCTGTTACGAAGTGCGCCAACGCGTAATGCGCTTTCGGCACCAGGTTCCAGATCATCAGTATCGCTGTAATCGCCAGACGAAACTTCGTCATCATCAAGCAAGGGCCCACCGCCCAGTGCCTTATTCCCTTTGGGAGAATCTATCTCGTGCTGTAGCTGCTCTCGGCAAACAGAAACGGCAGCATTTGCATCCTCTAGCACGCTTTTCCAAATTTCTAAAGCCTCTTTGACACGGGGCGAATTTTCTAAAGTTTGGCCCCTCTTGAGTCGGGTGAGGTGTAGGGTCCGCTGGTCTCCGCGTACAGTCAACTCTGTTTGCTCCAGCATGGTCTCGAGAACCTCTTCTATAGTGCGCAGAGGCCCGTCTTTTCTCCCCAAGGCACGGCGGTTTTTGACTCCAATTTCGGGATGTAAGGCGCTTTGCCTTAGCCGGCTAAGCCAGGCTCTCATCCGTTCCAACGTTCTGACCCTGGCAGGATCCCAGTCATCTGTCAACGGGCCTCCTTCGAGATCAACGCCACATTCGTCGCACATTTTTTGGAACAATGATTGGTAATGTTGCTCTTCGACTGGTGTGAATGGCATAGTAATGACGTATCGCTTCTGGGGTGGGAGCTGCAGTTCTTCTCTCACGATACTCTTCGTGTGGCGGAGGGCTATACGCTGGAATAAGGATTGAAATGCAGGCGGGTTACGGAGCATTGCGGCCCATGTCCATTGAAGGATGCCGAAAGGCTCATAGCGGACGAATTTCAGCAATCCAAATAGGTCTAATATATGTTAGTCTCATAAACTGAGGTGATATATGTGAGGCTCAGAAATAAAGCTGACGCCAAACGCTGGAATATAATGGTATGCATACCTTCAACATCTTTTTTGACTGGCGTTCCAGTTACGCCCCAGGAGTTGACACGGGGAACCATCTGAGCCATCGTAGCTGCATTTGTAACGCTACCTTCTATCATCTGTGCTTCGTCAAGCACGCATCTCCACCACCGAAAGTGGGTGAAGATTGACATATTCAGCTTTGAGCCGTCTAAATGGCGTGAGACACGGCCAGGACCTGGTGCTGCATGGTATATCTCCCCAGAAAGAACTCTGTAGGTGGTTAGAACGACGTCGTGCTCGGAAATCATGTCCAATAGTTGCTCGTGGGAAAGATTTTTGTATTTCGTTTTCCCTTGATAATGCATCACCTTCAGGCTTGGCGCATGGCGTGCCAGCTCGGATTGCCACTGTTTCAATATTGATGGCGGCGTTATAATAAGTGTCGCCTTAGTTGGGATGGCTTCGTGAGACGTATATGGATCCACAATGGCCTGTAAGCTGTCTGGGCGACTTCTGTGAAGAGTTATCAATGCGGTGATTTCTAGCGTTTTGCCTAATCCCATCTCCTCAACAAGAAGCCCCCCAATAAGTTCATCTTCCGCAGCTTTGTATGTGGATAAATCTCGTGTCGCAGCTTGGAGAAGAGAGCTGACCCAACAGGTGCGCCCATCGTCATCCACCACCTCATAGAAAGAGCAGGGTGTCCTTTCAGGCTTAACAGTCGCATCCTTCACGCAGTTCTCTTCTGGAGACCATTGAACACCCTCTCTCTCAAGAAGCCACCGAACCGATCTCTTCTGAAATGGATATAATTGAGTCTTTAGTTCTGGGATCTCTATTAACGCTGCTGCTGCGTCGTCCTTTTCCGGTACATGAACGCTGTTGTAAAAATCTTGGGGCAATATGCGGGCACCCTTATTGTTGCTCTGTGCAGGATCCGGAAAGTATGCTTCCAAGACAGATTCAAGGTCGCGTCTTTTGGGGAGGGTTGCCGATATGTATGCCAACGCGGGACATAAATTCCACTTGACAGTCCATGTCAACAGCAAAACCTCAAAGCCCTCTTCAACAGACAGAAAAAATGTTGTCTCGGCCCATAAACGGCCATGGGCCGTCGGGTTATGCTTGGATTGGGCGCGAAATGGAATCGCTCCCGCAATGTTGATGTCGCGAATTGGCACACTATCAGCATCAAAGGTCCCATCCAGAATGCTCCAATCACGACCTCCGTTATCACTAATTCTTAGTTTAACTTGGTCTCCAGACTCCTCGACTTGAGTCCCTGCTGTCTCGCTCTGATAGGTGAGAGGCGGCCTTGCATTTTTGCGTGGCGACTGGCGAAATTTCAAAGTGAGTGATGACCGTTTAACTACCATGTAGTCAAGATTGCTGTCACTATCCAGTCGCTGGCGTTTACTTGGAGGTTCTTGAAGTTTGAGCTCTGGCAACGTTGTCATGCGCTCCAAGTACTCCACGATGCTGCTTGGGCAATAGCCTGCAAAATCGAATGTTAGAACCACCAGATCTTATGTTATTAAACACTTCTTGTCTGAATTACCTTTGTTTGAAATATCGACATCTGCCATGCGCTGGTCTACTCCATTCTCACCAGATCTTGGGTTGGTAATATGCGCCATGGCAACGAGGGTCGGGTCCAAGCAGGACGCGAAGTCCACCAGTGGGTGGTATGAGAGTAGTATTGGCCACTCGCACGCGCAAGCTCAGCCAGAAGCCAAATTAGCTTGCAAACAAACTATTCTGGATGTAATAACATGGAGATGATAGAAGAGCAACTTAATAATGAAGGATGAGGAGGCAAGAAGGTAAGCGAAGAAGAATGGTGTGAAGATATGAAGGAGGAAGGGAGGGGGGGAATCGAAAGTTAGGCAATAATTGTCTTATCGCTTATCGACGAGAGTCAGCCTCGTCCGACCTACCATGTTCGAGGACGGTATGGCGGTACCTTGGTCTAGGCAGGCACCCCCCCAGGCTCTAGTCTACCCCACCAACCCGCAGCCTTGCCAACCCAAAACGCCTCCATGACCCGCGAGTAGATAAATTTGCATTTATATAAAGCAAAGGGTTGCCAATTCTATCTGATTTTTTAAAAATGAGTTTATGGAGGTTTTAGAAGCTATTTTCCCGGTCTTGGCATGGAATATTTGAATACGAGTAAGCGCCATGCAGGGATTCAGACGGACATTTAAAATGGCAAAGCGGCGTTTTGCAGCCGAGCGTATGGAGTAGCGCACAGGCGACATCTCAGCGTCAACGAAACCCCACAATACACCGGCTTACAACTTCCACAGGCCATGACCCAAGTCTTTAAATTTGGTCTGGCGCATTGCCAATTGTACATTGTTCTTGATATTCTATATATCATCTGCGAACATTGAATGCGCAGACAATGCCGAGTGCCAGACATGGCCCAGGTGCTGGGGCGCCACAGAGGGGCGCCATGATGGCATCTCTGAAGTCTGCGCAGATGGTTCAGAACAGAGCTGCTCTGCCTGCTGGTATGCCCCAAAATCCGATAGGTAGCTTCCATATGTGCTAACAGCTATCAGAGATTCTTGCGACCGTCTTAGACTACCTGCCAGTCTCCGATCTCATGCGCTGTGCTCGAACTTCCAAGCGCATGAAGGAAATGGTATACGATGACACGCGATGGGTACAAAGACTACAATCTATGGGGTGTTGGAATGAAGCAGAGGCAAGAGCACGATTTGAGGAAGTTATGCGCAAGAAATGGGAGGCCCAGAAAGCAAAGCACGACGAAGAGGCGAAGAGGAATGGAACCGGAGTCAATGGCACCGGAGAGGGGAGAAAGACGACCACTACAATTTTCGATGCTGGCGTCGAAGAAGAGAGGCAAAAGCAGCAGGCGCCAGCTATACATGGAGCGAATGTCGGTCTAGCTGACGGTTTCGAAACTCTCGCTATAGCGCCACCTACGTCCAAACCAACAACTACAAACCCAAGGCCGTCGCTAGAGGACCCTATAGCATTGCTGACTGTCTTGAGTAAAGTCAAGTCAGTTCGTGGATATGCACGACCCGAATATGCGCGTGTTTATGGCGCATTGGGTCCATTTTACCAGGATTTTGCGAGGTCCAAAAGCCATACGGATCCCGTTATATTTCGTGTTTATCGCGACCCAGAACAACAAGCACAGATGCTTGCGCAACTCCAGAAGTTTGCCAAAAGTGACTGGGCCCAGGGTTGGCGGCAACGAGAGGAGAAGCTGAACACAATGGTCGGCATCTTCGAGAGTGCAGTTCTGAGAGAGTTTGAACAAGGTTATGAAGCTTGGGACGTGGAAGGACGGATGCACAGATATGCTCACGTCCTTGGTATTCTTAATGGAGGACAGGCTGGGGTCGAAATATTTGTTCAAAAACACCCCGTCTTCACAGATCATGTACAGTTTGGCAATCCAATGGACTGCCTCAACCAAGCAGCCGCAGGCTCAATAGACCTGAAGCCATCCCTCGCATTTTTCGAGACTCTACTAAAGCTCATCAATGAACAAGCAGAAACTATCGACAAGATATTTCCACCTCGTTTAAATGTTTTGGAAGTTTTTCTTGAAAGGATTGGCGAAGACGTCATTGGAGACTGGGTAACGCCTCTTTTCGACGAGTCACACGAGCGAAATATACAATCTTATCTAAAAGCGGTTTCGGGGATATTCGAGCAATGTGTACAGTTCTCGCTACAGATTAAACCGCCGAGCACAGCGTCGCCGGAAGAGTTTCGAAGGAAAGTCCACGGGATTATTGTGAGGGTGTTTGAACCTCATGTGGACCTATATCTTCAAGATGAACTAGATTTCTTCAAGGAAGAAGCAGAGGAGCAAGTTAGCGGTTGGGAAAGGAAGCTCTCTGAAGAAGATGCATCAACAGAGTCGTTCTTTATGGCAAATGTGAACCGACAGGCGGACAAGAAGGATTTCCTGACATCCTTCAGGAAGGTGGTCATGATGCCCGTCAACGTGCTCCCAAGTTTCTCACCTTTTGCGACCTCAAAGTCTAGTGCAACACTTCAGGTTGCAACTGCGGCTACCCCTGGGGCTGGAGCCTCAATCACACCAACATCATCAAGGTCACACTCGCCAGCTGCAGTCCCGAGCATGCCATCGCCAAGCGCCGACGCTCCAACGGATGAGCTTGCGGCCAAAGCAGCTATTATGGCAAACAAGCTCGAAGGCATCAGGTCACTTTTCAGCATAGAGATTGCACTGACGCTTGTACATTCGGCCAAAACCAGCCTTGAGAGAGCTGCGGCTTTTGTACAACTTGGTGGCCAAACAGGGGAAGAGGCACGAGAGCAATGCGAGACAATATTCGTATTTCTACTACAAACTCTGGGGTCACGGCATGTAAAGAGCGGTTTCGACAAGGCGGTTGATCACTTATCCAAGTACAACCCACGGGAAGTGAGCGAGCACAGCAAGAAAGGAGTCGCGCCTCTCGTTACCTTTCTGGAGCTAGTCAACGTCGGCGACCTGATCTCTCAGATGGTCGACGTCTTCTACGAACAGCAACTCGCTGCGACAAAGCTAGTGGATAAAAACGACTTCCTCGACCCCGCCGTCAAGGCCAAGAAGAAGTTTGAGCAAATGCTCGACGAGCGCGTCGCCGCCGGACTGAACAAGGGCATCGACGTGCTCATGGACGAGATCGAATACGTCTGCGCCACCACGCAACTCCCATCCGACTACAACCCACCTCTAACAGCATCCGGTATACCCGACAGCACCTTCGACATCGGCCCAACACAATGCGCACAGGAGGTCGTCGATATCGTGTCCTCGCACACAGACATGTTGACAGGCAGCACGGACAAGAACATGCTCGACGTGTTCAACCAGGAGGTCGGACTACGACTGTTTACAGTGCTGTGCAAGCACCTCAAGCGTCAGCGCATCAGCGTCGACGGCTCCATCAAGCTCATCTCCGACATGAACCTCTACTTTACGTATATCCAGCGCCTGCGCAACGCGGATCTGCTGCAGTACTTCCGCGCGCTGCGCGAACTCAGCCAGATTTATTTGATTGGGCCGAAGCATGCGAAGGAGATGGCGGCGGTGATTGCGGATGGGGAGCGCTTTAGCGGCATCTTTCGCGCGGAGGAGGTATATGAGTTTGCAGAGCGGAGGGCGGATTGGTTTGTTGTTAAGAGGGATGTTGAGAGGGCGATGTATGGGTTCGGGTGTGCGGTGATGTAGATGGACGGGTGAGGAGGGTGCTTTGGTTAGACTATTTGGAGCATGGGAGGTTGGAGTGGCTTCGGATATAATCTTGGTAAGGATGGAATGAATAAAGGGCGGCAATATATTGGGATATATAAAATAGCCAGCATCACTACAAATGTAACAGCAACTCACCCAAAGACATACTGTTGATACAGGAACTCTCGTCGGTCGGCGCAATTGAACTGTAAAGTAAGACACCCCCTAGTCCCGGATCACAGTAGCTGGCCCGCGATTCCGCACTTCTCCTTTCCACATCGCCCCGGTCTCTTCATCATTCCGCCTCAGCGAGACATAATTTTCAATCCCTTATAATTACCTGAAACCAAACCCCGTCGTCGTACTCCAGCTCCATGAGTTTCAATCGGTTAGGCATCCAACTTTTGGGAAACGCCCGTAACGTTCCTTCGTTGGCCTGAGCACGGCCGAGTGACCGACCAGTGAAAACACAGTATGAACGGGTACGCGCGTACGGCTAGCTGCAACCGACCCATTTCGACAATATCATGCTCTATTACTCTCTTTCCACAGTGCTTTTCCACTTTCGATCTATTTAGCCATAAAAGGGGAAATGCGAAAAGGTTCCCCGAATCAGATCATCCTCAATTCTGCTGCACTGGGAGAAGTATTGCTTGATTGCTAGATTTTGTGTGTCAAGTTTCTCCACCATTTGCGCCGCAAATTTTAGCGTTAACCGACAGCAAATCGATTCCGCAGTTATCACATTTGACACACGACATATAAGGGACCCCTAGAATATATAATGCAGCCTGCCAATGGAATCAAAGTGCTGAGTTAACCCCAAACCGAGGTGCACTTTGTATGTATAATATTCGCTGTATTCGTACGTGGGCATGCTCCATTGGCTTATTTATAGCTTTTTTATAGGCTGTTTCGAGCTTGGCACTACACAAAAACCAGCAAAGATTTGCAACATAGCCTCTCTTGCATGATTTCATGTCAATTCGTGCAGTAATAATTGTGTGTCGCGTGCTGTGGCATGCCTTCTCATGTTCTCTCGTGTCTTGAGTGATCAACAGTAACACGAGTGCCGGGACCCAATCACATGTAAACAAAATGAAACACAAGAGAGCATAGCCTCGCCCAAAAAACAAGAGCTGGAGTTTCATAAACCATTAAATAAATATCTTCAAACAGCGGCGGATGTAAAGCCATAGCCACAGTCATGAAACGAGCACTGCGGAAATACTAAGATCGGCAATTTATTTACCGGAGCGCCTATCCACAGTATTGGGGGCCGCGCTCGTATTCCGATCAGATCAGCTAGATCGACATGGTACATTTTGCTGCTGCCTGGATTAGGCAACGCCTTATGGCCATCCATTGTGAGGGTTCAATTTATGGCTGCCTGTTCTCTAGCTGCGCCGCAAACGCCGGACTCGGGGTAGGAGTAAGAGGGCGTGACTGCCGTCCGTGCTGCGCGTGCCATTGGCCCCTTTACGACCGGTTATTCACACCTTCGTTAGAGGAGAGATTTGCGAATCATGGCCCCGCCCAACAGCGAATGATTTGAGCCGCTGTCCAGTAGCGGCGATCGGCCTCCTCGAAGGATCTCCACTAAAGCGGACAGGGACGTGATCTTCAATTTAGGGGTCGGGAGAGCTTGTGCTAGCAACTGTTAGGTCCACTATTGCCGTCGTTCAGAGCATTAGACCGACAACTGGACCCCTGAAAATAGAACATGTGGATTGGGGCTGACAGCTTTGAAGTTCTCCGAGGGAAGTCTCCGACGAAGTAAGGGGAGGTCATGTGTTGAATGTTGGGTCGAAATGGGGGCACTGGGAGGTAAGGTGACACAAGCATTATTTAGCAACAGAAGTGCCTCCTCACCGTGCTTCATAGTATAATCGACGCCTGCTTGAATGATTTCCCTCGATGAGCTGCGTGACGCTGCGTGGATGAAGGCGCCAAACTCTCCCCCTCTCCTACCTCTCAACGGCCGCAAGATGCGCTACAGCAACGCGGTGCTGGTGCGAGCCAAAGCCGTGCTGCTGAAGTTCGCCCCCATCGCCGTCTTCGTCGGCATAATCCTCTACTTCCTCACCTCCTTCTACCCCTCCACGCGCACCTTCTCATGTCCTAGCAGCACGGCCGCCGTGCCCGTCAACCCCATCCCCAACCGCGTGCACTTCGTGCATATCATGCCCGATGGCCCCGACTCCGACATCAAGTTCAAGTTCAAGCACTTCGTCGCCATCTATTCCGCCTCTTTCTACTTCGGTCCCGACCTCATCTACATCCACACCGACGCCTCATATGCGTCCATCGAGCGTGCGCAGAGCGGGCCCATCGACAAAGCTCCAAGCAAGTGGGCGCACAAGATCCTCAATCTTCCTGCTGTCGTCGTGCGCCGCGTCAATGCCCCAGACGTTGCAACGGGGACGGGCATCGCCATAAAGCTGCTCGAGCATAAATCCGACTTCGTCCGCGCGCAGGCCGTCTACGAGCACGGCGGCATCTATCTTGACTGGGACGCGCACGCGCTGCGCGATGTGAAGCCGTTGAGGGAGTCGGGCTTTGCGAATGTCGTCGGCAGGCAGAAGGGGGGGCAGGTAAACAGTGGGGTGTGGATGTCGCGACCGAGGACGTTGCTGATAAAGCTCTGGGTCGAGCAGCAGCATGAGGTGTATTCGGGTGCCTGGACGGCCCATAGCAACGACCTCTTGACGTCGTTGTCGGAGAAGCATGGGGATAGCAGCTTGCTCACGATGATTGCTGAGCGCCTGATGCCGGAGAACAAAGAGGTCCTCATCCTGGAAAGAGTGGCGTTTGCGCCGATGAGTTGGAAACTGAGTGATGCCTCTAAGCTATTCATGCCGCATTTGGACGATAACATCGGGCAGATGGAGCGCGACGCATATAAGCCGGACTGGGAGATCGATTACTCGACGTCGTATATCCTGCATGCCTTCAAGCCCGACAGGAATGAGCATATTGAAAACTTTGACCGCGACAATGGCATCACGGTCAAGTATGTGTTGGCGCGCCAGAGCAACTTTGCTCTCGCCGTCTACCCTGCTGTGAAGCACGCGATCGATGCTAGTGTCATCTCCGCCGACGATTAGAGCCGCAGTGTCTGCAAACTGTTAGCCGTGTTTGGTTCGGTTGTAACAGTGCCAGAATACTAAGGAAGCATCGTATAGGGGTATTCAACGAGCCCCTGTCCAGAAACTGTGGTCCAAGTATGTCTGGATGGAGGACATGGAATCCCTTCCAGAGTGTGGATATAATACATTCACCGCTAGGATGGAAAAACAGCGCATAATACAGTGCAACGGAAAATACTCGAAGTGCCACAGAGCGCAACTCTTCCGGTGAAGAGTTACGCTACACAATTTCCCATATCAGGTGTTACAGGCACCGATGAGTAGGAGTTCCCGACAAGGACGCCCATCACGATGATGTGACGGAACGAACAAACAATAGTAATAGCAGATAGAATATGCATATAGAGTAATAATACAACCACTTACCTACTTCATCACAACAAGTATATAGAGAGAGAATAGATATGTCTGGGACAGATGTAAGCGGGGCTTATCCGTCGCGCGCGCTTGTTGAGGTTTCGCCGGCCATCCGGCTGAAAGTAAATAGCGTGTAATCCGTAAACGCCAGACTACTGGGAGGGGATATTTCAAGCAATTAACTCGGTCTATAGAATACAATCATATTTCAATTGTCTCTGCTGCACATATATTCATGCAGAATTGGCTGACTCAGTTCACAGAAATAGTGTCACATCTTCAACTGTCTCTGTGCTACATAGTATCTTCATGCAAATGGCCTACTCAAACGGCAGAAATAATCTCACATCTTCAAATTCCCCTCCATGATTCACAATATCTTAACACAAAAATATCTGACAAAGTTATGGTTTAATCAAAGGTATCATAATTCCAACCGCCCCTAGGCGCTGCTTCAGCAAGAAAATCATATCATACAAACGTTCATCTTCCCTTCGTCTCATCCTATGTAACCCCCGCCCGAACAATCATTCATAACTCAGTCATCCATCACCTTATCAGTGAGGCTAACGCCCTGCGGCCGCACCTCCGTCTGCTCCAGCTTGCCACCACCACCCACGCTCAACCTATTCAACGCACTCGACGCCGGCGGCTTCCGCGCCGTCGCCAGTCTCCCAACTACCGGGTGGCTAGGTCTTCCCACGCTATTCCGCTTTTCCACACCACCTTCATCAGCACCAGCATCCGCCGCTCCTGCGCCGAATGAATTGAAATCGCTCACTCCATTCGTAGCTTGCTGCAGCGCGCTGGACGCCGAGTGGCTATCTGGTCCAGTGGAGATGGAATCGATCGATCCCGGAATATCCAAACTAGTCCTGTTCACAGTGCTTCCAAGCGAACCCCTCGAGTTCCGCGTCTCTGACGCCAAAGTCGGCGACGTCTGGATGGGGAACCTCGTCTCCGGGCCCCCACTACTCCTATCCCTCCTATGCCCGCGCGGGCTCGGCGCAGGGCTAGTGGCTCTACTCCTCGACCCCCCCGCCGCGAGGATAGCGCGAGTCCTCGCCTCCATGTTTGCCTTGCGGTTGCTCTCGTCGGTGCTGATCGCTCTCGGGCGGTTGTTGGCGTTATTCGCGCTGTGGGAGAGCGAGCTGGCGCGCTTGAGTTCGCTAAAGATCTGGCTCTTGTGCACGAAGAGGTCGCGGATGAGACGGTAGGAGTGCTTCTCCTCTAGTGTTAGGGAGTTCTCTGCGCGGGGTCGGAGGATGCATGGGGCGAGCGTTTGGGCGAGGGCGGCGGTGTAGGCTTCGTCGGCTGAGGTTAGCTCGATTAGTCGAGTGAAGTGGGTCATGAGCGCGTCGAGGGTTGCGATGTTGGAGAGGCGAAGCTGGATAAGAGTGTTTTGGAGTACAGATACACGAGCCGAGTCCGTCGACTCTGAGGCGGGAGTGTTGTAGATGGTTTTAACAATCTCGTAAACGTGGGAAGAGACCAGGGAGTCTTAATAATATGTCAGTAATAGTCTACTTTCGAGGATTTGGTTTTCTTACCGGGAAGTTCTAGCAAGTACAGCTTGAGCACGCTTGCTACCACGGGTATATCATAGCGTTCGAGAATCTCCATTGGCACCGGCTTGGCATTATTGATCTCGTCTCTCAGGCGATGAGTGATTTGCAACGGCACATCGACAAGCCAGATGCCTCGTCTAGCCTCGTCACCTTCCAAGTCCGGATAGTGGTTGTCTAAAAATGTGAGGATAGATGTAATGGCATTCGGGACGCGCTTCTTATCAGCACGAGCGCGAGCCTCCAAGTCAACACCGAAGGTCTGCTCATCGGCAGAGTTGTAATAGTTGTCGTAGATCTGGACTTTGGGGGCAAAGCCACCAGTGCGGTAGTTCTCTAGGAGATAGCGGAGATCTCCCAGTGGCTGAACGGTCTCTTGGTAGAGCATCATCTTGTCGACGGTTGACTGAAGACTTGGGATGGCATTGCTGATTGCGCCAGAAAAATCAAGAACAACAGATTTGATAGCCTTTAGGCGGTCAAGCTCGCATCGCTCCATGAACTTGAGGTGGTCAATAATAGCCTCCTCAAGCTGGCATCGAAGCAGATCCAACTTTCGCACAGACGCCTTATATCTCTCATCCGCTTCGGCAGCTTCTCTCCGGAGACGCTGAGCTGGGGTCTCATTTGGGTGTTGGTTAACCAGACTCCATCCAGAAAGGTACTCTCCAACAGCCCCAACAACTGGCGACTCAGCAAAGTCGGAGTTGGGAGCGAGGGAAAATGTGCGGTTCAGAGGCTGTTTCTTCTCAGGTACGCCGGCGTACTGGAAGGCGCGTGGCCGCCATTGGTAGAACATCCTGCTGCTGTTGGCAAAAGTATTACCGACATTGCCAATCAGGCGCAAGAAGCCGTGGTCCACAAGATCCTGGCCAACACGCTCAGCATGGCTGATAGTGGTAGCGCCCAGGTGCTTTTGCAGATATTCCACAATACCAGCACCAGCTGTAGTGTTCTGATAAGTGCCAAGGATTGGCACCTTGGTGTCTCCGAGAGCCACAGTGTTTAAGGCATGCTCTAGCATCTTCTTAACCTGCTCGGGCTGGTAGATCTCGTCTCCAATTTCCAGAGGCTCGTCATCCTCATCATTCTCCTCCACCTTGATCTCGGGTATATTCTGTTTTCCTTTGGGGCTCCCCTCCGGGCCTGATGGGTCTTGGAACGCAAGCTTGTTCTCCTCCTCAATGTCCTCCACAAGGCGGCACTTGTTGAAGTAGTTGCTGCGTAGCTTCCTGACCGACTCGGCCTGTTTGTCGTGGTACTTGATCCGTGATTGCAGATCGTCTTGCGAAGACTGCACCCGATTCTCGTGGGCGTCGCACCAGCGGCTGAATGGGTTCACGACAAGCTCGCGTATACTCGAAGCTATCCTGCGGTGGTTTTTCGACGCCTCCTCCATCTCACTGCGGACTCCGTCGTATGCCTTTTTGAGACTTGCGCCGTCATCCCTCGTGAAGCCGCCAGTCATCTTGTCGGT
This sequence comes from Pseudogymnoascus sp. 05NY08, assembly GCA_001662605.1. Lineage (NCBI taxonomy): Eukaryota > Fungi > Ascomycota > Leotiomycetes > Thelebolales > Thelebolaceae > Pseudogymnoascus > Pseudogymnoascus sp. 05NY08. The sequence goes on along the minus strand of KV458780.1, from coordinate 405,065 downwards.
CGCTGGCCCGATATCGCCCAAACGCATTCCATATAGGTCTTCGGCTTCGGCTCGCATTCGTGCAATCGTTAGGACTTGCTGGTTTTCCAGGACACCCTGCTGAAGCTTCCCAAAGAGAACTCCCAGTCCTAATTAATTGAGTTAGCAATTGGTGTCATAGCAACATCGAAATACTTGCCTCCAGCATAGTCGGAGGACCAGAAGGAATCTGCGAAACCTGGCATCTTGCCCACGTGAGGGGGATTGCGACTGTTCGTAAGTTCGTGAAGGCTTCGTGAAGTCGATTGAAGCGACGCGCGTCGCTCTGAACTGAGGTTTGTATGTACAGGAGAGGTGGGTTTTAGCAAAAAAGGAGTGACAGGGAAAAGATCAACAAGTTGGCAGCTCTATGAGGGTCGAATACGAAGGGACCTCAGATGGGGCTGTGTTTCGTGAAGCTTCGCTGAGCGGTATCGTTACAACAGACAGAATCAGAAACCGCAATAACACCAGCGACAGTTTAGAAGATTGTCCTCGAGCCGGCCGATTGATTTGCGACGTCTGCCAGGTTTTGCGCGACTCAGTTTTGTTGTTTATAGTCTGGTTCAGGGCCCGGGTCAGCACGAGTTGTCCACGTTCGCTAATGTACCGTTTGGGTCTAGGCTGCCACTGCTCCAAGGTTGGGGAATTGGAGGGTCTAAGTTTAGAGTCGTGGATTCGTCCGAAGTGCCTTTTTCAGGTTTCAGGCACGGAAAAGATCAGATGTTATCACGTGACTTGTAAGACATACGCGTATACTCCGCGTATACGGTGGAGAAAAGGTGATTGCACGAATCGGGATCTGACGTGGGAGCTACTGGGAAATCGTCATATCCCGATATCATATTGCAAATAAGCCTTTTTACATGATGGAGTCTAAGCCTCTTCTGCCAAAGGTAGAGCCTTACGTCGATGACCAGCAGGAACAGTTGGCCGTTGCGGACGGGGGCTCACCATGGCGGAGGTCGAAATGTATAATTGCATATGGAGCCCTCCTTTTGACAGGATCTGTGCTGTTATTTTCTAAGCCCACTACCGCCTTTGGATGGCCGTTTTGGGGGCAGCCGCCTACCATTGAAGAAAGAGCGAGCAAGATCTTGAGTCATACGCCGCTGATAGATGGGCATAATGATCTTGCCATCCTCATCCGCGAGCGTTACAATAATCACATCAATGATGAGAAATTCCAGAAGATGTTTTTGGAAGGGGGCATGCCAGCTCACGTCGACCTCCCACGATTGAAGGAAGGCAAGGTCGGGGGTGCCTTCTGGTCGGCGTTCATTCCGTGTCCTAAAAATGGTTCTGATTTTTCAAACGAGAACTACGCACACTGTAAGTGGAATAATTTCATTTTCTCATAGTGGCCGACTAGTATAATTGCCTGAATCTACACTGCTCAAGGTGCGAGGACGCCGATGTTGGATCGATTCCCTATTTGAAATCTCTCAGTTTATACTTCCCATTTTCAAGGGCCGCAGGAATACAAGGCCCAGTCTATAATCCATGGAACAACATCCCTCAGTCATTTCAATCACACCCTAACACCCCCCAGCCGTCGCAGCAACATACAGCCAGCTCGACCTCCTCCGACGCCTCCAATCCCTCTACCCCACTCACCTCTCCCCACCCCCCAACAGCACAACCGCCCTCTCCCACTTCCGCGCGCACCAGCTCATCTCCCCCCTCGCCATCGAAGGCCTCCACCAAATCGGCAACTCCGCCTCCACCCTGCGCACCTACCACACCCTCGGCGTGCGCTACGCAACCCTCACCCACAACTGCCACAACATCTACGCCGACGCCGCCGTGACCGAGCTCCCCGGCGGCAATGTCGAAAAGTCCACTCCCCTCTGGGGAGGTGTCAGCCCAGCCGGCCGCAAGATAATCAAGGAGATGAACCGCCTAGGCGTCCTTGTGGACCTCGCACACGTCAGTCGCGATACCATGCTTGACGTCCTCGGCGGCGGCAGCTCCGACTGGACCGGCAGCGCCGCGCCCCCTATTTTCAGCCACAGCTGCGCCTACGCGCTCTGTCCGCACCCGCGCAACGTCCCGGACGAGGTTTTACATCTCATCAAGGCGAAGGGGAGCGTGGTGATGGTGAATTTCATGCCCGACTTCGTGAGCTGCCATGCCGCCGATCCGCCGAACGAGAGCGGGCTTCCTGATTTCGACGAGGCGGGGTCGACGCTGGGACGGGTGGCGGATCATGTGGTGTATATTGGGGAGTTGATTGGGTTTGAGCATGTGGGGATTGGGAGCGATTTTGATGGGATTGGGAGGACGCCGAGGGGGTTGGAGGATGTGACGAAGTTCCCGGATTTGGTGGGGGAGTTGCTGAGGAGGGGGGTGAGTGATGGGGATGTGGCGAAGGTTGTGGGTGGGAATATTTTGCGTGTGTGGGCGGAGGCTGATAAGGTGGCGTTGAGGATGCAGGAGGAGGGGGAGAAGCCTCTTGAGGATGATCTGCCGAGTGTGGGGTGGTAGATTCTAATATATCGTTCAATTATGACACAGTACTCGTTATTATATGATGTACATGGCACGTCCGCCCTTATCTGGAGAGAATCCACACAACGCAGATGCCATTAATATTCAGTTCAGGACTGAGCTGAACCAGCTATTAGCCCACAACCCAACAAAAGAGATTTGCACAGCCCATGGGCTTTGTGTAAAGTGAGAATACGGAGTACCTCCTACACCTACGCCCACAGCCACTCACCCCAGTTGCCTTTCCACGATATTCCCACCCATGGGCCCTCTCACCACCGTCTCCCTCTCACCACCTCGACCCCCTTCTCACCACCGCCGCCAACACGCACCTCACCTCGCCACCACGCCCAAACCCATCGCCACCCGCCCACCCGCATCAAGCCCTCCCCTCACCCAAGCCCCAGCTCGCACACCCGCACCTATCACATGCGTTTATTTGAGTTGTGCTCCTGCCTCCTCCACCTCGTATGTGGCGTCGGTTTTATACCCATCTCCAACGCACACCCTTCCCCGCCTCCAGCAACATACAGCCAAAAGCAACACCCTTTTCCGCTCGCACCCGCCTCCGTCCCCATCCCATCCTTCCTTCAAACCCAGCGAGAGATTTCCGAAAGGCAACTCTCATTCCACACTCCATAAAATTAGCTGTAAACATTTCCTGACAAACCCGCCACCGCAAATTCAATAGTTGAAATGTTCGGAAAGTCTTTTCATCCACGTAGGTCGATTTAAACAAGTGGAGTCAAAGCATCGGATTTACAATTCCAGCCACACCACTTCCATATCCCGTGACACAATAAGATGATCATCGTTGAACACAGCGCCACAGCTGCCTTCCGAGATGCAATGAGATCAAGGCCATCAGTTTTCCATTTCTCTTTCACCAAGGAAAGGACTGCGTCGCCGCCGTCGCCTCTATCCCGTCACCACGTCATTCTCGCCGTCACGACCCCCTTCTCACCACCACCACCACCAGCCCATACCCCACCTCCCCACCACGCCGTCCAAACCCCTCACCGCCTGCCCATATTCCCCTAGCCGAGCCAACGAATCTATGAGCACGTATGCTGATTCTATGGCCTTCTCGCATCGAAAACACCTTATTCAACGGTGGTAATGGTAACCGATGCACATGTTAGGTTGAAGCAGCATCTTTGATAGACACCATCACGCCCTTGATTTTGAGGCTTATATAGTCGAATTTCCATTATCGACCGGCGCATTATAATAACATCCAGGCGGGATCAGACTCTCCCCTCATCCCAACTCCCAGTCCACGCACCCGCACATAAGATGATCGAGATGCAGCGCAAGTGCTCCTGCTCCGTCCCCATCCCAACCCATCCTCCCCTTAAACTACGAGAGACTTCCCAAGACCAAGTTTCTCACCTCGTCTCAGGAAAATGTTGTAATCCTATCACTTCACATAAATTTCCACCAGATCCCCCTGCGGATTCACCATGCACCGTCGAATCGCAACAGCAGATACATTCCCGAAGAAGCAGAAGAAAGCAACAGTTGCGTGAGAAACAACTACGTGCATTTCACAACTGAGAACCCGTCAAAAAGATTCCAGAAATCACTTGCACAGCTCCTCTCCTCCCCACATCACTGGCCCCTACATCATCGCCGCTTTCTCACCACTAACCCATCCCCCGTCTGTCACTGTTCCATTCTCACCATCAGCACCCCCCTTCTCACCACCCACCCACCCACGCACCGCCGCCTCTCCCCCGTCACCTCCGCCTTCCCCACTCGAATCTCCAACGACACACCCAGCAGCAAGTGCGAAACGAATGCATTCCTTGTCATTCAACTGGGGTACGCTGGATGCAGTACCGGTAGAAGTCGTAGATCAGAATTGCCGCACCTATCCGCACGAGTTTAACAGAAAAATAGAAAATTAGAAAAATAGAAAGTCGGTATACCATGTAGTCCTCCCAGCTCATTCAACAACAATCTCCTCTCCCTCTCCAAAAATCCCCATTTCTGCCAAAGGCATCGTAATCGTAATAACCGCCCCCCTCCCCCCTCCCCCCTCTCAAATGCCCGAAGAAGCGGAAAAGTCGCCTTAACCAAAAATATTCAAAGGCAAACCAGAAACGCAAACGTCGCTTGGCCAGAAGAAGCAAAGGAGATCATCGAGAGCAGCAAGTTTAATTCCCCCCCCCTCCCCCAAACAAAAGATTTGTCCGAAACAACTAAATGCACTTCCATCACTGGGAACCAGTGAAGAGAATCCGAAAATCACTTGCGGCTCTCCCCATCTCCCCAATCACCGCCCCTCCTCTGTCCCCGACCACCGCCCCCTCGCTCTCCCGCACCATCCCCATTCTCACCGTCACCCCCCCTTCCGTCACCACCGGCCCTGTCACCGGCTCTACCCCCTTCTCACCACCGCCACCCCTCTCACCGCCCCAATCCCACACACATCCGGGCCACTACACCAGATACGCCCCACCATCAGAGCCGGTCCGGGTCCACCCCACACCTCTCTTCCTGAGAGACGGCAGCAAGGTGCAAAATAGGTTTCAATCTTAAGCCTCTTCAGCTTTACAAACAGATTAGCTTGAGAACCATTTAATAGTGGTGGTTTTGATAGTAAATTTGAAAAGCTTACTATGTGAGGGTTTAATCGTATGTATGGCCTCATGGAATATGAAGCGGAATGATATGGCTGCCTAGTCTTCCTCCCCCCCAGCCTCTTCATATAAATAAATAACCCGTCCCCTATTTCTCCATTACATCACATCACCTAACTAACCTGTCTTGCCCAATTGTACGTACACAAACAGACCCAACATCACACGAAAATACACAGGCGGTACACACACAGAAACACGCATAAATATCCATTCCCACCCATCCCTCCCATCAAAACAGGCCCTTTGGCGCAATGGTAGCGCGTGGTCCTCCTAAGACTGAGGTTGTCGGTTCGAGTCCGATGAGGGTCGTTTATCTTTTTTTGTCATTTTTTTGTATTTTTTTCTTCCCCCACCAATCAATCAATCAGTCAATCAATCCCCCACCCAAACTTTCCCTCACTAAATTCCCACCCGCCAAACTCTCCTCATCCCTCGCTTAATTCATCCACCACCACGACAACCACGACCGCCAGTCTTATCCAGTCAGTCGGAGGACCTCGCATTTCTCGCACCACACCACTGCTGCAGTTCTCGGAGCACGGAGCCGGGAGTTAGGTTCCTCCGCGCCGACGGCCAACGTTCGGCCAACAACAACGGTAAACCCCTGGACAGCGACGGGTAGGGGAGGTACGGGAGTGTAGGCAGCACGCGTATGTGGATGGGACTTATTTCAGCTACTATTTTTTTTTTTATGTGGAAGGGGGCTAAGGGAATACGCGTTCGGAGACGCCGGATGAGGATGCGCATGGGGTTGTGAGGGAGGGAGGAGGGGTGTTGTGGTGTTTTTGGGGGGATGGGGATGGGTATTCGTAGATGCTCTCACACCGGCTCGATATACCACTCTTCCCCTCCATTATCAGTAGATCCTATATTCCATAGGAAAATAAATAAAACGTAGTGTGAAGTGAAGATAGGTTTGATTGCTGAGTAAAGAGGTCTATCTATATAAAAAAACAAAACGGCTAAAAACCACTTGAATAAAAATAGCAAAAAATCTATTCCTAAATTCCCAATCCCTTCCTTCCTTCTTCCATCTACCTAAAACACACAAGTATCCCCCATCCTCTCCTTTCCTCCCTTCCCCCGCCTTCATAAAAAAAGAAGTGAAAATCGGCAGTTGTAGCCGTTATCCGCGTACATGTATCGAAGTTCGAATCAAAACAGGGAAATCCCAATCCGATCCGACTTGCTCGATAAATAGATAAAAACAAATGTAAAAAATTAACGATAGTGTTAAGGAAACTCGTGTTGCGTCGTTGTCGGTCATTTGCGGTGCGTCGTGGGTGTAGTAGTACACGCGCCCGGCGGCGCGGTTGGTGTGTCTGTCTGTCTGTCTTCTCTCTCTCTCCCTCTTTCGGTTCCTCTGCCTGCGACTGTGTATCCTCCTCCCAGTCCTGGTATCCAATCTGCTCCCTCGGAGTCCTGGCTAGCGAGAGTATCCCCCCCGAGCGTCTTGCCCGTATATCCACTGCGAATTGGCTAGCGAATGTCTGTATCTCATTTGAGAAAGTCCGCCCTCTCATAACCCTTCATCTTGTTCAAAGCGAGTGTCCGTTCCATCCCTCAACCTTTCCCCATCCCTCCAGAAAACCATCTATCTCGAATCACTCCCCCTACTATTCCCGCTCCCACCCCTCCCAGTCCCATCATACTCATAGAAACTATAATCGCGACTCCCCTGCCTCGAACCTCCCTGCGTCGCCTTGCCGCGCTCGACAATATGGCGCATGCTTGGTCCGCCCCATGGAAGCCCAGAGAGCTCGGACTCGAGACCGAGGTCGTCCGGGTCAGGGCTGGTGTAGGAGTAGCCCGCGTGGAGCTGGTTCTCTGCGTCGCGGTCGCGGGATTCTTTTTGGTCTTTTGCCTTTTCGCCTGTGGGGGGGAGTAATTGTTAGTTCTCATTTCTCTCACTCACAAATGATAAAGATGTAAAGAAAGACGGCAACATACGAAACTTCCTCTGCGCCAACCGATTCTGAATCCTCCTCCTCTCATCCGGCTCATTTACCCCACTCCAATCATCCTTCTGCGCCTTCTTCCCCCCTGTCTTCGAACTACTAGACTTGGAATTCCCCTTCGAGCTTCCCGACTTTCCGCTCGAACTCCCTTCGCGCTTCTCTCTGCGATCAGACATCTCGGTCTCTGTGCTAGATCCCGACGAAGAAGACTCTGACGGCGACGGCGGCGAACAGGTGGGCGACTTGACGACGATGAGTGGTGGGCTGGTGGCTTGCTGCTGCTGCTGCTGCTGCTGCTGTGGAAGTGGAGAACTGGGCGAGGTGGGCGTGGGTGTGGCGTGCGAGGGCGGCGTGGGCAGCGTGGACATCTGTTGGCCCGCGTGGGCTGCGGGTGGCGGCGGCGGATGGCAGCGAGTGTGTTTGCTGGTTCTTGGTAGGAGGCGTCTGCGCTTTGAAGGTGGTGTTGATGGTGCGGTAACGAGTGGAGCGGAGCTTTGGTTGGAGCTGTGCTGCTGGTTTGCTGTGGTGGTGGTGGTGATAGGTGCTAGCGATGGTGGTGATGAAAGTGAAGAAGATGGAGATGAGAAAGTGAAGGTGGAATGTGAAGATGATGGTGAGGATGGAAGAGGAAAGGAGCTTCGATGGCGTCTGGGGCGCATCTTTATATCAGGAGTCAGGATAGAGAGACCAGATGGTGATGGGATGATTTTTGTCCTAGGTTCCCATGTTCTCAGTTCCCCGAGATGTGATCCTAAAATTGGATCATTGTTTCGAAGAAGCACAGGTAGGGCGTAGCTAGGTGACTTGATGTGACTGGTATGGGGGAGAAGGAGTATAAAAAAAGCCGTGGCGGAGCAATAGGCGCGAGCTGTGAGGGGGGGAGATTTGAAGATGGTGGAGGAGGAGTAAGTAATAGGTGGAGGGGTGGAGGGGTGGAGGGGTGGAGGTGGAGGGGAGGGGGGGAGGGGTGGTGGTAGGGTTAACAGGGGTGGGGGAAGTAGAGAAGGGAGGGGAGAGAAGAAAGAGAGTGAAGAAAAGAGGAAGAGAATCAGGGATAGTACTTCTGGGATAGTAGTAAATCACCGTTTAGCTCCAAGTACATTCCCCGAAGAAGATACGGCGAGCAGGTAACCGTGTTTCGGGAGCGATGAGAGGTGGAAGAGGGGATTGAGAAGCCAGAGAGTGGGGTTGAGGGTTTGAAGGACAGCCTTGTGCACAGACCAACACGAACCAGCGTTGAGGGCGACTAACCGGAGAAGGGATAGTGCGGGAGAGAGGGGAGAGAAGAAATAGAGAGGAAATAGAGGAAATACAGGGGGAGGAGGACAGATGATTGTGACATGGGTGGATAAGAAAGGTGACAGGGGGTGGAAATAAGAGAAATAAGAGCATGACAAGCGAGAAGGATGATGAAGGGAACTTTTACAGGGTATTTTAACAGCCGAGGGTAAGGGAGGGACAGGGGTTTGGATTGGCGCAAGGCGTCTTTTCTTCGTTTGGTGTGTGAGAGAGGAGCAGTGATAGAGCCAGATCGAGACCCGATCGAGTCATATTGCAGGCAGAGAGGGCGGAGAGGGCAGCTGAGGGAAGTCACGGGTCAGTATTACTCTTACTCTTATTCTTATTCTTACACTTCTCTTTTTCTTACTCTCACCCTCGCGTCTATCCCTACTCTTACTTCTTACTCACCCATCCCCCAAATACGTCCCAATCAGTCCAAGCCCAGGCAGCTGAAGAAAAAGGTGACATCCCAAGCATCGAATGAGTGACATAACAAAAGTAAGTAATCAACTAGGCCTTGCATACCCATACCCATACCTATCTTCGCACATCCACATCCACCAAACCAGCAAGCGCGATTACCACAAACCCAGAAAAACGGCCTAGCCTAGGCAGACTGACGTGCGGCTGTCGCGAAAACAGCCTAGCGCGGAGGGACGTCAGGCTTTTTACCGGCCTGAGGCGCCAGGGGTGCGGATGTCGATGTGGGGCAGATGAATGAGAGATGATGGATGTGATGGATGGCAGAAGAAGGTAAACGGAGAATTGAAAAGACAGGTACCTGGGATGTGTGTGTGTCTTGTATGGCTGGATGAGGTAGTGCAGTGGAGTGGTGAGTGTTGATCAGTTCGGCGACCACAGCGACCCCTTGCAGTTCAGTGAGTGAGTGATGTGATGGGCACGACAGTGGGGTCAGGGTTAAGGTAGACGATACGATTGGTCCACCCCTCTCTCCCCTTCCATCTGATTGGCCATCGCATACGAGCGTCCTCATCTCCCCTCCCACTCCTCTCCCCTGCCCGCAATCAATCCCTCTTCTCTTCCACAGCTCTTCCACCCCCGCCCCACCTATCCCTTACTAGCGCCATTGTTTAATACTCCCTCACTCCTCAGGTCTGCCTTCCAGCCGGGGCCACAGAGCCCTAGCGCGTGCTTAGTCCGTCTTGGCAGGGTCTTGGCGGGCTGTCTGGATCCACCCATCCTGGCCTAAAGCAGGGCATTCACGCGGAGCCGGGGAGTCTGCTTGGGCCGGGTGACGGTGAAGCTTGCCGTTCATTCACAACGTTACCCTTACCTTCCCACTATTATCTCGAACGAGCAATGAGGAACGCTGGTTTTTCTGTTCGTTTGTTCCGCTTTCGGGCTTGCAGGCGGCTGGCTGGCGGAGGGCGGGCTCGGCGATCGCAAGAGGGGGGTTTACGAGGGGACCTATGATGGGGCTAGATCGTTACCGTACCGTATACCGTATGCTATTACTTACTACTATACGCTCGATCTGGTGGTAACATTGCTGCTCCAATGCGAGGGAATCCGAACCGGGGCGGTCATCTTGCCTACATCGGGCAGTATCCTGCGGTGGGCTGTCCTCGTAAAACTTCCGCGCCGTGTAGTGCTGTACCGAGATGGAGATCATGTGTATTCTTCCTCCCTCCCACTGTGGGTGCCTTCGGATTCGATCGCGTCGAGTTGCCCATGCCTCGCACTGCACTGCACTACACTGCACCGGGAGTGTCGCGTTATGGGGATACGTCGCACAACCGCAGATCACCCACGCCGGGAAGGCGGAAATAGAAACCCCCTCCCCGATTAATCATCACCTTAACCCCCCCCCCTTCCCTGACGTGGCCGGCGTGGAGAGCGCATGGGTGACCGGGGGGGGGAGAAGGGAAGGGCGGAAACGTGGAGGCGTGTTACTCGAGTGTGTACTGTGGGCAGGCAGATAGATGCATGTACGATGTACGACGGTTTCAGTTGCACGGCCACGGTCGCGGGCGCGGAGGAAAGTTTGGGCCCGTCTGTCTCGTTTCCACGTGAGGACGCGACCTGGGCGTGTGGAGAGCGTGGGTGGGGGGATCGTGTACGTCGTTCACACAAACGCACTCGCTCACACACAAACTATCCCCACACACCACCCCAAGCATCGCCACGCAGCTGAATAATCCAAGCCTCCCTCCAATCCCCTCCAGCCACTCTCTCACCGAGTAGACGGGGACGCTTACTAAATGGGCCCCATGCACCACACACACCCCACCCTGCACCACTCTCACCCCTGCACACACACATCCAAGACATGTCAGCAAGGACTAAAGATCCGCCGATTATCTCGCATCTCGCATCGCTGTCGTGCGATGCGAGGGGGTACATGGATGTGGTGCAGGTGCGTGGTTGGAGGTGATCCCTGTGGTTGGGCGTGTGTGTGTGGTGGGTGTGGGTGTTAGGTGTGTGGATGTGTGGTGTTTGTACGGCTGCGGTGAGGCGAGGCTGAGCTTCAGCCCGGGGATGAGGTTATTGTACTAGGTGTTACTAACCAGAGCTGTGTATAGAGCTGTTATAGATGGGGATACTGTAGGCAGCCGTGTATACACACAGAGATGAGAGATGATCAGATAAAGACAACTAGCAGATTCAAAGCCATCAGGCTACACCAGTCAAGTTCGACAGGCAGCTATCCATACTTCCCTCCCTGCACGAAACAAACTCCCACGCACCACCCCACCACCCACCACCCACCACCGCCACCACCACACGGCAACCGGCCTGACCACCCCCCTTCCCCGGCCCCTACTCCGTCCCCGACCTCCCCCAGCCGCCAACGCGGCGGCGGGACAATCAACCGCCGCGGTCCGTGCTCTAACCGCTCTTATCACCTCCTTGCTTACGCGCATGGCAACCAAACCGCCGAGCCGCCGACGTACTAGGAGGCGGGGGGGTCTGAGGAGAGTTCGTCCGCAGCGGCGGCGAGTGCCGTGATGGGGTGGGGATGGGGATTTTTGGGGTACGATAACCGCTGCCTGTATGCGGGACTGGGTAGGCGGCAATGACTGCGAACGGACAGGACAGGGATAAGTTGGAAGAGGTAATTCACGCATTTCTCATGGTGTAGTGGTGCTGGGTTGGATGGACAAACCCAACGTAGACGCCCCGCGCTAAGACGGATAGGGGTGTATGTCTGCGAGTGAGCCCGCCGAGAGGGACTAAACCACAGCTTGCCCCTGCGCCTCTTCTTCATCCCATCTTTTATTTTATTTATCTTACACTAAGACCCTCGGTTTGGATCCTTGTCGATTCTGTGCAGCGGATGAATTGTAAGCTCTTCCCCGCTCTTAGTTCTAGAACAAGGAAAAGCTGTACTAGGACCCCACGCGCGCGCTACGATGATGGGTTTTGTATCTCTCCGCCTTACCCGGGAAAGTCTATCCATCTCACCCCGTCTCTCTATACCTTGACCTGACATATAATCCCAGACTTGACATCCTGGATATCATGCATCTCTTCCCGCACTATCCCCACGCCAAGGCACCCCGTCTCCTGCATGGAGTTTAGTAGTAGGCATCCAGAAAACATCAATGCATCGATAGGTAGCCAGACGGTCCATGCCGCTGCAGCACGCCTCACCTGGTGCCCCTGGTCTGCTGCATGAACTTCTCATCCTCCCGTTCCCTGTCCTCCTCGTCCTCATCCAATCCCATGTCCGGCGGCACAAGCCCGCGCCTCAAACACAGACATGAGCCCCATATCAGCCGCTGTCACAACCACGCGCAGATATCCAGCCGCATCGCGCTGCTGCACATGCAGATGCATGCACCGTCCATGCCCACGTCCCACGGGTTTGCGCGCCGCGCCGGCGAGGATGCTGGATGGGGAAGGGGGTCCGGGGGTATGGGGGCGGGAAGAAGACCGAGAAGAGGATGGGCGGGACGGGATAGGGTATAGGGATAGGTGGCGCGGTTCTCGGCGTGGAGAGGAGGAAGGGAGGAAGGGGTTTTGTTGCAGGGGAAGAGTATTGGGGAATTATACACGAGGATGACAGGTAATAGCTACTGTATCCGGAGATCTGTCAGATAGCACTAGACATATATTCACAAAGACACACGCACTAACTATCCTGACACTATCACACCCTTTCCCCCTCCCCCTCCTCTTCCCCCCCCTCCTCTTCCCCCCCCTCCCTCCTCCCGCCTCCCTCCTCCCCCTGACAGAAGCACCCCCACAAGCGCCAGCACGCCTCAGCCGCACCTCCACGCCGAGGCGTAACCGTCGATATTGCATGCACGCCTGCTGCTGCCTAGCTCGTCCCATGGCATCGTGCATGCGCCGCGCTGCGTCTTGGTGCCTTGCTTGGGTGTGTGCGGTCTGGGCCGGGCTGTCTGCGGGATGGGGCCGGGAACGGGAGGGCCTGGGGAAGGGAGTGAAGAAGGGTCCTGTAGTGTAGTAAGGGAATTATGTCGGAGGAATGCAGATAGGGACGATGGGAGAGATGGGGTCATCAGTCACTGAAAAGGAGAGGCAGTGGAACCGTACAGTATATTTACAAAGCCTCACTATCATACACCCCCCCCAGTATCCCACAAACATACACCCCCCAGCCGCACACCACCACCCCTCGGCCTCCCCGTCCCCCCTACTTCCTCGCATCCTTTCTCTCCGCAGCCCTCCTCTTCGACCTAACCTCCGCCCTCCTCCTCTCCCCCCCATCAATCTTCCTCCCCCTCCTAATCTCCCACAACCCCTCCGCGGCCTTAATCTGCGCCCCCCCCTTCACCGGCAACACATGCGGTCCCACAACCCTCTGCGCCCCCTTCACTCTAACCCCCTTAATCTCCTCCTCACCATTAACAGCCACCCTCTTCATCCCCGCCGTCCTAATTGCTGTCCCCTCCGCCACCCCGCCCTCAACCTCCACAACTCTTAGTCTCGCAACTCCCTCCTCTACCACCTTCGCATCACCCCCCGGCCCATATTCTCCCCGACGAAATCGCTCTCGCCACGCTAACAGATATCGGCGCGCGCGCGCGGGCTCGACTCCCAGGTCACGCAGCTGCGGAGAGGTGAGGCGGAATAGCGATTCCCAAGTCGGGATCTTGGAGGCGTGTTGGGAGAGGTTACGTCCGATTAGAGAGAGGAATGTTGGCGCGTCGGGGACGAAGGGGGTTGGTTCCGGGATTGGCGGCTGGGGAATGCGGGCGTGTAGGGCGCGGGTGAGGGTTGGTGTTGTGGTGGTGGTTAGGAGGGAGGTGGTTGCGCGGTGGGCGGCGGGTCGGGCGAACATTTTGTGTGTTGGCGGTGTGGCCGTGGACCTTCTGGGGGGGGTTAGCTTAGGGAATTGATGGGCTGGAGGAGCGGGGGGGGACGCACGGTATGTGTGGTTGTGGACGGCTGCGATTGAGCTGGAGGTGTTGTCGTCGGTCGTGGTTCGAAAAGTTTAAGCTTGTACTGTTTTTGGTCGATTGATTATGTAACCTGGCACGGACCTGAGGGAGCGGAAAAACTGGGGCGGAGGGTTGTCAGCCTTGTGTATCCGGGAGGAGCCTGGCGAATCAGGGACGACGAGGCGGAAAAGTTGGGGTGAGTTCGACGTTCACGTTCGTGGGTTGATGAAATTATCTTGATGTTATTGTGTTGACTTGAAGGCTTGCATGTTATGTACGCCTGAAAGAACGACGGTTATAGCTACAACCTACATATAGCCGATATGGCGTTGTCTCCGCTGATTGTAGCCGCGCCCGGCGCAGACCAAGGCAGGAGTCCAGCTGGGGCAAGATCAAAGCTATTCGCAGCAGCGAAGGCGCAGAACAGCTCAGGAAATGCGTCACCGATTCCCGAAGCTGCGCCAGATCTGGCTGAGCAGTTGAATATGGAAGAGAAGGCGAAATACATCAAAGGTCCCTCCATCCCCCCTCCACCCAGGCTCCCAAACAACAGCTAACCCCCCCACCAGGCAAGAAACTCGGAGAAGGAACCTACGCAAACGTCTACCTGGGCACCCTCCGCAGCGACCCCACGCACTTCGTCGCGATCAAGAAGATCAAAATCCAAGCCGAGTACACCGAAGGGCTCGCCCCCGACGCCGTGCGCGAACTCAAGCACCTCCAAGAGCTGTCCCATCCCAACATCATCACACTGCACTCCGTCTTCTCCTCGCGCGACCAGAACCTAAACCTCGTCCTCGAGTTCCTCCCCCTCGGCGATTTGGAGATGCTCATCAAGGACGTCGAGGGCGTGCGATATGGTGCTGCGGATATCAAGGCTTGGATGGGCATGCTCAGTCGCGCTGTGTGGTTCTGCCACGCTAACGCGGTGTTGCATCGTGATATCAAGCCTAATAACTTGCTGATCGCTGCTGATGGGATGGTCAAACTTGCTGATTTTGGTCTCGCCCGCGCATTCGCGGATCCCTATAAGCAAATGACCAGCAACGTCATCACGCGCTGGTACCGCCCACCCGAGCTCCTCTTCGGCGCACGCCACTACTCCGGCGCCGTCGATATCTGGGCCGTCGGGCTGGTATTCGCGGAACTGCTGATCCGCACTCCGTACCTGGCTGGAGACACCGAGGTCCACCAAATCAGCCTAATCTGCCAAGCAATCGGAACACCAACCGAAGAAGTCTGGCCCGGCGTCAGCAAACTCCCCGAATACACCGTCCCCGAGCCGCACAACCCTGTCCGGGGCCGCGAGACCTACCTCGGGACCTTCGGGACGGCCGGGCACGAGGGCGTGGATCTCCTGATGGCGATGCTGGTGCTGGACCCCAGGGCGCGGATCACGGCGCAGGCGGTGCTGGAGCATCCGTGGTGGAGCTGTGAGCCGAGGCCGACGAAGAAGGAGGATTTGCCGCGCAAGGGAGGAGGAGGGGAGGCGGTGGGGAAGGATTTGGGGAGGGGGCCCGGGGTGGTGGGGAGTGAGGATAGGCCGGCGGTGGCGAGGAAGTTGGATTTTGGGGGGATGAGGTAGGGTGGTAAGGGTGCGTTGGGGTTGGGGAATGGGCGTTTCCGGTGGGTGGGGAGTTTATGTGGTTTAGAGGTAGCGAGACAATTTTGCAAAAGACAGAGTATGAGATGATTGATTACGAAGACTGAATGATGAGGAGCTTGTTGTGTATAATTGGTAGAGTTCGTGCCCAAGGCCAGAACGGCCAACATTGATATGATTTATCACATCTTTCAAACACGGCTGAAGGTAATCGACTTTCGATTCATATATCATGAACTTATGTCCCGTTTCAGACTTACATTGATCAGAACGAGGCAAGCGGCAATGCTATACAGGATAATAGGCTAGACCAAGAGTCGGATACAGCAACTCGCATCACCCATCTGAGTCGCCAACTCACAAGAGGCGTAGAATTCCTTCACCATGACCTAAGAGACAATCTGAGAATATGCCTCACAAAATACGTCAAAGAATACGTTCAGCGCTCGGTCGACACCAGAGCCGCTGAAGCGACAGCAGAATAATAGCGACGAAAAAACGGGCGGAGGTGAGAAAGTGACGGCAGCGAGAAAGTGACGGCAGCGAGAAAGTGACGGCAGCGAGAAAGGCACCGCTAGCTGCGACGAAGGCGTGGCGGCATGAGAAGGGCGTAGCTAATCAAAACGAGCCATATAACCTCCTCTGCTCGTATTCTCTCTTATGCTTATGTATGCTTGAAACTAATCAACTCCCGCGCGCAAACTTTGCTAATGCCCTTCTGTAAATATAAAGCTATCCTCAATATATCCCATGTTCAAAGTCAAAGTCGCCTCATGTCTATAAATAAAAAATAAAAAAATATAACATCCCCATCTCCCCATCTCCCCTACTGCTCGTGCGCTTACCACCGCCGAAATCCGAATTAATCGGCACCAAGACCCCAAGCAGCCGCGACTTCCATGGTTCCTGGTTTGGGAGGTCCTCCCATTCCCTGTTAAGGGCGAAGGCAGATTGATGCCTCCCTCCCCTCTTCCCTGACTCCAAACCCCGGACGTCTCTCTGGAGAGAGAACGCCTTCTCCGCCGCCGCAACCAAGCATGATCTTGTCCATTCGCGCAATGTCGCCGTATCGGGAGTCCCAGCACGCAAAATCTCGTCGTAATCGATGCTCTCTGCTAGCGGAGCTACAAGCCATCTCGTCATCTCGGGGTCCTTGTCGGTAAATCGCTCCTAGGTCTTCATCCTCGCTTCGATCTCCTCCCTGCTCTCAGCCTCTCCTGGTTGTCGCTTGGGATAGTCTTCAGAGAGTTGCCATCTCGCCATTATTTCATCCACTAATTTTCCCGTCAGGACATTGCAGTGTAGTTCTTTCTTTATGGCCTTAAGCTTTTGTATCCACTCCTCTAGGCTGAAAACTTCCAAGACGGTTTTTATTGGCAGACTGCACTCAATGTCTTCTTGGCTACATGTGTGTGTAGTAAGGTATGCGACCTTACAGAGCTTTTTTAGTGTACTGGGATATAAGGATCCGGCAGCGCTCTCTGTCATTGATAGGGTCGAATCGGGTGAACTTCATGGTGGGAAAATCCTAGATCTTGCCGTCAACGATCGCCTGGACATTCTTCAGAGTGTTCATTGATTGAGAAAGCGAAGACATGACGTAAATCATATGTTAGACAGTCCAGAATAAAGTTTAAAATAAACTGTGTAGAAAATGACTGGCGTGTTGTCAATCCCAAGTAATTCCAGTCGAAAGACGATTTCGCTCAAGGCGATAAATTTACCCCCCACCCCTAATTATAAACGGCCACAAACTGTAAGCGGTCACAACAACAACTTTATTTCAAAAATCCACAACAACAACATTGGGGATTTCTTTTTTTGCTGTTATTCAATCTACGCATTCGATCTAAAGGTAGTTTGCCTTAGAAACTGTCCTGCAGCTGTTCAGCGCAGAGGAATGGGAGAGGAAGGAAATGCACCATAGCATTCTGATGACGGCATTAGTCGACAAGATCATTCCTAGGCGGCAGCAGAATAATAACGACGAGAAAATGGGCGGCGGTGAGAAAGAATAGCGGCGAGAAGAGAGGTCTAAGACTAGGGCTCCTGCCATCAGATTGGTGAAGATTCTCAGGTCGCGGTGGAGGCGTTCCTCTACTGCATTCGGGCGAATTGCCTCATGATACATAAATCGAAAGTCCACGGACTTGAACTGGGTCTGAAAAATGTAATATACCATATCCGGATTGATCTTGGTACAGATGTATGAAATTTTCTCTCTATTAGACTCTGTTTTCATTGCATCTCGGAATTGGCGGGTCGATACTGTTTCAGATCCTTTGGCTAGCATTCCCACATGTCTGTTCAATAGATGGTATGATTCAAAAACTCCGTGGCCTTGGCCAGTTGGCGACACACATGGGTCACCGTGATTCTCTCATCTGTGTCTGTGCGGACGCGGCCGTCTTGGGTGCCGATCTGAGGTGCTGCGTTCGTGGCTGCATAATGAGAAATTGGTGTGTATACGGGCAATGGGTCGAATGCTCGCTTCGTCCAATGTTAGTTCTTAGTTTAATTTCTAGTGTAGGTTCTATCTTACCAGCTTCCATAGGCTGGTGTCTGGGAGGATCGGTCGGCCCCAATCGCCATCGATCAACGAGTTTTGCAGCTGACGTTCTGTCAACTCGAAGTCTCTTACACGTGTATAGAACGTGTCTGTTGGCATCTTGGTTATGGGTGATGAAAGTGTGGTAATGAGACGTGGATGTAAAAGACGTGATGTTGAAGTTGAAGAAGTAAAGTAAGAAGCTAGACAAAACAAAGGGCTCACTACATAAACTCACGCTTACTCCAGCCTTTGGCCATATGAATTCACCACAGGATAGAATTCTAATTACACATTTACTCATAATGTCGTCAAGCATGAATCTACACCGTGAGATGAGCCTTCACAAGGCTCAAATCGCCCATAGCGAGGGAATTATCGCAATATTTCCAAATGAAACTTCCCTGTTAGAAGACATCTCCAAATTGAAGTTGAGGTTGTCTAATGGGAATGGTAAGAATAGGGATGGTAAGAATGGGAACGTAAGAATAGGAATGGTAAGAATAGGAATGGTAAGAATGGGAATGTAAGAATGGGAACGGTAAGAATGGGAACGGTGAGAATGGGCCAGCGAGAAAAGGGGGTGGTGAGAAGGGTGCAGTGGTAAGAGACGAGCGGCGGCATATGACCGTTACTATGCTCTCATGAGGACCAACGATATCATCTGGGTTGTTATCCGGATTGTTCGAATCCATCCGTATGCGGTTGTGGTAAGTCGAATAAACCAATGAAACCGGCACGAACTTCACGTGCAGTCGAAGATTCTGACGGATTGTCTCCTCCTGTTGGTTTTGCCGGATGCCTTGGTAAAAGAAGAAGGGAAACCCAATGCTTTAAACTGAGATGCGAACATGAAGAGTATCATGTCGTCAGTGATTCTATTGGCGAACCATTCAATCCTCGTATCCTCCTCGTCCGACTTCAGGACGACGTCTCGGAAGGCGGCTGTCGGGCCATGCTCGACGACGACCATCTTTGTGACCTGCATCCTGCCTTTACTACACTCTCTTCTCCGCATGTGTCTCATGAGTTGCACACTAAAGATGCAAAGCTAACCGCATTTATCGACGTACGCTGGCTGCCATGGATTTCAACCGCCGCGCGAAGCAGCGGTTTTTCCGGCGAACAGCGTCGGTGAGAACGGTGGCGGTGAGAAAAGGGGATGGTGAGAAAAGGGGGCGGTGAGAAGGGTGCGGTGGTGAGAGACGACAGCAGCAATTTGTGCCTCCAGGTCTAAAATCCTATCTTTCATGAATGCATCTGTGAGAAGACTGGACATGTAGGTCTCATGTCTAAGCTCTATCTCGAGGATTTCGAGCGTGCGATATTCTTTTTCGAACGTAGAAATGCCTTCTTCAGTTAACTCTATGCCGTCCATAGAGTCTACCTCTGGTAGGTGAGCCATGCTGTCGGGGGCAGGGAGGATATCAATGTCGAGGTGAGTTATGCAAGTCCGAAGTTTATGTTACAAGCTACCAACTTCTTTTATCTATTCTTGCCTACGGTCCCATTGTCAACAGTAAATTTGTATTATTCCCCTCTGTCCCCCCTTTTTTTTGTTCTCGCCTATTATCCGAACTCCAACCTCGATTCTACATCAACAACTAGACATGTATGTTTCATGTTGCAGCTCTGTTTCAAGCATGGAAAGCGTGCGGGTTTCTGTTCTTTTTTTTTTGAAGCCCGGTTTCCCATTTCTGATCCCTGCATCCATCTTGCCTTCACTGCACTCTCTACTTCGCATGTGTATCACGCCATTACTCTTGCTGCCATGGATTTCAACGCCGCGAGAAGCAACGAAGCGGCTCCTCCCGCGTACGGCGTCGGTGAGAACGGCGTCGGTAAGAACGGCGTCGGTGAGAACGGTGTCGGTGAGAACGGGGCAGCGAGAAAATGGGTCGGTGAGAAAAGGGGTCGGTGAGAAAAGGGGTCGGTGCGGCGGCAGGGAATGAAACGGCGACGAGAAAATAGATGGCGGCGAGAGAGGCACATTATTTGGGAAGGCATATTGGGAAAAGCCGATTCAGGGCCACCAAAGTAGGCGTGACGTATGGATGGTCATTCAGTGAGAGATGCTGACCGGATCTTCCATTGTCGGTATTGGAAAAGTGATAGCGCCTAGTTGGAATATCCGGAATTCCCTTATAGACACGGCGTTGTATTCCATATGCCCGCTTTCTCGAGACTCGTCAAAATGCATGCACATGTGCGGTAGGAAGTCTCTTGAGGCTTTTGAAAACTTCGCCTGCTGGTCCGCTTGTTGGAGTCATTTTTTGGAGTCACGATGTAGTTATTCTTGATGCGCATTGAACCAGCTCAATTAATCAGTCAGAAAGGCGCGGGTTCTGTCTATTGCGGCATGCATTGGCTGATGTTTTTCTTATCCAGATATTTGTGATCCTCAAAATGGAGTAGAACATATAGGTGTAATATATTTTTCGTCGATGTCGTTTGTTCTCAATCACTCAGCGACGCTTGCACGGCATGGGGATACTAGACACAAAATAAGCATCCCAAGAAGCAAATACCGACCAAAATCCCCTTGACTACCGACGACCTTGCAGATATGGTTGTGGATCTATAAATACCCCAAGGCACGAGACGGGATCAGATGATCTTGATCAGAGAGTTAACAAGATCAGTTGAATTCCTGTTCCATACGACAGTGGTGATAATATGTTTGCGTGTCCTCTCACGCATATCAAACAGTTCACGCAGCGCCAGGGCGGAGAGGTGTTGTATGGAGGGTGAGAATAGGGCAGTGAGAAAAGGGGGTAGTGACAGGGGATGAAACGGCGACGAGAAAACGGGTGGTGGTGAGAAAGGCACAGCTTTGAGAAATTGAACATCGACGTACGTACGTGAAACCAACAGCTGTAGGTCGGGCTTCCTCGTGATAGATAAAATTGAAGTTCACAGCCTTGAAATTGTCACGGAAAATATAGTGCTGCATCGCTGGTGTGTGATAAGCAACCCGAAATGTACGATCTCTATATCTTTGCTGGAGAATCATATTGCGGCTTTGAATGGGATATGTGCGAAACTTTGCACAAGATTATGAGGGTATATTCTATATATGCACATACAAACAAACACGCTCGCTATCCCAAAATCCAAGTCCCATCCCATCCCACCCCACCCCAACCCAAACGCCCAACCCAACCCAACCCCCCATCACACCCTCCCATTCACCCCCCCCTCCTCCCCACCCGGCATCTGCATATTCATACTCACCCCCCTCCTCCTCCACCCCAACCTCTCCCTCAACTCCCCCCTCCACCCCAGTCCAAGCGCCAACTCCTCCAACGACAAACTCGGCACGACCCACCTCCCCTTCGCCATCCCCCTTCCATCCACTTCCTTCGCCATACTCCCCCTCGGCCCCTGCACCTCCGGGATCCACGCCCACGCCACGAGCGCTCCGATGCCCATTAATGGCGCGAAGGCGATGAGGAGGTAGCCTAGGTGCCGGGAGTGCGGGTCGTTGATGTGGAGGGAGGGGAGGAAGGCGACTACTACTATGGAACCGAGTTTGCCGAGGGAGGCGGAGATGCCGTGGCAGGTTGCGCGGTAGCGGGTTGGGAAGAGCTCGGCGGGGAGGATGAAGGTTAGGGTGTTTGGGCCTGCAGGGGGGTGTTAGTCGTGGAGTTCCAAGGTAACATAAAGATTTGCGGTTAGATGGGGGGGATGTAAGTTTGAGAAGGACAAAGGGAAAAACATACCAAGATTAAACAACAACTGCACCAACACATAAAGCGTAATAGTAAGAGCATGCAAATCCGTATCCACAGCCCTAAAATAACTCCCCCCAATAACCGCAAACAACACCCCCATCCCCGCAAAACTCCACACCAACCACGCCCTCCTCGGCACATAATTAATCGCCTTAATCAACAACGCGCTCCCCACCAACGACCCCGCCGCATCCGTAATAATAGCCCTCACCCCATCCAGCCTCAGCGTCTCATAAATCCCCTTCCCCGCATCCGCAGGGTTCGCCCAGCTGGGAATAAGTTCTTCGACTACCTCGACGCGTTTGGAGGACCAGAGACGTGCGATGGTGCGGGGGTTGTTGATCCCGAGACCGTAGAACGCGAGGTCGAGGAGGAACCAGGTTAGGGCTGTGCCGGCGAGGGTGCGGTAGTTGCCTTCGGTCCAGAAGTAGCGTTTGAGTTCGGCGTAGGAGAAGGGGTCGGGGTGGGTGGGGGTGGTGGTGGAGGTTGAACCGGCGTCGTAGTCGTCGTCGTCGTCGGTGTGCGCGGTGAGGTGGGTGCTGTGCCGGGGGGGACCACCACCGCCGACTTCGACCATGTCCATGCTACCGTCTGAGACGGCGGATGCGGCATCGTCGTCGTCGTAGTGGGCACGTGGAAGCGGGCGGAGACTGGGTGTATCATCATCAAGGCCGAGGCCGTTAGGTCTGCCGTCCTCATCAGCGGTGGGAACGGACCCGGGCTGGCGAAGGTATTGCTCCGTATCTCTCAAGGCGCGAGCGCCGTCCTGGTCGACGTCCAGGGTGTAGCGCGGGGATTCGGGGATTGTGAGACGGAAGCCGATGGCGATTAGGGCGGGGATGGCGCCGACGCCAATGACCCAGCGCCAGATGCTGTCGACGATCTTTTTGGCTGCTTCGTCGTCGTCTTGCATGAGGTGGAGACCGCCGTTGCGGCCGACAGTAAGGAGGACGATGAGGCCCACGAGGGAGGCCATGAGCTGGCCGATGGGCTGCATGATGAAGACGGCGGCCATCATGCGGGCGCGGGATTGGCGGGCGGCGAATCTGGGGATGTTAGTTTTGGTCTGGAGGGACTTATTTTGCGCCTCTGGGGTTGAGTTTAGAAGCTGGACGTCTGGGAACCTACTCTGCAGTGATGACGGCGCTGAGGGGGTACTCAGCTCCTATGCCTACCCCCACGAAGAACCGCCAGAACATCATCCATGACAGGATGGACATGGAGTCATTATACCCCGCCGAGCTCTGCGCGACGCCGAGGGTGCCGAAGATGACAACAATCAGCTCGAAGCCGTACAGTTTCCTACGTCCATATCTATCGGCGAGGAATCCAAAGATCAACTGCCCGAGACACGAGCCAACTAGCGTGATAATGTTGATCTTGCCCTCTCGGCCGGTGTTATCATCAGGCCAGTAGACGAAGGCTAAACACGGTAGAATAACATTTGTAGCGAATAAGTTGTATGAGTCGGTGAAGAAGCCCGAGGCGGCTACAGCCCACACCTGCCAGTCAAAGCCATTGTTATCGATATCACGGCAGATCTGCTCTCTCTTGTCGTCGTTGGTCTGGGGGAAATTTGTCAGAGGTGCGCTCCCGCGGCAGACGCCCAGCAGCGGAGGTTACTCACCGTATGGTGCCGGCCAACGTCGGTGGGATTGATCCAGACACGCATTGGGAAGATGAATATGGGGGTTTAGAATGCCTAAGAGGCTACATCATAGAGATGAAGGGCGAGCAATGGGCGGGCATGCGGCAGATAATATGAGACCATGAGACGAGGGCACGTGTGGGGGGAGGAGACGTTCACGGAGCCTTGGACTTGGCAGGGCTCTCTTGGATGGTCATAGCAGGTGTCTGGGGCGTCAAATCATGGAGTTGGGGGTCGGCACGACGAGGCTGGAGTGGAGGGTGTGGTGTCCGGAGGAGGTGTATGGGATTATGGATGCGAGGAGGAAGAGGGTGGCCTGGGAGGATGGTGGTGGAGGGTGTGGTCTGGGCCGGCTGAGTCCAATAGTGCACGCACTTCCGTATTGTACTTTTGTGGATGTGTACGAACGCCTTGCCAAGGTGAGTAATGCGAGGGTAATGCGAGTAGAGAGAGTCGAGGGTGAGCCAAGTGAGCCAAGTGAGCCAAGTATGAGTGATATAATGAGAGGCCTACGTAACTGGCGCCAACCGGTGTGTTGGAAAGGGAGGAAAAGGGGGGCGGGAAGGAGAGAGTGAAAGAGAGGCGGAAGCAGACAAAGAGATATGAGGAGCAGAACTGTACTGTAGAGCACTCTATCGTGGATAGTATGGCTGGCTGGGATGACTGGGATAGTAGCTTGTATGATAGCTAAGCCTCAATTCCCAAAAGAGACGACTTGATATAAATGGCAGTAGTGTATGGAGTAGTGTGTAGAGTAGTGCGTAGAGAAGGGGCGGCTGAGTCGTCGGAGTGGTGTCCTCCTTGTCGACGGCGCATAGGGGTCAGTGGAAGAGATAGTACATAAAGTTTGGTTGTAAATGTGTAGAGAAGTTATGTACCGTGGATGATAATATCCATGCTTTCGGTGTGCAGATGGGGGCAGACGAGAAATGAGACGTCAGAAATGAGGTGCCAAAGTATCCCTACATACAATATTGTGTGGTGGGGTACTTACTTCTACTGTCAACCCCCAAACCCGTACTCCGTAGTGCGAACCCTGCCCGCTCGTGCCGCCCCTGTCCGCCCTTGCCAAAGCTTAAATCCACTCACAGCGACGCATCCACCCACGTTCTCGCCGCCTCGTCCTGTGATAGGTCCATTCTCACTTCGCTAATACTCTTTGATACTGGTCGTTGCGTCGTCGTGGGTGCTTGAGATGCTGGAGCAGAGAGAAGGTACATCTCATCTCATCTCGCTTTATTTACCATGCACTGTTCAGAATAGTACCACTGCCCTGTCTACTGCACCTTTCTGCTGCAACTCTCCCAATAATCTCTCAATAGTCTCGCCCTCAGCCACAATTCTGGTGCTGAAGACTACCGCGTATACGCAGTACCACTCTGCATCCATACTAACACTGGTGCACGAAGCAAGGCTATCACCACCAGTCCTCATTGCAGTATTCTCCTTGCCGCTTGCGCTACTGCAGCACTTCGTCTTCCCCTTCCCAAACTACCAACACACCACCGACCCAGACCGACCGAGCAAGGCAGGGGGTTCGGCAGGCCAAAGTAGTCTACCCTTCCACCACGTGAGTATACAGAGTATCTCCCCTCCCCCATGGCTCCATGTTATGCCGATCTGACGATCACTCAGTCTTCCCGATTCCCGAGACCACTTGACAGTCAGTCCTCCCTAAGACCCCGAGACCCCAACCATGGGAATTGACTCCTTCCCAGGAGACAACTCTGCGGGATAGAGCACGCTACTGTACTCACAGCAGGTCCTGCCTGTCCTGCTGCACGACCACTTGCCCTAACGTAGGTCCCGCCACCACGGCCGCGTCCGTCCTGACGCAAAATCGCCGAACCATTGACTCGCTGCCTACCTGCCTGCCCTCCCGTCCCTCCCTCCAACGCTGTGCTCGGGCCCCCTGTTGCGCGCCATAGCCGCCATCCGATGTGCGCTGACCTGTGCTCTGTGCCAAGGTAAAGTCGAAGGGTACCAGCGGAGAATTGAGGACACTTCCCCCGTCCGTGGCTTCCCTACTCTACCACTGGCTGGGCGTGGGCAGGCGGGCAGTACAGTACTTTGTTACATGTCCTCCCTTCCTCGTTTTAGCTCCTTAACCACCATGCGCCTCCCAGACACTCACCACCACCCCCCCACATCCCACACGTCCCTTTCCTTCCCTTCCCTTCCCCCCACCCCAACTGCCCACGTCAACCCCCCCTCACCTTCCAAGTTCCAAGGCCCTACGTGAATAAATATCCATTTAGGCCTTCCATCTCATGTTTTCTAGAACTTATTCCCGCCATATTATAACTCCACTCACTCGTTCGTGATCACCCTCGGACCGCAGTACTATATGCGGTTCGGAGAGTCGTCATGATGCCGTGCACGCGACTGCGTTATCGGCTTATACTCTTTGACCTCATCCGCTTCTGATAACTACTGAGAAAAAACAAACGGAGGCCGCGTGCCCTACCAAAGATGGCCGCTCCAGGCTTCTCCATCAATGACCTGATCGGTGCGGCTATTCAGATTAAAAATGTCTATGATGCCTTCTTCGACAAGTACTCGAACTCGGCGACGCAGTATGAGGACCTCATCCACGAGATCACGTCCTTTGCGGAGATCGTGGAGATGAATCGGGAGGCCTTTGAGAGAGCCGGGCTCCGGTATGCGCAGTATGAAGCGATCTACAAGACCCTACGCAGAGGCTACGATTTCCTCGAAAAGAACAAGCCCATACTGTCGAACAAGAGGACCCCAGAAGCGATGTGGAAGATTGCCAAGTTTTCGTATAGCCAGGACTACGTTCAAAAACTGAAAGAAACGATCCGGGCTCATAAGGCAGACCTAACAGCCCAATCTGTCCTTCATATACTGTAAGTCCTTCAATATTTTGTTTGTGCATATACCTAACAACTCGCAGGGACAAAACTACAACGCCAAATAATGGTCTAGCAGAACCACACGGTGAAGAGGTAGGGGAAAAAACTAATCAGCGGCGGCCAACCATCAACAACTCGACCTATCCCGTCTCGGAAAACCTGGATGGCCTTCGGATCCCAAACCTACCCACTCCAGACAGCGCGATAATCAACAATAAATACGCATACGTGACGGTCCCCATGCAGCCTCCCAGCAGAAGCTCTCCCAGCAGAAGCCTGGAAAAGCCTGGGTTCTACCACGACAGCCAGACTCTGTCTCCGCATCGGCCTCCATCGTCATATGGACCGAGCCCACAGAACAGTCCTGAGCTCTCAACGGCCGACACTATCAGGAGCTCTATCAGTCCCCGTAGCAGCCCCGTCCCTCCGCCATCCAGCCGCCTATCTAGCATCGCATCACCGCAACTCTCGTCATGCCCCGAGCTTATTCTGCCACAGCCTGCGTTGGATTACGTCGTTGCTGAGATGTAAGTTCCCTCACTTCCCCCTCTGGGCCATTTCTAACTGCAGACAGATTTTTTGGTACAAAGAAAATACCCATCAGGCGCAAGCCTGCTGGGCGGCCTTCCACATCACCAAAATCTCCGGGCCGCGAGCTCGTCATCATCAACGAGGAGAACAAAGAGCGGATAAAGCACCGAAGTAAGTCTATCGGGTCTTACTATTCTTCAGTCAATTAACCTCTCTCACAGTCAAACTCGGATCGACACAGCGCTGCTATCCATACACCTGGAGCATCGGAAAAAGCCACTCCGCTCTAGAGGTGACCTTTACCCAAGGCACCCACTCCTTTTTCTTCAAAGGCAAGCAAGAAGAACTCGGATCGACTATCCCGCGCTACGTCTTCTCCAACCTCGCCGACTTCACCGACTTCCAGTCTGCCGTGCGCAACAAGTTCTTCCTCGGCGCCTTCGCCATCAACAGGATCTCCTCCGAGACGTCTCGCAAAAACGGCGACGCAAGTTACCAGCACCTTAAGATCTGGCGTGACAAGGAGACGCGCCAGTGCTCGCTTTCTTTCTATGGTAATTCCTTGGAGAAAGCGAGGGATCTAGAGTTTCCTTTTAAGTATATCAAGAAGGAGCCTGAGAAGACGAAGCGTAATGAGGAGGAACTTACCCTCCGCTTTGATCCACTCCCATGGAGCCAACTCCGCACTATATCTCCATCAATCAGACAGGGACATTTTAGCCCATCGTCCGAGTCTGAATATACCCACTCCCGCACCAACACCTTTAGCACGGTCAGCACAGACCGCACCGCGTCGACAGGTATGCTCCCTCCTTTTCTTTCTCCCCTGAGAGAGATCATGCTAACCATCTTCACTATAGGCTTCTTTAGCCGCCGCTCCACAGCCGCTTCGGCCATAACGGCCGCCACGAGCATAGCGACCATCACACCCGGCTCGCGCGCCCCGTCATTTGGTAGCCAGAACTCCGACAGCGGACACTCTGTTACAAGCGAGCGGCCGCCGCCGACAACGATGGAAGATCTGACGCGGAAGATGAAGTATCTCAAGATTTTATTTCCCGACGCTAGAGGTGCGTTCCCGTTACCCCTTTCACCCCTTTATCACAAGGTCGTACAAAGCAAAAGCTAACACAAAGCAGAAGCTGCCCGGTTTCACAGCGCCTATAAAACCGCCATCGCAGATACCCCCTCCCTTCCCATCGACTTCACCCGCGTCGACTGGCGCGGACAGCCCCACCCCAACGCACGCCTCGCGTCCATGAGCGCACCCGCCGCTGTTAAGGGCGGATACACAACAGCAGAACTCGAAGGTTCGAGGCCGCGGGTCAATGGTAGTGCATACACCGTTGAGATGGAGGGTGAAGGGAGGTTCCCTGCCGAAATGGGGGAAGGGGGAAAGTTCCCAGTGGAGATGGGAGGGGGAGGGGAGTACGCGGTTGAGATGAGCGGGACGAATAATTATCCCGTTGAGATGGGGGAGGCGGGGGTGTATGCTGTTGAGATGGGGGGTGGAGGACAGTATCCGGTTGAGGTGGGGGGTGGGGGACAGTATCCGGTGGAGATGGATGCGTCGGGGGAGTATACGGCGGGGAGGTATTCTGCTGAGATGAGGGGGACGCCGGATCTTTGGTAGAGGGGGGGAAGGTGTATGGGTATTTAAATGATTTTTGTTTGAACGGGCGTATGGATTGTGGGTTTTGGGTAGGGGGAGAGGGTGGGTAAAATGGGTGGGTGTATGGTAGAGGGGATAGGAGTATGTTTTGGTTTAGGGGGTATAATATACAAGATTTACTGTTAACTCACAGAGAATCACCTGGTTTGGGGTACGGGCTTAGAGATTTGTATCATTTGGGATAAAGGGAGGGGATAATGAACGGCGGTGGTTTCGATCTCGAATAGCGGAGTTCACGTTTGTGATAAATGTGGCCCCTTACAAGCACCTTCAACAACGACCGCTGACAACCTTTCTTCTGACGACGACAAGAACCGCAATACTAGAAACGAACAAAGATTGTTATCATCACGCATTTGATAGTATGTTTATGTTTGTTATGTTTGTTATACTTTATATATACTGATATTGCCAGCCATGGCCAAGGGGTCCAACCCTTCTTCTCCCCATTGTCCACAGTCCGGATCTCAGCCTGGATCGAGATCTAGCCAGAAGTATCCACCTAACCAACCCACGCCAAATTCCAAGCAGCATCAAGCCACCCCCGTGTTTGCCACCAAGGACCTTTTCTACGCGACAATCACCAGGCTCGAAAAGGCAAAGATTGCGCAAATTTGGATTCCGCCGAAGATGGACGCCGGACTTGCTTATGATCTGGTGAGACACTATTTCCGGTATCGATCGGTCATGTACTGACACGTTGAACAGGGAGCAGAGACCCCAGCGCCGGAATTTATATCAATGGGCATCTACATTGACCTCAACCAGCCCCAACCAGGAGAAAATCCCAAGCCGCAAAAGAATGGCCTCCACGCATCGACAGACCTGCCAGCGTCTTGCTTCAAACTAGCTAAAGCTACAGAACTCATCTACCACACCATGCCGGACCACGCGATACGGGACTGCCTCCCCAAACACGCCAAGACATCGGGATACCTATATCGATTATTCGGCAAGAAGATCTGCGACCACGTCGCGGCCGTCTCCCGCACCACGCTGGACCGGGGATTTCAACTCGCCTGCACGATCGTGGCGGAGGCTGTGAAGAAGGAGGGGTTCTACGAGCTGATGAATCAGAGTGATGAAGCGCAGAGGGCGGTGGTGATTAATGGGCTTGTTAAGCCGATGCATGTGTGGTATTTGTTTAGGGATCAGTTTCGGGCTGTCTCTTTCCCGTTTATCTTTCATAATGGGGTTCGCGCGGATCCGGTGGAAGAAAGTCTACGTATGGATCTGAGAAGACTACTTCGTTATACGACGGCGCTGATGGTTTATGATTATCTTAGGTTTTGTATCAGCGCTGAGGAGGGAAAGGAGGATACCCTGATCCCGCACATTGGAGCTGGGAAGTCAATTGTCCGCGCTAATTACCATGACGTCCCGAACCACGGATACGTGCGGGCGATTGTGAAGTCTCTGAGGAGGCTTCCGGCGTCTTCTGATTTTGAGGACATGAGAAGGAGGCAGAGTGGCGGTAGAGACAAGGGTGGTGGAAAGGGGGTTACTGGGGGAAAAAGAAAGAAGAAGACAAAGACTGAGAAAGAAAAAGATGGACGTGGGATTGCTAAGAGGAGCAAGTGAGAAAATGGGCTCTGAGAGGCAAGTTGGAGTAACTAGGATTGAGTGGAAACTTGTGGAGTTGCGGCGGCGGACAGGTGTTTGTACACGTGTTTGTCCTGGCTTTGCTGTCACAAATCCACAAGTGGGTGTCTTCTGGTTTGCGGGTAAGATGGGGGGTCGGAGAATGTGACCGAGGGATATGCGGTTAGGAGATTGGGAGAGTAAAAGGCGGTATATATGAATCAATAAAATCACCTTCCCATTCATCTCCCCCTCTGGACTCTCTCATTCAGGTGCCTTTGAAAGGCATTTATGTTTGACTCCCACTCGCTAACTTCACAGAATATTTTGATAATAGTAATTAGAAGATATGCCTCAATGTCAGTGCAAACACCTGTGCTACCGGAAGTATGTTGCTTTTAAAAAAAAAATTGCGAACGTAATGATAACCCCTCTGCAGGTATCAGGGAGGAGGTATGAAGGTTGAGAAATTGTTGGTTCTGGAAGTCGAATATGCGCCCATCGGTAATGACTTTGATGTCGCTCAAGTAAAACTCGCGGGTTAGATTTGATACTGGGCTTATGATTGAAGTCATGACTGAGGATTCTGGGCTTGTATCCGTTGACTCTAGACTCTTTGGTAGTCGTGGAGAACAGTGACCGGCATATTAATTATATTAGAGACGCTGAAAGCAAAGGAATTCGAGAGTTAGTTTCTCAGATAGTGATATTCGAATGCTAGTTTCTCAGATAGCGATATTCATATTCTAGTTTCTTAGGTAGTGACGTTCGAATGTCGGTTTCTCAGATGCTGATATTCGAACGCTAGTTTCTAAGATACTGGTATTCGACTGCTAATTTCTCAGATAGTAATATTTAAATGCTAGTTTCTCAAATACTATTGCTGGAATAACGGTTTCTTAGGTACAACGAACGGTCCTTGGGGTCCCACGGCGTGTCTCTGCTCGAGAATACGGATTGCACAGAAAGGGAATTATGAGACACTCATCTAGATTCTCAGCTATTTAGTGCCCTAGACTACTTATCTATTTACTCTCGTCATATCTCCTCCTTAATCAGTGAACACCTTGAAAAATGTCCGAGCAATTACGAATGGAGAGATTTGGGATTTCCCAAACTTCAAATTCGTCCCCTTCAAACCACTCGACCAGAAGAACTGCCAGAGGCTCTTAATCTAGTACGTAAAAAACGGCTAGAGTGCTCCTTTAGACTGGAGGATGAAAGGACACAAGGATCGGATTTTTTCTACAATTAGAATGATTGTGAAAACAGCCGCCCTGTCGTCCCTAAGCACGACACCCATCAAAGACCTAGCACTGCGGCAGATGATTCTGACCACATTTAGCAAGCCTAAACTAGAAATTGACTTTGGGATTAGGTTATTTGAGGTGGGCGAGGAGGAAGAGGATGATTATATAATCATAGGTAGGGGAGGTAGCGCAGGGGGGACAGGAGCGGGGGAGCTAGGAGAGGAGAAAGAGCAGAGCGGCCGAGCGAGAAAACAGAATCTCTATCAGAGAAGAGTCTCTCCGGCATGGCGAGGAGGACGTGGGAGTGATTCCCGCGCAGGGATCCCGAGATATCATTTGCGGCAGAGACAGAGCTATAGCGACAGGGGCAGTTTCTAGCCCTACCAATTATCCCCTGCTGGCAAAAGTTGTGCACTTACGCAAAAAGAACCTGGTTCAAACTGAGTTGAAGCGCTAAAGTGCACACGTCTGACATGTACGAGCACATTCTCGGGTGCCCGTGTCGGATGGGAGGATGGAGACATGGGAGCGGCACAGATAGATAGTCGAGTTGATTCAAATGTTTTCCATTAAGACATCGATACCCGTAGGCTTTCCATTTGCTATCATTGCACATATAGAGGGTCTCCGCCACTCTATTCTCGCCTTCTCTCCCTCCTCTCTCTACCCTTTGCCTGCTCCTCTAATTCCACCTGATTTATGGCCGCGATGGCGAATTCGTAGCGGCGGCGACTGATGATGCGGCCATTGGTGTCCTGTATGCGCGCGAGATGCAACTGCCACGCGTACATCTCCTCGAGAGATTCGTATAGAGCGGGTGAATGAGATCGCGAGTGCGAGCGCAAGAACGCGCCAGGCGCCGGGGGAGATGCGGGCGCTCGGGAGACCGCGCGGGGTGTACGCAAGGCAGAGGCGACGCGAACTGGCGGCATTGTGCTGCTACTGGAGACAGTCTGGGAGGGACGCGGCACGCGGGTGACAGAGCGGGTGATATGGGCTGTCAATGTCAGCATCCTGCTATCAAACACAGACGAAGACTTACGATTCTGGACATCCGCCTCATCCTTTACCGACTCCTCGGTCGAACTCACCGCCTTCCCGAGCAAACAACGGCTGCCCGAATTGCTATAGTGGCAGTTGGCACAGGCGTCGCCCAAGTGGCCATCCACCACAACGCAAGCCTGGCCTAAAACCGGCCCATAGCCCTTGATGCAGCGGATGCAAGGAGAAACAGCCTCCTCTCCCACATGCTGAGCAACCCAGGCCTCCGAGTTAGACTTCCGATTAAGGTGGAATCCGTCGGTAGCCTCGGTCACAACACGGCGGGTGTCGAGGTCGATGAGTGCAAGAAGTGTACTGGAGCGGTAAATGTCAGGGATAGCTCGGTCGGCGAAGACGAGAGGTTCTGTGAATGTGAGTATGTTCCTTGTAAATTTAGGGGTGTGCTTACCTTTGTCAAAAGGCGAGTCATCTCCAGCGATGGTGCTTTCACTGAGGGGGCTGCTGGCCTGGGAGGGAGGGGTGTGCTCCTTGGATGCGATGTTGGTAGCGGGGGCAGTAGGGCTGTCGGTGACCAGATTGTCGAGGAATGGCTTGGGAGCCGGAGGAGTGGTGCCCACAGGCAAAGTCCCAGTCATGTCGTAACGTCCTGGGGTGAGGGAACGACGTCTTTTTGTAATGACGCTGATCTTTTGACATGTTAGTATGTACAGTAAAAGGGGGGCAAGGAGAGTGGGGGGGGAGGGGGTTTACCACAAGCTCCGATTTGTGGTGTTAATTGTGGGAGAAAGAAGACAAAACTGCAAAACGGAATTTGTATACGCCTTGCTTTCAACAAATGTCACAGTATAATTAAAAGACCTATTTTATTATTGCAACTACACCCGTTTGTTTGTCCTTTCATTTCACGAGTACTGCCAACCTATAAACGACGCGAAACAACAGAACCACACACAAGAAAGAAGTAAGCGGCAAGCGGCTCATGCTGGAAAATGTAAAAATAATAACAATACAGTTAATTAAATAAACCAACACGACACGCCCAGGAATCCCACAACAAATGATAAAACTAGAATAGTCACGTGACACCATCTCGGAAAGGGGCATGATTCGGAAAGGGGGACGATTACGGAACGGTGCATATCAAAAAGGTAGAATTATAAAAATCAAGATAGCGTATTGACAGAATACCGCAATCTACTAGAGCAACTTGGTTTTCCAGGGGGATTGACAGTTGAGACACTCACCGTCTGGAGTCCTCGTTTTACCCCCTTTTCCAAAACACCAACCACGACAGTCACCAATAATCAGAAATCCTCCTTTTCGCTAATAATAGCAATTCTCCCGTTACGAATTGCCGATCTGGAAACATTTGCGAAGGTGATCTGAACGGTACTATCACCGCATATAGTATTCTGTCGCGTGCTTGGCTGGCGGGGTTATCAAATCTAGCCTACCTGACCCCGCATATACTATGTTGTCGCGTGCTTGGCTGAGGGTCTTGTCTAAACTGACATGTTGCAGCCCCTCTTCTCAAAATAAACTTTCTCAGTTGCGGAGACGTTCAGTGATTAGGATTGATCGCTGGTGGCGTATGATGTTTATTTCGAGGTCTTGTTCTCCGTCCATTGTTGGATCATGTTGATTGATGGACGGCAGATGGTGGTGTAGAACGGCAGACTCATGGCGAAAGAGAGCTGAGCTTGTCCTGTTCTTTAAAATAGCTACATTTCTGATGGGTATATAAACTGATAGATTTCCCTTTGTCGTATTCACTCTGTACTCTCATTGCAGTTCTCATTCTGCAGTTTTGAACACGAATATCTACCTTACCTTCAAGCCCAATACATCTCCATTTTATAACCTCTCGTAACGCTCCTGCCAGCGTTGTACATCATGGCCCACTCCAGCTCCTACCTCTTCCTCGGCCTCGTCCTCTCTTCCTTCACACACACCACCGTCGCCCAAAAAAAAGTAACAACCGCCTTCACCGACCCAACCACCGGCATATCCTTCCAGCGCTTCTTCGGCGCCAAAACGAACTTTGGCTTCGGCATCGCCCTCCCCACCGACCCCACAACCGACTTCATCAGTCAACTAACCTTCCCCCTCAATGGCGGCAACGGCTGGGGCGGCTTCTCCATGACCGGCGACATGGAAGGCCCGCTCCTCCTGGCCGCCTGGTCCGACGGCGCCGGGAACGTAATCTCCTCCTTCCGTCAAGCCGAGAACGAAGATGACAGCCCCCCTGAGGTTACCGGCTCCTTCGCCATCCGCCCCATCGCCAACGGCACATCCGTCAGCAACACCTTCCTCACCTACACATTCCTATGCGAAGGATGTCTCGACGCCGCCTTCGGCCTCGGCGCGGCAGACACAGCGGGGGACGCGGAGATGGGCTGGGCATTGGCAAAGACCGCTGTAGGAGGGCCGGAAACGAGCGCGGGAATCCTGGGATTCCATGATAGTGGGTTTGGAGACTTCACGGCGAGTCTGGGGTTGGCGAGGAGTGCGGAGTTTGCGACGTGGGCGGCGATGGCGGGGGAGCCGATTGCGCCGGCGACGGGGGCGGTGCCGATTCAGGCAAATGCTGGGGATGGCGAAGATGACGATGATGACGACGACGATGATGATGATGAGGGCGGTGCTTCAAATACTGGAGGAGGCAGCACAGGGGCAGGAACCGTTCTCGGGGGAGGCAGCACAAGGGGAGGAAACGGAGGCGGAGGCGGAGGAGGGACTGGTTCTGATGATGATTCAGATGATTCAGATGATGAGGATTGAGCGGCTTGAGGCCAATGGAGGATTGCTTGGCTAGATATTTGTATCCTGTATATAAGCATAGCGAATACCACGCCTACCACCCCACAATCGAATTCTGTATCCTCCACTTACCGGTCTACTTGCAGCATTATCGAGTCATCGTGGTCAACGTCGCGGAGGATGAGAGAGGCCTTTACCATCGGTAATGTTCTTTCATAGGCCGATGCCGTCAGGACGACCGGATGCGGGCTTGTATATTCCTCTGCGGGCAATATATTCTCTTTATAAATTCCTTGACGTTGACGGCTTTGGGGGTGCAATCGAGTCCGTGTTGTATCGGGTGCTGATAAATTTGCCTGGCGTAAAACCGCCTGATGTTGTAGTTGCCTCCGCATCTGTCCAACTTGTAGCACCTTGGAGCGCGATCTCCCTGAAGCGTTTTCTCTGCTCTTCAGTTCGGGACTTCTTTAACACAATAGAGCCATCCTCGGTCTTATCTGCTAATGCAGGCTCTGTTTCGTGCATTACGTGTCTCCAATTTGTCTATCTTGGAATTGTAATCGTAACATCTTTGAACTGGCTTGATAAGTGCGCTGCGACCTGTCTCATGAGCTCTCTCGCTGTCTCATTTATTGAGGACACAAGCATTTTATAACGCCTAGCGATGAGTATTGCCAGTGCATTAGATATCTCTAGATCCCCGTATATGCCAGAGCCGGCGAGATAGGCGTGCCTGTGTGCATCACCATGCTCTCCCATCTCGCTCACCTCACCCGCGCTATACGATAGTTTGAATGACACTATAACACTCATCGATAATGTGATATCTTCCATTTGTCCACTGCTCGATTCCCAGCCCAGCTCGATTCCGTTTGATTTCTCATATCTCACTCTCCATTCCGATACCCCATCATGTCGAACAGAGTCCACCTCAAATGAAAAAGAGGAAGCATATTGTCGCAGACGCCTCATTTCTCGAACACCCACCTTACTCACCCACCAACTCACCCATCCTGCTGCTCACCCACCTCACTCACTGCCTCTGCTCACCCTGACTTACACTTGTCTCACATTCGGGCACCTAGCGTCATGGTAAACAACTTTTTTTCATCCCAAAGACGATACTTGCCTTCTCGGGGTCGACATGGACGAGATGGTCGCCGTCATATAGTATACTTAATGGCGGCGAGACTTTACCCGCTAGATCAGATGGCGCTGGTCTAACTATTTCTTGGGGCATGATTGAGATTGGGGTGATTACGTAGGAGTGACCTTTAGCGCACACCCACCATTGCGTGTTGGCTCCTCTCGACATGTGCAGTACAACATACATACCATTAGTTTTTAAATATAGTAACTTACAATACGTATGTCCAAAATATGAGGCATATAGGGATCTTAGCTTTCTGTAAATACAGAGAAAGCTAAGATCCCTATAGTCAAAATCTTCGAACCCTTCCTCGGACCCCGGATCCTTTTCTCACCGATCAACAAAAGCTGATCCTTGTAGGGTTCTTGTCACAAGTGCATGATGACGTCACGATCCCGGTGTCTGGGTCAAACTCGGCCATCCCATGAAACCTTTCCCTTTCGGGCGTGGCTGAACTGCGCCAAATCTGACTGATGCGGTCATGTCTGTTAATCACGATCATCATCATAGACCAAGTTAAGAAACCCAGCTATTTTCCCAGTCTAGAGTCTAGCCCTGCCATCCTCCTTCACCCTCAGAATCATATCATGCCACCTCAAACTACCTTCTCCCTCCTCCACATCCAAACTTCTTTCACCTCTGTCGCCTCATTCACTACCAACGGAGCCGTAAACTCGTTCTTTGATCGCATGGGTTCGAGCATCTAGATACGCTTTGTTCCTACTGTGCAATTAGTGTATCATTATCCACCGACTCATTCCCACTCTGAGCGTCAATCGAGTTGCGACGATCGATTACAACCCCGACCGGCAATTCCGAGCGATATCATAACCGCGCCGTGAGCTCTGGCAGCTCTGTCGATAACAATGGGCTCCACTACACTTACCAATGGCAGCGGCTCTCGCTATCTGGACAACAACAACAAGCTATCATCGGCAGGTAAATCATCCCACTCCCACGCCCACGAACCATACTAACCTCTTGCCAGGCGCGGCCGCCTCTCTAAAGTATGCTCGGCCTCAAGACCTGCCTAGCTATCCCTCTGTCGGCCTGCCCCCTAACAGGCAAAATAAAGATGCGCATGCCGGCGCAGCCGCGAGTCTTGGATGGGCCAACCAAAAGCCCGTTGAGATCTGGAAGCCCGACCCGACGACATCAGCTTCGACCGCAGCCACTATAGGCTGGACGCGCAAGTCAAACCCACCATGGCAGCCTCAGCAGAGCGCCAGTGGAGCTCGAGCTGCAGTTTTGGCCGCGAAGTCAGATCTGAGAGTAGCTGATGAAAAAGCTACCGTACCCCCCAGGCCGAAATCTGCCGGATTTGGCAATTCAGCTGCCAACGTGGCGATGCAAAACGATAGAAGGAGCCTACAAGCTCAGCCAACCCCCAATAGGGCATCGCAGTTGAACAGACATCGCTCCTTGATGGCAGCTACCGGAGCAATGGCAAGCCCCAGGCCACGGGCGGGCTCGACCCCTCCATTGGGACCAAAATACCCCGACGAGATGAATGCGCGCGCCAATGCTTTGCGCGCAGCAACGCACGCGGACACCACATCTAGAAGACGCAGATCTGAGATTCCACAGGGAGGAGCAACTCCAGTGACTAACATGGGGAAGGAAAGATACACCTCACACCCATCCCAACCCTCAGAAGCCGGCCAGAAACAAAAGGAGGATAGCATGCACGCCTCAGCGATCGCAATGGCCCAGCAGATGTATAAGATTATTGAGAAGCGCGAGAAGGAAACTGGAGACGCCGGCCATGCTGCGACTGCGGCGCATGGGAGAGGACGGTCTACTTCTTTGATGAGTGACGAGCCGACGCCCATGAAATATGGCAACCTTCAAGAAGCTGCACAACGGCTTGCTCAAGAGCGCTTGGCGAAGCTTCACGATGAAAACTACAAGAACCGCGAGTACCTCGATTATTACGGCAGCCCCCAGCCATCCCAGAGACTTTCCAAAGGGCGCTTCCGTCGTCGTGCTTCGAGCGATACATCAATGGAAGAGAGCCGTGGCCGGAGACAAAACGTCCGGTTTCAAGCAGCACAACCGCTATACTCATCCAATCTCTCACAAGTCGACGCCAAAACGAGGCAAAGGGATCGCGATATGCTACTTGCCGCTGCTCAGCGCAATGTCCAAAGAAGCCTCCAAGGCATCGATGAGCGCGTCTATGCTCAAACAGGACGACCTACCCCATCTATGATGGGCCAGGAGACACTGCCAATGGCGATTGCCCAGCAGCGCGTGCAACAGCAACAGGGCCCTCAGCAACGAGGGGATAAGGTATCTATTGGGAATGGAGCCGTTGTTGATCGTAGTTCCGTGGATGCGCTAGCATTCAGGAACGTCCAGCCCGTGCTACACCAGATTAATACTAAGTCTGATGCTGAGCAAGCGCGCCGGACTGAGATAAAGCTGGACGAGGAAGAGGCAAAGCGTCAGATAGAGAGGGAACGGGAGCGTGATCAGGAGCTCAAGGAGATCGACAGACAATTGAAAGGTAGGTGGGTGGTTCTAGCGTGTGACGAGGACTTTGCTAACTGGTATAAGAACATGACAAGCAGGAGAAGAAGGGAAAGAAGAGCCAAGAAAAATTCTTCAAACGGCAGAGTAAGCGCTGGTCCAAGCAGAGCAACAAGAGCAAGAGTACCCAAAGCAGGGAATCCTACGTGCCAGAGCCGATGGCCATGAGTGGGGCAGTTGGTGGTGGTGGTGGTGGTGGAGGTGTCTCCGAGTATGATCGAGCCGCCACCGCTGAATACGAACAATATGAGCCACCTGTCGAGCGTCATGAGCCACCTGTCGAGCGCGCTGAGCCAACTTATGTCGAGCCCGCTCCAGCTGTTCAGCCTGTTCAGCCTGTCCAGCAAGCTCCAGTCACACCACCTACTCAGCACATCCGAACCGCCGAGCCCGTTAAGCCTGTCGAGCCCGTTACGCCTGCGCCGCCCACTCTAGCCGTCCAACCTCCCGAGCCTATTGAAGGGGAGGACGCTCCTGAGATCCCCGTCTCCGAGTACACCGACAAAGGCAAGAGTTCACAGCCGTTTTCGCGGCTCCAAAAGAGCACGCGGCAGTCCCAGACCCCTGCGACTTCACAGCAGGGAGTCAAGTCGTGGCTGAAGACGGCGTTCCGCCGGACGAGCAAGGGTCAGAAAGAGGAGCTGGATAAACAGAACGGTGCTGGTAGCGTGTTTGTCGGAGGCGCTTCGCTTGCTCAGCAGCCGGATGGTACGCCGCAGCAGGTGGCTACCAAGACTGTGTACGGCGACGATGAGAATGAAGTTCCTGTATCCAAGTTCTTGACGGGCACGGATGGGTCCAAGTACTCCCAGGAACAAGAGGGGTCGGTTGCGGGTGGTGTTTTGGCGTCTAACCCGGTGAAGGAAACGGCTGCACCGCGGGAGGAGGAGGGGCATGAGTCGGAGGAGGCGAGGGATCAGTTCAATGATGCGGATGTGGCGATGCCGATTTTCAAGAGTTCGAGGCCGTTGAGTCCGGCGCGCGATTCCAGGTTTAAGGAGGTGATATAGGAAACAATGTTGGGTTTATATAGCAAATGAATGTATGTAATTGTATACTGTTGAGATAAATTAAGTTGCACTTCAGTGCGTGGAAATCGTACTATGGATTTTGCTTATAGTTGATGTGACCAGTACCATTGTGGGATGCTCTTCAACTTTACTACGCAAATCGGTTTAAAATCGATTCTAATTGTAAAGTTGAAGACAATCCCTTCGCTTACTGTGCATGAGCGTTACTGATGTGGGCATGCTACGATAGGAGGCCGGGGGTTTAGGAAGGATGTTGACGGAGAGTTAGGAGGCCC
This sequence comes from Pseudogymnoascus sp. 05NY08, assembly GCA_001662605.1. NCBI lineage: Eukaryota > Fungi > Ascomycota > Leotiomycetes > Thelebolales > Thelebolaceae > Pseudogymnoascus > Pseudogymnoascus sp. 05NY08. The sequence goes on along the minus strand of KV458780.1, from coordinate 365,108 downwards.
ACCGAACATTTACATGGTTATTTCAAGTTCACTTCACAACAAAGAAATATAAACCTTCATTATAGATCGACTCTTAATCCCCGATTAGGATATTGAAATATCAAACGCTCGACTGCTCTGGAGTACCGAAGAATCATATTCTCAACGAGTTACCAGACGATAAAAGCGCAGTGGCAGATATTACAGGAATTGAAGGGAAGATTGGCGAGATCGACAACATGTCTCAATACAGCAGTGGTGGAGAGAGTGTTGTGGAGGATATTGGTGCAGAGTTACTCGAGGAGTTCATGATCCGTAAGTTATTAAACCCCCCCCTCCCTAACGTCTGGGAGCTATCAACCCTATGAGGTTGAATAACTTTTGCTAACTAATTCTCTAAAACAGAACCGAAGCCAGAATCTATTCACAAGACACTTGCAGCTGTGGAAGCATGGCAGGCAACCTCACCAAAAGAGAAATGGACTGACCTCGCCCGCTTCGAGAAGGGAGGAAAGGATGTGTTCGCGAGCACTGTCATCGTCTTCGGGGTCCCTGCGATGTACACGGTGTTGAGCGATGGGTATATCTACACCTCCTACAGTGATCCAAAGAAATCTATCTTGGACGCCACGCATAGAAAACTGGAACACCGGGGACTCAGAGAGGTGGCTCATGCTGTATTCTTCCGCTTTGGCGGAGTTCAGACTTGGATGATCCGCGGTCTACTCCCAGATGAGACCCAGACCATCCCAATCCACGGTTGCTCTAAGTTTGGCTACAATTGCTCCTGCTGGTGGAAAACGATGCGAGGGTTCCGAAGAGAGCTCGAGGAGTACATCATTAACGAGAGAATGTTGTTCTGGGTTGCTCAGGCCATTGCTGAGAATTGTGATCTGTTGGCGCCTATGTGGACGAACAAGAATGAGAAAAATACAGAACTCCGCCGTGCCATCTGGCGCAAGCTCTTCACGAAGCAAGATCTATCCGAGATTTTTGCGCCGCTGCGCCCTGGGGTTGATGTTGAGACCATCCTGGATGCTAAGGAGAAGGATGGGAGCGTGTGGGTGTGGCATGAGTGGATGTACGATTGTGCTGCGTGGCTCGCAGAAGACTTGTTCGCGTACCACATCACGCAGGGAGGTTTGGGGAGGGATGTGCACCGTTTAGTGTTTGAGCGGCTTGCGTGCGTCGGGGGGTTTATGGGGGTTCCACGTTCTATTGACAGGATGGAGTCTCTGCCCATCAGGGCCAATTTCAAGAACCTGCTGGAGTAGGATGGCAGTAAGCAGAGTGCGTTAAGTCAAGTACATAGGATATATATGAACAAAGAGTCTGTTCACTTAGGATTGTCTTGCTTGTGTGGGATTGATTAATACGCTCCTTTCGCATTCCCGTGAGATGAAGTTGTGCAGTTTCACGTCTGAAATACGGGTGAATTATGATTAAAACGCGAAACTGCACAACTGGAGTCAAATTAAGTGGCTAATTTATCCCCCTGGGTGGATACTTTATCTCAGATTAGATGGCACCTTTGTTCACGACACCTTACGCTATCATCTTCAAGCACGTGGGCGAATTACATAATTCATAACTCATATTTCCCATTATATCTACGGTTATATACTACTATACAATGGTGAAGCATCCGGACTCCTCTCCCCCCCCCTCAACTCCAATTATTCCCATCATCCCAAAGACTACGGCAACTAACTCTTGTGAACACGTCCAGAATTCTTCTCGCCGTCTTGCAAAAATCTCTCTTCAGTCATGCGGAACTCGGTATTGACCACAATATCCCGCGGTCGCTGAAGCTCAGACACCGGCTCCGAATTAATACTAATATTCTGCATCTTCACATTCTGGAAGATCCGTTCCTCGCTCTCATTGAGAGATAGACCGCTGGCTGCATACGGACTAGAGTCATTACGTCCACGGCTACCACCAGTCTTATTGGAGCCGTGGTGGTAGCCCCCGCCGATGGTTCGGAACCCAACGGGATTCTTGGATGGCGAGTGAGATGAGAAGAATCCACTGCCGAATAGTGGTTTGAGCCAGGCTCTGACGAGCGGGAATATCATAGGGAGATTGGTGGTGATGACTGAGACGAAGGCTTCGCGTGTGCCCCATCTGCCAGCAAGCTCGGCGCCATGTTTGGCATCCTATGGGTGAGTTAGAAGCTATTGGCGGATGTGCGCAGCATTGAGACTTACCACTATGACGAAGATGGTCTTCAAAAGAGAGCAAACGAGGACGAACACGCCAGCACCAAGCACGATGGTCGCGGCAACCTTCTTTGCCAGCCGCAGCTTCGTGCCCCAAAGCATCGGAATGGGTATCATGATGAGATAGATGTCGGTGAGCACACTCGAAATGAAAGTGACCCAGACAATCGGCCTCGCCACGGCAGCCTGGCACCTATCTACGAAGACTGTTAGCAGTTGTCGGGGCAGATTGAATGCAAATGAACTCACTACCAGGATCTGGATTGATCTCCCAGTATTTATGGACCGGCCGACATGCCGCATATATTGTTATAATCGATGCGAGAAAGGTTGAAAGAACGATCCCGAACCCTACCCAGATGCGAATTCGGAATTTCTTGCTGAGGCCCTCCTGTAAAATCCACAAATTAACAATGGTCAAAAGTTTATGGGGGTTGACATACCATAAGTCGCACGTAGAAAACAAGCACTGCTATCTTAAGCGTGAAAATCAAGCAACAGTAACAGGTCCAGCCTATCACCTGGATTTTGGAGCCAAACACTCTGCCAGGACGTTAGTAGCTACACACTATGCGGTACCCTCTTGTACTCACCTGAGATCGTATTCCTCGGAATTAACATCCAACGCAGCTCGCTGGGCATCTGTCATGCCATTGTTCGCAAGACCTTGGCCGTGATTGACGGCGAAGAATGCTAGAGTCGACTGTGTGGTATATAGCAACTGAAAAATTGGTTAGCCCTGTAGACAGTAAGAGGGAACATTAAAAACGAACAATAGCAACCCAAATGATAAAATCATCTGCTTGAAGATCCCTAAAGCCTACGGCCTTCACCCGAGCAACTGTCCTGAGAATAGTTACGGCGACGCCAAACGCATAGAGCGTCCATAACTCGGTGTTGAAGTCGCGAACAGCCGCTGCTATTGCTGCTGCCGCCTGGGGGCTTGACATCGGGGTTGTCGAGGTGTCAACCCAATTGACTGTGGTGAAGACCGTGTGGTGAGACGAGGCTTTGGCGGAGACGACGACGAGTCGAGAAGTGCGATGCGCTTGTACTTGTACGGCCTTGCGCATGGATTTTCACAAGCATAGCGCAGCAACTGGGGGCTTACCGTAAACCGAGACATTTTACCAGAGTTAGAAGGTCGAGAACATATGTCATAGCGTCCGCCTTACTCCGTTAAGCGACAGGGTTGTAGATCTTCGCCCCAAAGTGCTCAAAAATTCTATCGATCGGCACGCACACCTTGCTCAATCAGGTAGCGAGTTGATCCCGGGTCTTAGAAACCCTTGCATCTCTTACAGGGGCAGCAACGTGCATCGCTTAGAAGAAAAGCTCTCATGCGAACTGCACTGTAAAAGATGGGCGGTTGCCGGCATATTATAAAAGTTTACTGCCGAATTTGGTACCGTCCGCCTGTGGCTGTACGAATTATGATTAAGTCAGGGGATTCGGCGCCGTCGGCGTGGTTGCGAACCGCAATACGGCTGGTAGTGTCGCAGAGCTAACCACAAGCTAGCTCGATAAGGCCTTTCGCCGATCTATCGAGGTCCAAACTCTGGGTTTTATACCTTGTTGAGCTGCCCCCGTGCCGTGTTAGAAGTAGCTTAGAGGACGGTGCAGAATTGAAACCGACAACCATTCTATCTTGGGAATAGTGAACGGGGTAAATTTTACCCGTCTCTGAAACTAGCCCATATCCTCGCGAGTCAGGGATGTCCGAGTGTTTACCTAGTGAGACAACGAAGCTTCTAGGGGGGGGCATTGTTATCGTTGCGGAGTTGGAAAGTTGGAAATCAAATTGAACAAAATGCTAATAGAGCTGCGTCAGCTTTAAACTGCCAAGGGTCTACTCAATAGTTGCTATCTATCGAAGCTTTTTAACGGCACGCTATCAGAACGTAAAATCCTCATAGTAGTGTCCCGCACAGACCCTGCCAATTTACCCAGTAGCACACGTTTTTAGCACGACGCGCTGTAATTCCGTTTATGAACAAACTGTGGGGAGCCATGCTTCGCCACTCATGGTTGGTAAATTATAGAGGCATGTACATACATATATATGGCTCGCCTGCCCCTAATACCAGTATTCACAGTAATCACGTCGCCGTCTGCTAATTCCTGCCAATTCCTGTTCCCATGTTCCAACTTAAGCTGAGCCTTGCGGCGCTCGTCGCTGCTTGCACAGCGGTTACAGCTCGCCCGGATGTCTCTTTCTCCGGTCTTGACGGACATGGCGGCGTAGACTTCGCCCAGCTTGCGCGCAAGCTTTCGCCGAACGCCCATATCTATCTACCAGGGTCGGACGGATTCAATTCCTTGGTGGCAAGATGGTCCAATCTGAGCATGCCCGTTGCGAATGTTGTTGTCGTTCCTGCCACAGAGAATGATGTAGTCCAAACCGTAAGAAACTTGGTCTTTGCCCTTCTGCAGCAGTAGCTTACTCGTCTTCCACGCATAGGTGAAGTTTGCAAACAAAAAATACCTGCCATTCCTTACGACAAATGGTGTTCACGGATCAATCACCACTCTTGGGAAGATGACTGGTGGCATTGAGATCTCCCTGAAGCAGCTGAACAGCATTAAAATCGCTAAAGATGGGAAAACGGTCACAATTGGCGGTGGAGTTATGTCCAAGAATGTCACCGATACTCTGTGGGCCGCTGGAAAGCAAACTGGTGAGTAGGCGGTTGCTGTCGAAAAAAGGTGCCGATTGTTAAACTTCACCGTAGTGACTGGAACTTGCGAATGTGTCAGTTACCTTGGCCCCGCCCTTGGAGGTGGTCACGGATGGCTTCAGGGTCACCATGGACTCGTTTCGGATCAATTCGTTTCTCTGAGGGTTGTCAAGGCCGACGGCTGCATAATGACAGTGGACGAGAACTCCAGTGTCTTCTGGGCCATGAAGGGCGCCGGTCACAACTTTGGAATCGTTACTTCGGTCGTTTCCAAGATTTACGACATCCAGCACCGCAACTATGCCCTAGAGACTATCATCTTCAGTGGCGACAAGGTCGAGGCTGTTTATGAGCTTGCAAACCAGATGTGGCTCACAAATGGTACCATTCCCAAGGATTTGAACAACTGGTCCTATTGGTTTTTCGATCCTACTCTGGACACGAAGGTGAGTGCAGAATTTGAGTCCACCGAGTATTCGCAATATTCTAATTACTCCATAGCCCGTGATCGCCATGTACCTCATCCAAGAAGGCGTGGACGCCGTCGATGCCGCCTACACCAAGCCCTTCCATGACCTTGGACCGATCGTCGTCCAGCCCACTTCAGGAACCTACCTTGACCTAGCCAAGTGGACCGGTATCTCCCTTTCCGACACCCCCTGCCAGATTACCGGAAACGCCAACCCCCGCTTCCCCATCTATCTCAAATCATACAACACCACCGCTCAGCGCCAGGTATACGATCTCTTCGCCCAAGCTACCACTGCCGCATCAACCCCCTTCAGCAACGCGCTCTTCATGTTTGAGGGCTACTCCACTCAGGGAGTAAAGGCAATCAGGGATGATGCCACCGCCTACGCCTACCGTTCCGACAACCTCCTCGTCGCCCCTCTTCTCACCTACAAGCCTAACGGAAAGGCACTCGATGACCAAGCCTTCAAGCTCGGTAACCAGATTCGCCAGGTCCTCTACGAGGGCAGTGGACAGACCAGCCTGAACACGTATGTCAACTATGCCTATGGTGACGAGACACCAAAGGCGTGGTATGGAGCGGATCAATGGCGCCAGGACCGCTTGCGTTCCTTGAAGAAGAGCTACGATCCTAAGGGGAGGTTTAGCTTTTATGCGCCAATTGCATAGATGGAGAGGGGATAGTGTTCATATGTGTGCGAAATATATGTTTCGAATAACAGTTAATTAGTTATAAATATAATACTAATCTACTTTGATTGAAGTTCGCCAGTTGTGGCTATGGATTTGCCTTTTTCGAGACCAAAATACGTGAGCATGTCACATCTGCCTCGCGTGCTGCCGTTGGTCGCGGGTTCGTCCTCGCTGGTGGTTCTGATGGATGACGGTGCAACAGCACTCTGTCGTCAGCAAGAAAAGAAGACCAGCGACAACAGTGCAGCAGTGACAGGAAGTCAATGGCAGCGACACTGTTCAACGACAGGAAATTGGCGGCGGCAAGAACACTGAACATAACCCTCAATTTTTCCCAGCGGTCCAAAAACAGATGACCCCTGAGACACCTCTGTGTAAGAGGTTGACTCCACTATTCCAGTAATATTCTCTTCGAAGAGCATATTCAGTAGCATCGCGGAAGAGACTGGCTCTGCTGATTTAAATATGGGTGAGTCTCGTCGCCTCTGATTTAGTCTAGAGGTCCATTTGATAATCTAGTAATTCAGTTACTTTTTATATTTATATTTACGCTATATACTATACCATACCGCGTGGAAGCACCGTCTGCCAAAGTGAGAATTCCGGCGGCAAGAAAGAGCTTCGTACATTGGGATAGGAATAAAAAGGATGTTTACTTGTGGGAAATGGGTTATCCTTTGTCGATTCGTCTCTAAATACAGTTATTCAATCTCGCCATATACACCGCTTGCAAGCCGTAGTAGACGCAAGATTGAATAAGTAGATGTTCTTGCTCGTGGATGGAGAACGGAATTTGGGCTTCTCAGCCACCAGCTTGGAATATCACCGGCATGACAGAAATCAGGCCAAAATGCAAACCGCAGGTTAGTCGCCGAGAAAAACCCAGGTGAAAAGCCTAAATCGCTCATATTAGCTTCGTGCAGACCCCAACGTACCTTTTAGACGGCACGAGGCCGAGGAGCACTATCAGATGTCAAGATATTTGACAACTGCCAGGCGCACCAGCTTCGGGGACTTCTGCGACGAGACAAACAAGCGTAAATCCGAAGCCGCGTTCTCCCCAGGAAGGGACGAACCTGCATTACACCTCAATTCTCCAATCTCCAAGTTTCTCCAATTGATCACCAACATGCGGACAGCATGTGGACATAGTAATGTGGAGTCAAATTCGCCGATTGGACTTTGTAAATTTATATCCTGGAAGCGATTAGCATGCATTCATCTGAAGTTGGTACATTCTATAGCTAAATTAGGTTGGTAATTCCCGCTACCAAGCCCTTGGTCCGTCTTGGAAGGAGGAGCAGCCAAGCGACTCAACGCTATCTCGGCAGGGCTTCCGCCAAGCCTACCTCACGAATAGCCCTGCTCGGCAAAGCTTGCCCGTATTGTGGCGCTGTCACTCTCTCGAGTCAGAAAGCTTCGTGTCAGTCAACTACAATCATCGGCAGGTTCATAGGAACTTCACCATCTCAACTCTGGTCGCAGCTGCCAAAGCTTGCAGCAAACAAGGAAAATAGGCAATGATCATCATCATCAATCTCCCAGTTTCCCACCCCGCATTTCTGAGTCAGCTTTTACTCTTGCTCTTTTGATATGGCCCGGCTTGACACCCTACGTAGCAGGAGCTCTTACGTAGTAGCTTCAATATTCAAGCTTAATGAATAACCGGAGCGATTAGTGCTGAGCATAGTATGGGGAAACTGAGAATATAAGTACGATTACATTCCTCACCTTACTTCCCCATCGAAACCTTAGCAAATCCTTCGCAATGCAGTTCCGCAACCTCGCGTTCCTCAGCGCGCTCTGCGCGACGACCGTTCTGGCCGCGGAGACCATCGTCTACCCCAACACCATCAAGACTGGCCCCAGCACCGCCCTCTATGTCTCTGGGGAATCTGGTTTTGATGGACCAAAGATGTCCCCCGGCATCAACGCCACGACCTTCGACTGGTGGTACTTTGACGCCGTGTCAACCAACGGAAATGCCGCCGTTGTCATGGTCTTCTACCTGTCTACCGATCTGGGCTTCCCATTCGTGCCTCCGCTTTCCTCCCTCTCTGTCGACATCTTTGCCACTTTCGATGACGGAAGTCTTGTGTTCTTGCCATTGAACAACTTGCCTTACAAGGCTGGACAGGCAACTGTTGTCACCGACGGTGATGGAGCATCTGGTAACTGGCAGGGAACTGGTTTCTCTTTCGAGGGATCCCCCGACTTGTCCACCTACAAGGTCATGGTTGACAGCCCGGTTCTTGCCATCAAGGGTACGCTCGAGCTGACGTCTGTAAGTATTAATTTCAGCGGCTTGCCATATAACACAAACTAACCTCCCGTAGCGCGCACCGGCCCACTACCCATGCGGGCCCAACGAGGCTGGTCAGAGACTCGACGTCTCACCTAATGTCGGATGGGCTAATGCTATGCCTGATGCGGATGCTGTTGCAGACTTCACCGTCCTTGGCAGACCCCTCAAGTTCACCGGTATCGGTTACCATGACAAGGTAAGCTATTCTGCGTCCTCTGCAAGACTTATACTGACATATATCAGAACTGGGGAGACAGGCCATTCACCACCCACGTAGCCAGCTGGTACTGGGGACACGGCAGACTCGGCCCGTACTCCATCGTCTGGTTCGATGTTCTCGGAAAGGATGGAACTGAGTACTTCAGCAGCTACGCCGCCAAGGACGGCGTAATCATTGCCACTAAGTGCGGTCCCGGTTCAATCAAGGTTCGCCCAACTGGCCACAACTCCCAGTACCCCCCAAAGATCACCTCTGGCAATCCAGAGGGTCTTCACATCGACCTCGACCTCGGTGCCGAGGGAATGCTCCGCGTTAATGTCACGGCGCATACCGTTCTTGCTGACGCCTTCCTCTACTACCGCGCCTCTGGTCTGCTCGCTGGTGGTGTTGATGGTGGTCCTCAGTACACTGGTGTCTCCGTGTACGAAGAGTTCAAGTTCCAGTTCTAAGCGAACAAAACTTTTGTAGCAGTAGTTTAAACAATATTGAAAGATCTACATTATCATATTATTACTTTCTTGTGAATAATTACATTGCCGTAAACTACATGTAGTAATTTCATAGCAACAAAGCTCCACGATAGGTCTTGTTATAACCGCGGCAAGTTTGAATCCTGCCTATTTCGGCAATATCTTGCCGGACAGTGCATATTTAAGCTAGGAAATATGCAGTAGTGGGGAATGAGGAGCCGACCTTCCCCGGAAAATACGCCACTCGGTCATTCCCCCAGTGTCATATAGGTCGCTTGGCAGAGTTAAGCTCGGTATGGACATTTGGAGATCGACCAGGCTGACTCGAATGCCTGCGGCTAAAGCCTTATTTCCCCAGCTTAACATCTGGGGAAGCTCCTCCTACCATAGTTTTTCTGTTCACTCCCAGTACGCCACGTTTTGATCTGAGACTCCGAAAATGATATACCAGAACGCAAAAACCATCCAGGTGCCAAATGTAGATATCCTGACGCTTCTTTTTGGTAATTTATGTGCTTCACTTTTGCAATCACGGATTTGGAAGCTAACTTGTGCGATGTTTGATAGATCATGAGAAGTGCAGTGCCAAGGAGGATTCCCTCCTCCACGCCGAAGCGTCAAACCCCGAACGAAACATAAATAAATCACAAGCTCGGGTCTTGACGAAGCAGATTGCTCATGGTTTACGCAATGGATTTGGCATTGGAGCCAACGGGCCGGGAAAGGACGTTATAATGGTGATGTGCTCGGGACAGTCCTTGCTGCCCATGCTCTTCTACGGTGTCATCGCTGCCGAAGGTATCTACTCCGCAGTCAGCACTTCTGCTACCGTGACCGAATTGTCAAAACAGATAGATCAGTGTCCGGTCAGCCTTCTCGTGTGCACCGCCGACACGAGGGAGGTTGCATGCAAGGCCGCCGAGAAGTGCGGGTTGTCGAATGCCAAGATCGTGATTCTGGAATCGAGCCCGGAATGGAGTCTCAGATCGCTGTCAACGGGCACCAGTTATATTTCGGAGAAGCAACTGGACTGGAGAAGGATCACGGACGCCAAAGAGCTCGAGAACTCTTTAATATGCCTGCTTTTTTCATCTGGAACGACTGGCCCGCCAAAGGGTACGTTTGAGCGTCGATGAAAACAGTTGATAGCTAACCTTTTGACAGGCGTACGTCTCTCTCACACAAACCTGGTATCCGAGGCAGTTCTACCCGGTGAGATCTCAAAGGAGCATTTGAGGAAGGCTGAGGCAGCCGGCGCACCCCCATTTGAATACCGTACTCTCGCCCATCTCCCTGTTGCCCACATCGCAGGACTCCAGGGATACCTTGTGAACCCATTCTACGCAGGAGGTCTCGTGTACTGGATGCCAAAATTCGATTTCCAGCAGTTCATGGACAACATGAAGAAGTTCCGCATCACCATGCTCTTCAGTGTGCCAGCCATCTACCTCTTGATAGCCAAGTCGCCGGCAGTAACGGACCACTTTGACGCGCTAATGCTTGCTCAAAGCGGTGCTGCTCCATTGGGCCCAGAGATCCAACGGGCTGCAAGCATGAAGCTTGGGAAGGGCAAGACGTTCATCAGCCAGACGTGGGGGCTGAGTGAAACAACAGGTAGCGCCAGCTCCAATCTCTGGGGTCCAAAGGACGAGACTGGAAGCGTTGGCACATTACTACCAAACATTTCATTAAGGTGCGCACACCACTACGTTGCTATCTCTCTCCATTTACTAATAGAGATGCAGACTCGTCGATGAGGATTTCAAGGATGTCGCGGCTGGGAAGAGGGGTGAGATACTTGTAAAGGGACCTGTGATCTCCAAGGGCTATTACAACAACCCAGAGGCTACTGCAGGATCTGTTCATGGTGACTGGTTTTGCACGGGCGATATTGGTGTCATGCGCGGCGAGAAGCTCTATATCGTGGACAGGAAGAAGGTGAGGAGTAATCCCCGGGACTGCCTAGCCAACGACTGACAGTCCATAGGAACTCATCAAATACAACGCTCATCAAGTTGCACCAGCCGAGCTCGAAGCCATACTACTCGCGCATCCTCTCATCTTAGATGCTGCTGTTATCGGAGTGCAGGGAGAGGGAACCGAATTACCAAGGGCCTATGTGGTCGCTGACCAGACCAATATTTCAAAAGAGCAAATTCACGAGGTTGTCAACAGCGTCGTTGCGAGCTACAAACGGCTCAGAGGCGGTGTTTTCTACATCGACGAGATCCCCAAAACTGCTTCGGGGAAGATTCTCCGAAAGGATCTTCGAATATTGGCAGAAAGGACCAGGTCAAAGCTATAGAGTGCGAGCGCCTTTGTAGACAACAAATTATCATATATTCCGTAGTCCTAATATATGAAAGGACCTTATAGCCCTCGGTGTCTAATATGGAGCATGCTTGCTGAGCGGACTCTCCTTGCACCCGTAGTTGCACAACTGTCGTGTCCATGTTGCAGGAATAACCTTCCGTTCATCCGCAGTTGCACAACTAACTGACTCCCCTTTCACAACTCAGAAAGTACGCGTGATATGCCAATCATCTTCACGTCCACGGAATGATGGGATACCAACGGTCCGTCCCGGTTGCATAATACTACGGTTCTAGTCATAAAGACGGTTTGCTCTACCAGTAACTGACGTACTCAATGACTGACTCGAAACCCGTCGTCGGTAACAGGCGACCAGTCCCGTTCATAGCGCCCGCGGATGGCTTGTCTTGTGGCAACCGTTACCGTCTTAAACCGTGGAGATGGCTGTTGATAGATTGCTGTTGGACTGTCAATGGCCGTTGATTGCTGATAGGCCGGCAGTTCTTATCGTTTCCCCCACTATTTCAGGGGTATTTGTGTTAAAGTGGCGGATGCGGGGTTGTGCATGGTGGCGCGTATCCACTTTGACCTCGGATGCTGACTCGATCCGACTTACGTCGTTATTTCTTTGGCACGTACTTTTCATTTTGCGCATGCAAAATGACGACCAGCGCTTGGTACGAACGTCTATGTCAGGCGCCGCGGTCTAAATCCAGCCCATGCTAGGAATTTCCTTCGTCATTCAACCCCACGCCTCGGGCCATATCTCCATATCCAAATGTATAATGTTTCTGTCGTGATTCGTAGCCTATACTCTGTATATGTTGCCTTCCCATCGCCGCGACATTCGTATAGTAGCTCTACATGGCCATTATACACACGCTCTCTTGATAGCCTCTCTCCAAATCCATTGATAAATTTGACACGATGATTTCCTCAGCAGAGAAGGATATCCATGATGTCTGGGGTTACAAGTATGAATGGACCGAGCTGCATATGACGGAAGAGCAGCAGATGCCCCTCAGGTACTCATATGACACCCTGGGAGAAGATGTGTTAGCGCGTGTAAAGGACTTGCAGATGAAAAAGGCGGCTGAGAATGGCGAGGCGGCTGGCAAAGGCGCCCCCAGGAAAACGGACTTGTATGAATCGCTCAAGTCCATCGCCTTGAGCAGGGAGGATCCGGTTGTCACCAAATTTTGGGAAGACGTGCACACTGTACCTGAATGGGTCGATTGGGACCAAATCAAGCGCGGACAGGATGTGAGGAATATCGCAGAATTTTTGATAGTCACATGCTGATGTGTTCTGAAGGTGTTCTATAGGTATGGTGAGGCTGCGATGACCGGGTTGGCCTTTTCGAGTCTCTTGGGGGGGATGGTGAGTTTTCTGACCAGTGCTATCTCTGCATAATTCTGACTCTTTTCAAGGCCGCTGCTCGAATTGTTGAAACGCTGGCGAGGACAGGAGGCTTCGCTCCAAGGGTTGCCAGGAATCGAATGTATGCATGCCTTCCAACGCATCAACCATGAACAGCGTGTTGATCTTTATTCTAGGTTAGAGACTACCCAGTTTGTTCTGCAGGTCACCAACTCTCTGGAATCCGTACAGCCGGGCGGTGATGGACACGTATCTGCCATCCGCGTGCGCCTCCTCCACGCCATGGTCCGCAATAAGATTCTCACCATGTCAAAAGAAAGGGATGACTACTATAGCGTCGAGGAGTTCGGAACACCAATCAACGATCTAGATTCAATTGGCACTATATCAACGTTTTCCGCTCAGCTTATATGGATCGCATTGCCCGCGCAGGGCATCTACATGCGGGAGAATGAAATCGAAGATTACGTTGCATTGTGGCGTTTAGTGGCGTACTATATGGGTACTCCCACCGATGTCCTAGAGACACCAGCGTCGACCAAGGCGATTATGGAAAGTATATTGGATGCGGACCTGAAGCCGAGCAACTCGAGCAAGGTCCTTGCAGCCAACATCATCCAAGCCCTCGCCGACAAGGCCCCTACATACCCTTCAGCGGATTACCTCCGAGCCCAGGCTCGCTGGCTCAACGGTTCCAGGCTGTCTGATGCGCTTGAAATCCCAAAATCCTCCTATCTCAGCGTGACACTGGTCATGGTTCAGTGTATCGTTGTTTGCGCGTCGAGTTACATCTACCGATCGATTCCAATCCTAGACAGGTGGAAGGTCGAGTACATGCGAAGGCGGCTCTTCCACGTTCTCATGGAAGGGAAGCACGGCATGAAGGGGAAGAAGACAAAGTTCGAATTGCAGTACATCCCTGGATTCAACACCGTTACGGAACAGGGCGAAGTTGCCAGAGGCTTGTCGATTGGAAAGGCAGGCAGCCGAGACATGAGGAATCTCATTATATTAGGAGTGCTCATAGTTATTCTTGGCTGTGCGCTGTACGTTTGGTACAAGGTGGCCTTGATGGCATTGCATTGGATACGATAGACTTGTGTACCCGTAGTTAGATGGCCACTATTATATTAGATTAGAAGTAGAATTTATAGAAATGGGATTGATCTGGTTATTTACTCACTCGCATTGGGATTAAGAATCTTGGAATGGCGGGGTGTATCTGCTGTTTGATGGCCACTACATTAGATTAGAAATGGAATGTTCAGAAATGAGATCGATCAAAATATCCACTCTCTCAACAATGGGATTAAAAATCTTGGAATGGCGGGGGTGGTACAGGTGGGTCGGTATTTGTCGTTGTATTAGATATAGCAATAGACTGAAGTTTGTCCATGCTTGCTCCAAAGCCCTAGGTAATAACAAGCACATGTCAATCCGATATCGTAGATATCCCTGTCAACCCCCCACGATCTTCCAGCTGAGCCACCATTATCTGGGGAACCTAGCTATGGAGTCCCCACGAACCATTGGGGGAAATAACGCGGGGAAGGTAGATCCCCCAATGATAGCGGGCCTGACTCAATTTCTACGATGTCAAGCGGCGCACACCATCAAATGGCGTATATGGATACCGAATCCTTGTCTCCATGTCTTATTCCCGATTGACATGATCTTCCTTTAAATTACATGCAATCTCCCTTCAAAGCCAAGCTCCGAGACACTTTCATACTTTACTCTCTGTTCTCGTCTGCGACTTGTTCGACGACCTTATCTGAATATTCTTGATTGTCCGTCTTTCAATTCTACACTGACATTTGATTCATTCAGTCGCTAGAATGCAATCCACGTCCAGGGGCGACGAGTCGTCTAGCGAGAGGAAAGGGGGTGAGGTAGATCAGCTTGAAGAGCGCTATGAAAAGAAACCTACCTTTGGAGGAAAGGTAAAGAATCATTACAAGAGGTTTTGGTGGGCACATCTTATCGCCTTCTGCGCTGGATTTCTCATAGTAGCATTATGTCTGTAAGTTATGCTTTTTATCTTTGAAGCATCCTCGAAACTAATACGGGATTCTAGGGTATACGTAGCAATGCCTAAGATTGCCCAGAAGAGCATCGACGATGCGACTCTCAGCTACACCAGCCTGAAGTTCATGAAGCCATCGTTAGACTCCCTCACTCTATCGGTCGATGCTTTGCAGCACAGCGACAGCCAGTTCACGCCAACTCTGGACGCGTTCAACGTCAGTATGCATCTCGTGACTGATGGGATTACCTCGGAGAAGGTGATCACACAGATCGGGATGCCCCAAATTCATGCCCACCACCCAGATACCAACATCGTCATCACAGACCAGAAAGCAACGATTGTCGATATGGACCAGGTCACTGCCTTCGCCAAGCAGGTCTTGACGCAGGAGAGCATCGAAGTGAGAATGGAGGGCAAGACCAAGCTACACCTGGGCGCTTTGCCCGTCAACAGTGTCAACTACAACTCTTCCATTACATTCAAAGGTATATTGCGCGCTGTTCTCTAATTCTTGGACCTGAACTGATCAGTCTAGCGCTCAATGGCCTGAAGGGTTTCAACATTACGGAGCCGAAAGTAAACTTAATGGCCGCGCCTGGAGAGCCCAACTTGACAGGAATGGCACTTATTCCCAACCCGTCTGTTTTGACAGTCGAGCTTGTATGTATCCGTTGTCGCATTATTATTACAGCTGCTAACTCAAATACAGGGGAAAGTTATGATGCACATCTCTACAAAGGAGAAGGGTCTCATCGGCAACAGCACCATCGATAACTTCGTGCTGAAGCCAGGGCAGAATTTGCTTCCTATGAACGCCATAGTTGATACGGCACTCGCGCTAGGCAGCGTCGATAAACAGGGCATGGTTAACATGATTATCGTCGGGCAGACGGCGGTCTATAATGGCGTCCACTTGCCTTACTACGTACGTCCATCCAACCCAACCACTTCATATCCTCACAGGGTGACCATATGCTGACGGGATTCGACTTTAGGAGGCAGCACTTAAGAGCCACACCCTAACTCTTGCAGTGGATCTTCAATCTCTTCTTGGCAGCATATAGACTTGATACCACGAAGGGGGGGAGGCGTCGGGAATGAACATTTTTTTATGTATCAGCCAAATATCGGCTTTCGTATTTCGCATCTAGACTGAACAATGAACACTACTTTCAAACTGATCTGTTAGATGATGCCAAGTTCTGGCACGGTGTGTGCGTGGGTTGTGGCAAGTTCCCCGCTAGGTTCTCGGCTCTATAGGGGGTCTGTGTTCGATTCTTGGCATGTTTGCGGGGAAGCCCCATGGCTGTACTGGGCGCTCAGGCTCAATTTCATCCAATTTAAGATGCTTGAGGATTGCGTCGGTATACATTTGGGATGTATTAGGCAGCCCCCTTGGCTTTGGGCTCCATATGGGTTTATACCCGGTTCTTGGCATGTTTGTGGGGAAACCCCACGGCGCACGAGGTCTCCCGCCTGTAGATTGTAATCTCGACGGGTCGCCGATTGGCTGTGTAGGCCTGTAGGCCTGTCAATGATAAGCACTACGATAGATTGGTTGTGTTGGAATCCCTAGTCAACATACTATCCGATCAAAATGCTGTGGCTTTGCCCTGTGCCGTAATATTTTGAACGGGTGAAGGGACCCCACACATAGTAATGCCTGACTCGTCGGAACGACATCATCGCTACATTTGTATGCGGAAACTCAACCGTACGTAGTATCATATCTCCAATTCCATGTTATCCAAGATTGAAGGGTGAAAGAGTAGGTGGGTGGTAATTCTTTAGTATTGTATGTACATGAAGTCGAACAAACAAATAATTACATGTAATACAGGCAAAATTTGTAGTAGTATTACATACAAACAATTGGCATAAAGCCGACTTTATATAGTTAAAGTTGGAAGGCTTTCACCTCGCCTGAAGAAGTAACCTCCGTAGTACTCTCAACATCTCATGTAACCTGGGTCTTACAGGCCGGGCATGTTAAGACCTGGGACTGGGATGCTGTTGAGGATACCTCTGGCAATGTCCAGGACGACGTTGAGACCAGGGATCATCTCGAGGGTGCTCATGACTGTGGTGAAACCCTCGAGGAGAGGGTTGCTGAGTTCTTGCCAGAGCTTGGCTGTTTGGGGATTTAGAATTAGCAAACTATCCACCGGAGCTTTATATTTTGAATGGGTAACTTACAAGCTGTGACCGTGCCCAAGAAAGAGAGGAAGAGACCGAGAAGAGTGCCGGCAATGTTGTTAACGATACCAGCGATTTCAGTGGCGATGGCAGTTGGGTCGGTGGGGAGCTGGCGGGCTCCAACTGGGGGAACACCGGCATTGATGGCATCGGTGGCGTTCTTCAATGAAGCAGCAATCTCGACAAAGGCTCCCTTGATGGCGGCAACGGGGGCCGCAATATCGGCAGGCTGGGAGAATGGCTTAATCTGCGCGACGTTGGTCTCTATCGAAAGGCGTTAGAATGGTGGTAGGCTGTTTATGTGAGTGTTTAAAACTAACTGATGAGCGCAGCGCTTGCGGTAATATCCTCCTGGAGGCTCTTGAGAGCTACGACAGCTGCCTGTCCCTGGGCAAGAGAGACATCTCTGGTGGTCGCTGCGAGTCCGGCGCCTTATCTCAAGTTAGCTTTCTGATTTATGGTCGGATTGGGCTAAATTGAGCTCAATTGAAGGCCAGAAATCCGAGTAAACTTACCAACGCACAGGGCGGAGATGATGAAGCGGCTGAAGAGCATGATTATTGATTAACGTAAAACTGAGTGAGTCTTTTGGAGATGGGATGACAAGAAACAATAATTATCAAGAGAATCTAAGTATTTATCATATCGCAGTGATCCGCTTAAACCTGCCGCGTTCCTGCATTAAACCTTGCCTCGGCTAGTCTAGAGCTTAACTCACCTTGACTCGACCCCAATGACTCGGCACTGCGGGGAGAGAACCGACTAACGGCACAGAACCCTTGGTGCCAAGTAGCTGGGAGGCAAAGCAGGTTTAGAGCACATGAGAAATTATACTCTGGTAGAGCTGGGTTGTACCAGTTCTCGTGATTGGGAAAAAAGTAGGTAACTTTAATCTCAGCTGCATGGATATGCTAACTTTTAAAGGCATTCGTAATGGCTGATCGATACGAGTAAGAAATATGGGACGAAACCCCAACCAATGGGGCGCCCCTTGGATTTCTCCGAATGGTTTCCCCGAATTCCCCGAATGCCATTTTCCCCTCAATTGGCTCACGTGATTATCCATTCGGGGACACAACTCCAAATTACCCCCCAGTGAAGATTATATCCCCAATATACAGAGCGGCCAGTAGTCAAGGCGAAGATAGTCAATTTGCTTCTGATATGAACATTGTCCCTTATCACCCCTTCTTGGGGATGAAAATGGCGCAGTTAAAACCTGATTGCTATTTCATACCATGGAACATTCCCTGAGATAAATATCAGATTGCTATTTCATACCATGGAACATTCCCTGAGATAAATATCATAGACCTCCTCATGAGTCGTAAAACTGCCTCGGCACCGAACCCTTCGGTAGAGGAAGTCCGCATCCAACAGAACCTTTTGGCTCCCTTGGAGTGATCTGGGCGTAACTTTGTATGTCTGACGTTGAAGCAGCGCAGATGTCTTCTGCTGTTGTCGGTTCGCCATAACTAACCATGTGATAACAAAATTCTTGTCGTCATTGAATTGTTGCTCTTTGGAAGGAGCGTTGATAGGCATTTCTTCGGGATATGACCAGGCTATCCAACTTGAGGGAAATTATCGAAAAGCTCCGCAATCTCCCCATCCGTGAAGCCCGCAGAAAACAGTATGTCTGGGGTAGTTGCATCTTCAGGGGGGCTTTCGACGTAACCCATCGGCTGAAGAGGCTGTTGCTGGAATGTATTCATATCGCTATCAATCAAGGTGATATCTCCTGCTAGCTCCGGGAATTTCTCGAGGAAAGGCCTTTCGACGCCCCAATATTTGAGGTCGCGGTGGTACCTCGCAAACATTGGGCTCATTTGATACGTATTAGACGCCCCATCGTAGACATACGTATCTTCGAAAGAGAATGGCCAGCTGAACTTGTAGTGCCGACGGAAATAGGCCGAGAAGTCGCCCGTGGCAAAGTAGTTGTGGTTGCTATCAATAAGGCGATCGCGTAGGGCAGGCCTGATGATGATTAGCAATGGTCATGTCTAGAATCCCAATCCTGTACTTACCATACGAAGAAGCCAACGGCGATGGGGTGTTGCTTGGTACGCTGCGTAAATCTGAGAAAGGTCAGCCAGAATCCAATGCTATTTGTGTCACGGTTGCCTTACGATGGTCGCTGCCATTCAGGCATCTCGTCCCAGTTGCTCTTCTCGGGATCTAAGTGATACTAAACCTGGTTAATACGTACATTCCCCAGTTAATGAGCTTTAGGCTTACCTTGAGGAGCACATGGCTTTTGTACAGAAACGCAGCCCTGCTCACCTGATCAAGTTGTGAGAATACCTGATCGATGTCTGACAGTGCTTTCATAATTGGATTACTGCGTTCCCACGTGTCCAAAGAAGACCAGCCGTTGATCACTGCTTTGAATATCAAATTCGCATAGTCCATAGGACTTAAGCGTAGTGCAGCAGAAGCGGAAGCAGGGGCGACTGTCGCGATCTGAGAGTAGATTTTGTTCGATTTCTCGCAGATTTGGCATTGCATACCACGTGCTGGTGGGCGGATTGGCGGCGGCATCATTGCTGAAATCGGGCTTAGCCAAGCCCAGGGAGTAAGATCAGCGTGGGCTTTGTCAGTCTTGTCTACTGCCTTCTTATCCATCCAGGACTCGGTGAAATTGAGGACGCTCTCCGAGTTACTCGCTGCTGTGATGTCAGCAAAGGTCTGGCGTCTTTTTCGAGCTTGTTCCCCATTTGGAACGAGGCTATTTAAAGCAGTCGGCATGACATCGTCTATGCTTCGCTTTGTAGGCAGTGTACTAGGTTTGAAAGTTTCTGGGTTCTTGCTCAAAGGTTCTACGGCTGCAGCAACCTGTGGGCCAGTGCCTGCAGGTGGCCTTGGGGCACTGGTCAAATCCACATGTTGGGGGTTTGGCCTGCAATACGTGTTAGTTTGGACAGATAGACTGGTAAAAGGGTAGTAATACAATGGGGTCGGCTCGCACGACATCACGCTCAAGGCCGACTTTGCACTATTGATAACCTTCCGGAGGCGCTCATTCTCAGACCGGAGCTGCCACACCATCTCCATCAGCTCGCTGGTAGCTGCATTCCCATTCTCCTTCCGGAGTATCGCAATCATGTTCTCGAGGTGATCCGTGTGTGACCTTTGCCTCTCGCGAGAGTTTCTTTGGGCCTTCCTGTCTGCCTCCCGCTTTCGTTGACTCCGGAGATCCGCGTCAGCCCGCTGTCGTTTTGCTGGCCTGGCGGCCACGGCCGGAGACAAAATGTCGCTCATGTTTGTGTTAATTCAGCTGGTATTTTCGATTTCGAACAGCCTTTGGTCTTGTTTTGTTCACGATGGAAGAATTTAGAGATTACAAAGAGGATAAATCGAGGTCAGACGTGCGGGGAAACTAAAGGTTCAAGACGTCTTGGGTTGCTTCGGGGCTAATGGAACTGGATTCTGGGCTTTCTGTGGGGAAATGGGGAAATGGGGGGTCTGTGGGGAACATAGCCTGTGGAGTCGATATTAGGGGCCCAGTACGTGCGTTTCGTCTGTGCTTTGTGCAGTGAATAGTGTGTGTTGTGTGCATAGTAATGTTCTGTACGAATACGGGTGGGCGGCGAACTAGGGTAGCATTACGACGTCAGGCCTCGGCCGGATCCTGGGCAAAACCGAAACCCCCACATCCGTCTGACATCTGATAGCCCCTGAAAAGGACAACTCGGACCGTTCCTGATATACGCCAAAGAGAATTTATTTATCAAGAATTGCGAAGTTATCCCATCTGAATATATCCTACTCATCGGTAAAACAAGGTCAGGCAGAATACGTCGATTTCTGTGTCTGTTTAATCATCAATGCTGATCAAGTTTGTACCATCAGCGAGTCCAGGATCAGCGCCTCCCCTCAGTGGGTGTGTGTCGGGTGTCTGTGTTGATATGGAAGTTACCCATTGGTTAGTGCCAATTATCAACGCGGCCCCTCTCTCAGCGGAGTTGATCCTATTTATCGCCAATTCTTTCCAAACCTCGCAAGCATTTCTCAAGTCAGATTCGGATTTCGCCTAGAGATATATCCATCGTCCCACAAACCCGTCATAGTTCGTGAGGTGGCAGTTTGGCTAGGAGGCACTAGGCCAACATTGTCTTCAGCTGTCCGAAATTGGTGGCAAAGGCCTTCGCTTCTGCAAACACCGTGCCGTGTGTCGAGAAACATCTCCAGCTTTGTAATATCCAGATCGAGAACAGTTGCCAATCGCAGCCTTATTCGCAAAACTAGTCCCAGGAACGACGAAACAGGGGGCACACTTCTCGGCCGTGCCTGTTCGATTATTCACTAGAATAACACAACACCAGTGCCACGGGACAGGAAATATGACGAGTATCCACTGGTGATCGGGGAGATCGACGGAGTTCTGGTTGGTGCCAATGCTATCGGTAATAAAGCCAGCCTTAAGCTCGGCCAAGGAGCGCGAGCGGGGTTCTATATAGTCGTCAGAGTAGTTGGAATTCGTAGAATGCGCATTCTCAGTTAACTGGTACCAGAAGTGTGATTTCATGGTTCTCCAATGGATGTTGGGTGACGTAGGGGCACATGCAGGAGCGCCAGATGAGGGACAGGATGCATGATAAAAGGATGCTGCATAGATCTGATTGCACAGTTCACGTGTGGGTTTGGTTTGAAGGCCACATGGATGAGGCGCAATGTTCGAGTACTGTCTTACCAGGGGCATTCATTAAGAGTTACAGGGGCAGTGAGTACAATTTGATATACCAGTTGGTCTCGCGCTTCTCCTTTACCACACGTCAGCTGATATTGATAGTTTTAACTTTTAATTATATGACGACCGTAGATACAAGGCTGATGCAGCACCGCTATCCAAGCCCGCGTGGCAGCAGATGAAAATCCAACTAAGTATCTACAAGCTCTTTATCGTCCATCGACTCCCCTGTGGCAATTCCCTTGCCAAAGCTGCTTTGTTTATGAGGAGTCTAACTTACAACCTCGACCCTCCGCTCGCGTTCTCTGCCTTAACCTCAACGAGTAACTTTCCTATACGGACACAAAAGTTAGCCGCATGAATCAAGCTTGAAAAATAATCGGGCTTCACTTACCGGTGTTGATTCCGTTGTATAGAGCGACCAGCGCCTGCTCAGCAGCACGCAGTCCTCCCTTGACAATCGTCTCCTTACGCTTCAGCTTGCCATCTGAGAGCCACTGCACGAGTTCCTTACGCGCAGCAGGGAACTCCTTGACGTAGTCAAACACGATGAATCCCTCCATTCTGGGGGAGCTGTCAGCGGTGAGATTTATTAATCTGAATAATAGGAACTTACCTAATGCGCATAGCAATGACCATCGAGATGTTCTACGAAAGGGTTAGTCTTGAACGGAAGCTAAAAAGATGGTCTAAGGAAACAACCTTTGGTCCTGATGGCTTGGCGTCGTTGTACTGCGAGATAGCTGCCACAAAGTCAGAAAATCGCCCGCTCGCCAAACGACAGATAACTTACCACCACACATGATAAATCTGGAATGGGCCTTGGCTCTCGACAAAGCCATCTCGAGGATCTCTCCTCCGACGTTGTCAAAGAAAACATCGATCAAGTCCTTCGTCGCCTCCTTGAACTGGGCACGGAAGTTCGGGTCCTTGTAATTAAGCGCACCGTCACAACCAAGCTCCTTCAGCCACTCGACCTTGTCATCGCTCCCCGCAAGACCCAGGACCTTGGCTCCCTTCAGCTTCGCAATCTGGCACACGACGCTTCCTGTAGCTCCAGCGGCGCCCGAGACGACGACAAAGTCGCCAGCCTTGACCTTTCCGACGTCAATCAAACCGAAGTACGCGGTCAGGCCAGTCATGCCCAAGACACCGAGGGCATCAGTAACCTGTCCGCCGGCCGGGACCTCAAGGAGCGTGAGCTCCTTCTCCTTGGCAATCGCCTGCTCGGTCCAGCCGGTGGAGCAGGTGACGTAGTTGCCCTCGGCGAACTTTGCGGACTTGGAGGCCAGCACCTTCGCGATCACGGCACCACGCATCTTCTCGCCGATCTGCACGGGAGGGACATACGAGCGCGTGTCTGAGAGGAATATTAGAGGCATGGTCAAAGTGGGGGATGTCACGTGAGGAGGGGGAGGTCCTCACCGTTGAGCCAGCCCCGCATCGCAGGATCGAGACTGAGGTACAGAGTGTCAACCAGGACTTCTCCATCCTTCAGATCTGCGGCCGTTAAGGCTTTGTGCTCCTTCACAGTGAACGTCTCGCCCGGGACGATGAGGGACGTAGGACGCTTTGCGAGGACAACGGATTCGTAGGTTGATTGGGCCATGATTGCTGTAATGATGATGATGAAATGGAGTTTCTATGCAATGAGCGGTGGGCTTATACTTATATACGGCGGCTTTTTTCTCTTAATATCAATATTAAGGCCGTCGATTAGCAATACAGCAATGATTATTAATCTTTTAATAGAATTCGAATCCACAAGTGCTCTTTCGAAGTTCTCCAAGCCTCTTGTTTCGAGGAGATATTAGGTTATCTTCAAAACGTGCCTCGGCACCTAGGTTGTTGATGGACCAATGAACGGCCTGGAAACGATCGAACATCTTGGACCCTTTAAATTTAAGGTCACATGACCCGCTAGCCGCATACGGCCCTTGAAAACTTCCTGTTGTAATAACCTTAATTTTTTCGCAGGATCTCTCTGTCCAATTATGTAGAATTAATTAATTTGAAAACAAGATAAAAGACGTAGGGGACATAGTTTAGGTTGTAAGACCGTGATTTTGCCATTATCGTCATTCTTGAAATGTTTTTGACCTAAACAAGAAAATCATCGTCACAGTGCCACTTGGCCCCACCTTAGAGGGTCAATAATTATCCCTCAACGACACACCTCCCAAGCATCCAGGCCTGTGGCGAGTATTCGTGTTGATAAGGCGCCCTACTTGCCTTGACCGACTCCCACTTTACCATTTCTCAGCAAGGCGATCAGATGCCTTCCGAAAACGGCAGCGTACCGCAAGTGACCTCCAACTCTGATGTGGTTGGGGGAGCTTCAGCTGTTAAATCCCAATTCGCTGCAACCAATGACCAACCCAGAAAAACAAACCATAGTTCTTCGGAAAGTCATATAACAGAAGCTGGGTCTTTGCTTCTCAACGGTAGTGCTGAGGCATCTCACAAATCAACAAAATCCAGACAAATGCAGGTCATTGACATCAAAAAGGACTTGTCGGCACTGGTTGCCCAGCAGATGCTGGCTACGCCCGATGCCGTTGCACTAGAGGATGAGACAACGAAATTGACTTACAGCGAGCTGGACCAAAAAGTCACTGCCCTTTCTAACCGCCTCCGTGACCACGGAGTTGGCCGAGACAACCTCGTCGGGGTGCTTTTGGGACGCAGCGCAAATTATGTGATTGCTTGTCTTGCGGCTCTCCGTGCTGGAGGGGCCTTCCTGGTTCTTGAACTGGCCTACCCACCTAATCTCCTGGCGGATGTTATTGATGATGCCAAACCAACCGTCGTAATCACAAATTCAACTCAAGCCAACCAGTTCAACGCAGATATTCCCCTCATTGTCCTGGACGAGCTTGGGAAGGACCCCTACAAGTCCACAGAGCCCGTTAAGGGGTTCTCTCCCTTGCCTGCCGACGATGACCTCGAACGGCTTGCTTTTGTGTCCTACTCGTCCGGAACCACCGGCCGACCCAAGGGGATTGCAAACCCCCACACGGCGCCGGTGCTTTCATATGACTTGAGATTCCGCCTCAGTGATCTCTCCACCGGAGACCGCGTGGCCTGCAATGTCTTCTTTGTCTGGGAAATGCTGCGGCCCCTTTTGAGAGGAGCGACTGTGTTCTGCGTGCCAGACGAGGCCAGTTACGACCCCGATGCGCTTGTGGATCTGCTCTCCCGCCAGCGCATCACGGAAACCCTCATGACGCCAACTCTTTTGGCTGCAGTCCTCTCTAGACACCCAGATATTGAGTCTGATCTCCCAGATCTTCGCACGTTGTGGTTCAATGGCGAGGTCGTCACTACCGATCTTGCCCGCCGTACCATGAAAGCTCTCCCGAAGACGCGCCTGCTCAACTGCTACAGCGCCAGTGAAACCCACGAGATTGCCTGTGGAGATATCCGGGAAATTATTGACGAAGAGGCTCCTTACTGCCCTGTTGGGCAACCCATGGAGCCGGAGTACACCTATATCCTTGATGCAAGCGGTAAGAAGCTCGAGACTGGTGTCTCCGGAGAGTTGTTCGTAGGTGGATCCCTTCTTGCTCGGGGTTATCTCAACCTTCCCGAAACTACCGCCGAGGCGTTCGTGCCGAATCCGTTTGACGCAACGCCGGGTTCCCGCATGTACAGAACTGGAGATCTTGCAAAGATGCTCCCATCTGGAGTTCTTGAGATCACTGGCCGTGTAGGAGCTATGATCAAGGTCCGAGGCTACTCCGTCGTGCCTGGCAAGGTTGAGAATGCCATTATTGAGAAACTGGCCGTCAAGCAATGCGCAGTTATCGCCCATGGTGACGGCCTTGATCGTCAGCTAGTTGCGTATATTGTACACGACAAGGAAGATCCAGGAGACCGCGCCATCCCCATAGTTGACGAGGCTGGTTACAGTCTGGTGGCTCGACGAACTCTTTCGACATCGCTGGCTCAGTACATGATTCCAGCTCTATGGGTCGAACTTGATGAGCTTCCCACCAACAGAGTCTCTGGAAAGGCTGATATCAAGAAACTACCTCCCCCAGTTGTCTCTATTTCAACCATTTTCAACCACACAAAGACTGAGCGTGACCCCAGAATCAACACCGAGGCCATTGCAGAGATTTGGGCTGCATCGCTCAACGTACCATTCAACTCCGTGACTAAGGAACACACCTTTTTCGATCTGGGTGGTCATTCTTTGACACTCGCCGATCTTGCCACCAGACTGTCGAGAGAATTTGGTTTCCTCGTCCCAGTCGCACGCCTTGTTGTGAACCCGACGCTCCAGGGCCACTTGGATGTTGTACTTGCTGTTCGAGACGGGCACACCGCAGCAGTACAGGCAGATTTACCTGCTGTGTTGCGCGCGGATTGCACACTTCCCGAGAGCATCCAGCCCGCTGGCCATCCCGTGTGTTCGCTTGAAAATGCCCATACGGTCTTGTTGACTGGTGCCACCGGCTTCCTGGGCGCCTTCCTGCTCTGCGATCTCCTGGAAGCAACGTCGGCCCGCATTTTGTGTCTTGTGCGCTTCACTGACCCCAAAGGAGAGGATGCCCCAGCCGGTGTCGCAAGGATTCGCAAGAACTTGCTTGATTTGGGACTGTGGAAGGACTCCATCCTCGATCGCATTGAGGTTCTCCCGGGCAACCTTTCGCATAAACGACTTGGCCTTGGCATTGGTGCCTATAAGGAGCTTGTGGACAATGTCCAAGTCATTATCCACGCTGCAGCCACCGTGAACCTGGTGTACCCTTATGCTGCCCTGCGGGATGCCAATGTGGGTGGCACAAGAAAGATTTTGCGCCTGGCGGGCCAAAGCGGAGCGACGCTACAGTACATATCTACAAACGGCGTCCTGCCACCATCCGAGAAGGCATGGCCGGAGAGCTCTATGATTGGAGTAGATGCCGTTCCAGAGAGCCTAGTCGATGGTTACGGACAGACGAAATATGTTGCGGAGGAGCTCGTTCATGAGGCCGGTCGCCGTGGCATGCCCGTGAGGATTTTACGATGTGGAACCATCAGCGGCCATAGTACTTCGGGGTCGACCAATACTTACGATCTCTTCACTGCACTGCTCGTGGAATCCCTGCACCTCGGGTATTACCCAGATATCGCCGGCTGGCGCGCTGAGATGACTCCAGTCGACCATGTTAGCAAGGCCGTCACTACTATCTCCAATGATATTCAGACAAAGCAGCGTGTGTTCCATCTTGGAGATTCCAACCCCGTGGAGACCAAGTCGCTGTTCGATAACCTCGCAGAGCTCGGATATCCAGCAGAGCCACTTGAATGGGAGAAGTGGGTTTCGCTTTGGACACAGAAACGAGGCTCTGCAAAGAGAGGGGCCGGCGCTTTCACCGCTGACATTCTTCGTGGCGGTATGCCAACCGTCGAATTCCTGAAGGATATCACGATTCTCGGCGATGAGGAATCGGCGCCCGTCCTTAGCGCTCTCGAACGCCCCAAAATCGACGTAAAGTTGCTTGAGACCTATGCTCGCAATTGGTACGCCAGAGGTTGGCTGCCACGTCAACCTTTACGTCTCCAACAGTTGAATGGGGCCGTGGACTTGCCAAAGAAGGGACCATTAAGCGGCCTTGTGGCTGTCGTCACTGGCGCGTCGTCTGGAATCGGTGCCGCGACTGCTGCTGCTCTAGCCAAGGAAGGTGCTCATGTTGCACTTGCCGCGCGTCGCACCGAGGCTCTCGAAACTCTTAAAAAGAAGATTTCAACTTATGGAGGCAAAGTTCTTGTCCACCAAACCGATGTCACGAAGAAGGAGCAGGTCGAGTCACTCGTGCGCACCACTGAAGAGACTGTTGGCCCGGTCGATATCTTTGTTTCCTGCGCTGGTGTCATGTACTTTACCATGATGGCAAATGTGCAAACCGAGGACTGGGAACGCACCGTCGATGTGAACTGCAAGGGCCTACTTAACTGTCTGTCCTCAACCGTCCCCTCTATGCTGTCCCGAGGCAAGGGTCACATCGTTGCTATATCATCGGATGCAGGAAGGAAGGTTTTCCCGGGCCTGGGTGTGTACTCGGCAAGTAAATTCTTCGTCGAAGCAACACTTCAAGGGTTGCGTGTTGAGACGGCCGGCACTGGTCTGCGTGTCACTAGCGTCCAGCCTGGAAATGTGGCCACGGAGCTCCTGTCAATGTCGACCGATGCGGAGGCTCTCAAGAAATACGGAGAGCCATCGGGGGCAAAGGTCCTCAATCCTGAGGATGTTGCGAATATGATTGTATATGCTCTGAGACAGCCGGAGCATGTTGCGGTTAACGAAGTGATGATTGAGCCTCGGGATGAGCCGATTTGAGGAGCTTGATGTTATGGGCTGGAATTTGTGCTGGGTTTGAAGAATATTCTAAACGAGGATTTAGCAGACTTCGACGAATATTATATATATATAGCGTGAATGATAAATTGGAAGGCAGATAAAATTAGAGAAGGGCCATGTAACTTAGTATCCTTATATAACACCAATGATATTTAGTGTATACGATTCCTGATACGACTATACCAAACTCTTCGTGGCGAAAGATATTAAAAAGTACTTGGGCTACGGGTAGGTTGTGACCTTGGCATACATTTCAATATTTACGATGGGCGGCGAGAATGAACAACAGGTGGCTATGTCTCGCTCGATATTACCCTCCTCTAGTCGTAAGAATTTTTCATGGTAGCTAGCGCCCGAGGGCGTCAGGATGTGGTAGTTGCGGTGGCGTCGAGTTCTTCCCCCCCCCTACATTTCATATTTTATTTTGTCACATCCCCCTTTTTTAGTCATTTCTTTTTCTCGTCTTTCGTGTTCTCACATCTTTGCTTTTTTTCTAGGTAGGCAGGGTTCGGTGTTAGACTTCAACAGGGGTTGCAAATTAATACGACTCTCATGCAGGTGCATCCAGGATTGATGAGAACATACTGGGACAGGGTGGTTTGATGCACATGGGGAATTCAACTAGGATTTGTTCCAGCCGACTAAAGAGATACTACACAAAAAAGGAGCTCCAGCTTCAGAGAAAACGTTTGAAACTATTAAAATGCAGTATATTTAAGTAAGATGGTAGGTAAATACACTCTTACGGGCTCAACGTATTTTCTCCGCCGAAACCAACACAGAAGTATATACAACCGCCCCTCTCCACCAATTAGTACACATACCTAAACGTCTTATTCTCCTTATCCGTCTTGTTATTCCACGCATCGGCCTCAGTGTCTCTTCCCTCAGACAAACCCGCCGCCGCCTCCTTCTTATCCTTCCTCTTGTTCGCCCACACATAGTAGCCAAACAGCACAACCGCAACGGCAGCGCCAGCCGCCTGCGTCGCCAGCACAATAATCTTCGCGGGGCGGAACTCTGGGCCGTCCTTGGCCTGGAATGTCTGCGGGCCAATGATGTTGCCGATGGAGAAGCTGCCGGCGATGAGTGCGCTCGCGACTACGCGCTTGGTGTGGCCAGCACAGTTGGCGACAGTCCACTGGTAGATGACGACGAGCGTCGCGACGATGGCGTTGACGAGGTAGATACCAGCGAGCAGGGCGGCTCGGTTTGTCTTGGGGGCGAACGACATGAGGCCGCCGCCGAGGATACCGGGGATGCAGCAGGCGACAATCCAGGCCCAGCGGTTAGAGGTGTGGCGGACTCCAAATCCGACGACGAGGGTCGAGACGATGGAGACGATGCCTCCGGGCATGTTGAGGAGAGCGGAATGGGGCTTGGAAAAGCCGAAGTTCGAGATGAGGGTTGAGGAGTATGACGTGATGACACCACTGGAGACGGAGATCTGGGGGTGGGTTAGCGGGGGTGTGGATCACAGTGGGGTGGGGATCTTACCAGGACGGTCAAGATGACCATGAGCCAGATCTGGATGTCCATGAGGACCTCGAGAATGTGGGTCAGCTTAAAGTGGTGGTTCTCGATACCGGTCTGGTTAACAGAGACGTGCTTCAGGAGGGCGACCTTCTCGGCCTCGGTGAGGAACTTGGCCTTCATGGGCGTATCGGGGAGGATGAAGTATGTTGCGACACCAACCAAGCTCGTGATGACGCCGAGGACAATGAACATCAACTGCCATCCCTTGAGGCTCGAGTGCTCCACGTGCTGGAAGCCGAAGGAGACAATGCCACCGATGATCTGGCCTACGCCGAGACCGCAGTACCAGAGACTGAATCTGGGGGCTTGCTCGGACTTGGTGTACCACTGGCTGCTGATGAGCATGAGGCAGGGTGCAATTGAAGCCTCAAAGATGCCAAGGAAGATGCGCGCGACGAGCAGAGAGTGGTAGTTGAAGGTGGCGGCGGTGCAGGCAGTGGCAACGCCCCAGAGGAAGACGTTGGCGGCGAGCCATTTGGCAACTGGGACCTTTTGGAGGAAGTAGCCTAGGGGTGTCAGTAGGTGCGACGGCAATATGTAGAGGGGAACTGACCATTGGGGACTTCGGCGATGAGGTATGCAATGAAGAAGGCGGAGGCGACGTTTGAGAAGTTGTTGCCGACTAGACCTAGGTCCTTGGTGATTCCCATGACAGCAGCATACTATCGTAAATAATCAGTATTACATCTCCGATGGCTTTGCCTACTAAGCACTCACGTTGATGACGACTTTGTCAATAAACTGCAGCGTGTAGCACGCAAACATGATAGGGACGATCCACCAGTCGATCTTTCGTCGCAAAGCCTTGAGATCAACTGTCTCAGCGGCCTCGCTCTGGTGATTGAGGTAGAGATACGCCTTATCGAGATCTCTGGTCTCGATGCTGCCCTCCACAGGCGAATTGGCCGACCGTCCATCGATGCTGGTCTCGTCGCCTGGGACCGACATCTTTTTCTCATCCATGGTAGACGCCTCCATCGCGATGTTATTGCAAAACGAGTGAATAGCACAACAACGCAATTGCAAAACAGCGACGCAGGAGAAAGAGATTTGTTATTTGTACGACGATGTGAATAAATTGCAGCGCGACACTGCGAAGAAGTCACGACCCTGGGGTAGGGGGGGAGAGACACGTGCGAGACAGGTACGATAGAGTGGCATGAAGTAGGTACTGTACATCCGGAGAATACTCTCAAGCAGAGTGATATTTGCATGGTTTACCTTCTCAATGAAGAATATCGACAGCGGATCCACCGCTCGGATCTGCGTCGCGTACCCCTGGCCATGCACGAGAGGAGTGCGTGGACAAAATATTTGTTGAGACATTCCGAGTTCGAGCGTTCGGCAATGTACACTTTGCCATATCTCATTTAGTCATTGCCGACGCTGATACGTTACCACTGGCGGCCCTCGCTCCTCTGATCCTCAAGATCCTCACAATAGAAGCGTCATCCCTGTGATTTGAAAGGGGGGCGATCAGGGAACAAAGGAGCGACGGAGCGAAAGTTTTGCACCCGCAACGATCTCGCGACGATCACTTACAGGATGCGGGCACTTCCAGGGTGACATTCCCCTGTCTGGCAAACGAACCCCGATAAAAAATCGGAGCTCCGAACTTGCAGGACCAACCATCGCCAGATATGCAGAGTGATGGTGGATTCGAGCGCCACCAATTTATCTGTGAGCGGGTTGTATTATGGCTTCATTCGCGAGAGGCGCATTCGCTGTGATTTCACCACTGGCCGCCAATAAGGCTTTCCCCGCCCAATGCTCGCCCGGCAAGACGCCCGGCAAGACGCTTTCCGAATCGACGACTGAGACATGCTCACAGGGCTGCTAGTACCTGAGAAGGATGTGTGAACGCAGATCACCACGTATTCCTCGAAGTTGATACCGAAGTACTGATTTGTTCATGGGTATTCCCAGGCTTGAGCGCAGATTGGTGGGGGGCAGCTCCCCCCAACCAACATGGTGACAGGTCACTATACTGTGAAATGCGGGCTTGGGGGGCGGCCAGCCTGCCTTATCACGGCGTTGTCGCCGTCAAGATTTCACGGGCGTGGACTTTTTATCATCTTCATCATCCCATCTCCTGGCTTCGACGATTCTCCGCGCCAAGATGCAGTGGGTGCACAATGCTAGTCCGGAAGTGCTGGCCAAGTCGCAGTATCCGTCCATCCTGGGCGTGGTACTGGGACTCACGGGTCTGATGGTTTTTACGGTTGCGATGCGTGGATATGTGCGCGTTGCGATGGTGAAGGCCGTGGGGAAGGACGATTGGATTATCCTATTCTCAGCGGTGAGGCGCCCCGAGCGGTGGCTGATTTTGGCGCAATGCTGATTTGGATATGACAGATTTGCAGCGTTATTTACAGTGGTCTTTGTATTGGCCGTGAGTTCTCCTGGCAGCTTCGCATCGTGTGTTTGCTAACGACGAATAGAGTCAAGATGGGGCCTCGGGCTCGACATTGCGATCAGGCCGACAGAAAACCTCAATCAGTACTCCGTTGTGAGTCTGGGCAATTATTATCATGCAGTTCTCCAGCTGACAAAGGATAATTAGATCAACTTCGCAGGGAGACCGTTTTACATGGCTGGCATCACCGGCTTCAAAGTCGCCCTCTGCCTTTCATATCTTCGCATCCTGAGCAAATCGAACAAGGCCTATCGGCAATTTGTCTGGATCGTTCTCATCACCTGCGTTCTTGGTCATCTTGGAGGGACGCTCGTTCTCATCTTCCAATGCAAGCCGGTACATGCTCAAATTATCACCTTTATAGTTGTCCTCTCTGACTTCCCTTCCAGGTTAAAAAATCATGGCTTCCCAAAACGCCCGGCTCCTGCCTCCCCAACGACACCACCTTCTACGCTCTAGCCGCTATCACCATCATCTTCGACTGCATAATCTTTGTGCTTCCTATTCCCCTCCTCTACTCGCTCCAGATCAACATCCGAAGGAAGATTGCCCTGATGAGCGTCTTCCTGCTTGGTCTGTTCACGACGATCTGCTCCATCATGCGCATGGTCCAGATCATCACCATAGCCAAGACGGGCAATTCTACAATGCTCGTCCTCTGGGGAACAATCGAGATGAACGTTGGCGTGCGTATTTCCTTCCTTTTCTACATAATATAACACAAGCTAACCCTCCCCTAGATCTCGCTCACATGCATCCCCACCCTCGCACCGCTCTTCACCTACTTCAAAGAAAAGACATCTCACTACACCCACGGCGCCAGTCGCGAAAGAACCAATGGAAGCGCCAATGCGATGCAGGTCCTCAAATCCGCTCGAGACCGCGCGAGCGCCGAACGCTGGCGCGACCGCGACAACACCAGCGAGACGAGCAGCCAGAAGGAGATTTTGGGGACAGAGAGCAGCGTCACCACCCAGAGGACAGGGACCAGGGAAAAGAACGGCGGCGGTGGTATCACGGCCACGGTAACCGTGGATATCAAGGTGGAGGAAGTGGATGGTCCACAAAACGGCGAGTTCCGCCGAGAAGAGAGGTGGACATAGAGGTGGACATAATAGAGTATCTGTACAGTACATAATCACAAAAGTCTCACGGAACATTCCTGTGCTCCCCTGACACGTTGTGAAGAGATCTCTGTGCGATGTCCGGTACCCATGCTCCGTACTCGGTACAAGCATACTATAGTACTTCTAGAGTATCCTTATGAGATTTGAATCAGGCACCATCCCTGCCGCTGTCTGCCCTATCTAGTCCACATGCAGGCCACCAGCTCCGATTGGCGCGCGGACGCGTCACTTCATTATCTCGGCTAAGTCCTAGCGCAGTGCGGCCAAAGGCGCTGGGTCTGTAGTAAGGCCCGTGCTCTAAATTTAGCAAACTTTTAGCTGCTGACGCCGCTAGTGTGTCTGGAATTGGCCGCCCGGTTCCCGCCGCGGAAACGATCTAGACTTAGTTTAGATGGGGTGGCGGGATCGACAGACAGGGTTTATGCTTGGTTATCGTGTAGGGGTTGTGACAGGGGTTAGTTCGGTTAGATCAGTTTAGTCATGGTAGGGTTGAGTAGTGTTGAGTAGTGTTACGGGTGTGAAGGCTTGTTAGGGAATGGCCCGCATACTATATTATTAGGTACGGTAAGTAAGTTCGGTAAGTTCGGTAAGTCAGGTAAGTCAGGTAAGTCGGGTAAGTCAGGTAAGTCAGGTAAGTGCAGCAGTAGTAAGGTTGCAAGGTCGTATTTGCTGCAGTAAGAACTGTACTATGTAGTACTATTGGAGTTGAGGTGGGTTTGATCAGATTACCATGATGGAAGGATGATGAACGAAGGAATGAGGAAGGTACTTACGGCAATACTTTCACGAGTACTCTACTTTCACTCCCAGGCACCCAGTGCTATACTCAACCTCTCTCGTATCTGAAGATCATGTAGAACAGATCCTACAATATCTCCAACACCTCCAAAGCAAGGGGCCAAAGCTAAACCAGACAACAAACGTCCCAGATCTACCTCCTCATCCAGCGCAATGACCTCCTCCTCTCCACACACCCTCATCATCGGCGCCGGCATCACGGGACTCGTCCTCGCCCAAGCCCTCCGCAAACGTCACGCCGCCGACGCCCCAACCACACCCCTCCCCTTCACCATCTACGAGCGCGACCCCAACCCCACCCACCGCGGCGCCGGCTGGGGCCTCACCATCCACTGGGCGCTCCCGGACTTTGAATCCCTCCTCCCCGCCGACCTCCTCGCCCGCCTCCCTGAAACATTCGTCGACACCGCGGCCGTCGCCGAAGGCCTCACGGGGAATTTCCTCCTTTTCGACCTCCAAGATGGCTCCGAGCGTTTCCGGGTGCCCCCTAACACACGCATCCGCGTCTCGCGCGAGCGTCTCCGCCGCCTCCTCATGGATGGGCTAGACATCCAGGTGCGCCCCCAACCCAAACCTATCATTCTCCTACTAACCCCTACAGTGGTCCAAAACCATCGCTGATATTGACACCACCACCCCCGGCGCCGTAACCGCCTCCTTCACCGACGGCACCACCGCAACAGGCACCCACCTCATCGGCGCCGACGGCTCGCACTCACGCGTGCGCACCTTCCTCGCCCCCTCCCCAGAAAACCACATCCTCCCCGTCCGCCTCCTCGGCGCCAGCGTCCCCTATTCATTCGCACGCTGCGCCCCCATCCGTGACCTCGACCCATTCTTCTTCCAAGCCAGCGACCCCGCCACAGACGCCTTCTTCTGGTTCTCCTTCCTCTCCGTCCCCACTGACCCTGCGGAAGACCGGGTATGCCAGATCCTCGTATCGTGGTCGTTCCGGAAGGGATTCCTAGGGCGCGAGGAGCCGGTTGATACGCCGGCGCAGGGGGAGCGGGTGGCGTGGATGAAGGAGGTTACGAAGGGGTGGGTGGAGCCGTTTAGGGGGATTGTGGCGGATATCCCGGAGGGGGCTGAGGTTAAGAGTTTGGCGCTGGAGGATTGGCTGCCGGCTGCGGAGGGGTTCGAGAGTAGAGATGGGAGGGTTACGTTGATTGGTGATGCGGCTCATGCGATGACTATGTGTATGTGCCCCCTTTTCGGAGTTTTGTGATGTGTTGCTAATTACCCCTTTAGACCGCGGCGAGGCTGCCAATCACGGCATTGCGGATGTTGCATCGTTGGTTAGGGAGATGTTCGCTGAGGCAGACGCTAATGCCCCAAGCCCGATTGATAGGTACGCGGCGGAGATGATTCCGCGTGCCAGAGTTGCGGTGCTGAATTCGCGGAGGGCGTGTCTAGATGCGCATGATAATAAGAAGATATGCGAGACGAGCCCGCTAGTGGCAAGGAGGGTGATTGTGCTAGAGTGATGCGGGCTGTCAGGGGAAGCTCGTATTGTGAGAAGTGATAAAAGTGCAGTCTCTTGCATATGACGAACAACGCATACATTTATCTCGATATAACGAATTTATAAGAATATTATTTAAGGATAATTCCGTATAAAAGTAAAATATTATAAATGATAAACACTCGACACAATTTATCACAATTTTTGACTCGCCACCCAAATGTTATTTTGTTTCCATGGCACTGTGATAGAAATTATATAAAAATATTCTGCTACTCAATAAAAACAACAAAAATAGAGAGAGAGGATAAACACGTCACTTAAAGCTTCGTGCCCACCAAAACAATCAAAACAGCAGAATACGCCGCCGTTGCTCCCACAAGAGCCAGTGGAGTTGCATCAGCTTCATGATAGAACGCCATCGTCACCGCAAAAAACACTGTCGCAACAGAAGCCGTTGCCAGGGCCGTGACCCGGTCGTGGTGAAGAAGGATAAGAAGCATAGGAGCGATCAACGCCAGGCCACCCGCAAGGCCGAACCAGAAGCGCTTGGAGAAGGAGGCTTTTCTTGCCCGTTCTTTTGTCCAGGCACGAGCGTCACCGATCATCCCCGCATCCTCGTGATCTCTAGGTATCTCCATCATCACTTTCTTGGATTTATAAAGCTTGTCGACCACTGGTCTCATGATCGCCCAGTCGCACCATCTACTATACATTAGATAAAATGGATCACGCTCGATCTCGATATCATCTTTCTGTAGCATGTAGTCGAAGTCTCGAAGGGCATTGCCTATTCATCGTTAGTTAGGGAGATTTTTTATAGGATTGTAGAGCTACTTACAATAGTCAGACATTAGGTCCTTGATACGCCACGCTTCGTTATCACATAAGGACTCGGTCTGGAAAATATCGATGGCTTTTACCGCAAGCTTCTTTCTTAACGCGTAGATATTTAGCCTTTGCAGTTCTGCGAGATTTATGATGGGGAATTGCGTTTCGCCAGGGCCGTCTATGTCGTAACAAAGTGCCTCTAAGCGCTCTTTGGCGATGCGTTTGGGAAGGCCGAGTATGGACGAGCGGCTTTCAAGTATGTCTCTCAACTTGGGTTTGGGTTCCGCCCCCCCTAAATTGGATCCTTCACCCCCCTGACTTAACCCCTCGTCCTTTTCTGGTGGCCCATCTTCATGGCACCCCTGAAGACACTCCATCATCTCATTAAATGAGTCTTGATGTTTGCGGATTTTTTCTTGGCATGCCTCTCTTGACTTTTGCGTTTGAGCTGCTGCTTCTGAGGTGCTCATATTGTCTTCGTTGTAGACCTACGATTGCGCTTCAGCGCCTTCGTCTCTACGAGCCTGCTAGCGTAAGTCAAATGATACCACCTAAAATGCCCTACAGTGTGCAAACTTACAGGCTCGTTAGCTGTGACTTCTAGTGGAGTAGGCACATTAGCTGCTGGTCCGCCTTTGTTCTCCTCTCTTTCCGACTTGAAATCCTCTTGGGCCTTTTTTTCAGCTTCGCTAAGTTCGCTTCTCGTCTTTTTGTTGACCTTTCGATTGGGGTTATGACTATTGTGTTGCACTCTCCTGATGCCCTTACGGGGACCTGCCATAATATACCTTACATACGTGGATTATGCAGATGTGTTATGTGAAATATAGTCGTAGTGAACGTCCGGTCGAGCAGCGAGTGCTCGGTGAGGTGTGCTTTGTGTTAACAGTCAAGACTATGTGAGGATGATAGAGCAGATTAAAGGACATATATCCTTGTGGGATGTGGGCATGAGGCTGCCAGACCTTGGGCTGAGAATGACAGCATATATGCATGTCGTAAAACGAATGAGAAGCAACGCAAGTTGAGAAACCAATGGCATTGTTACTTGGCAAATAATATTTGCGGCACTGCGGCTTTAACAGATCCCGGCTGTCCATATACGGAACGACAGACAAGGATAAATTCTGCAATGCAAACCAAAGTGATTTCGGTGAGAGGATGAGATGTGGCTACCAATCCTCCCCCGCACTTGTAACAGTTGCGACATCTGTGCCACGTCTGGAGATTTAGACAAGGCTTCGATGTCGCCCAATAAAATTACTTTGCAAGATGCGACGATACATGCCCCGTGCATATCATGGTGGTATATATTGTCTTTATGCGGTTGGTAAGATCCTGTACGGCGTTGGGCTGAAGTTGAAGACGGGGAAGCCGCTGCGGTTCCATTGGCTAGGCCGTAACACAGATGGCTACATCGACGTGCGAGGCTTTCGGAACTTATCTGATGAATTAGGTAATGCGTGCAACCAAAGTTCTCGTCGATGGCATTCTATTAAATAGCCGTAATATGATTCGGAAATAAGGATTCTATGTGACGAATACTTGATATGATATAGCGAACATGGGATATAGCAGTCTACCACAAGAGATCAACGTAGGCTCGACCTCAATAATTCTACGGCTCAAACCGGGTGTCGTGCTAAAATCTCCCCGGCTTGTAGATTCGCATTCATTTGCAGAAGATATTAAGCTCAGCTTCATCGTAGAGGAGAAGATCCTTAAAATACTTGGGGATCATCCTAGGATAATGAAGTATGGCATACTTCCCCCTTCTAGTTCTACTACTAAATATGTTTTCTAGATTTCTCGGCACCTCTGAACTTCCTAAAGGGCTACTCTTCGTCGAGGCCAGCGCCGGTAGCCTACAAGCTTACCTAGATCGAAACAATGAGTCGATTAGTATAGCTTGTCGCATGAAATGGCGTACCCAAGCTGCAGAAGCAACCCAATATACCCATATGAAGGGTGTCATTCATTCGGATCTACGACCCGAGAACTATCTCCTCCACGCTGATGCTAATGGATCTCTCAACCTTTATCTTACCGATTTTGGTGGCTCGACATGCGGGGAAATCGATGGTGGACATCTTCCAGACTCTGGGTTTTTTGATCCTCGAAAGCCATGGGAGTCTACATGGGATACAGATATATTCAGCCTAGGGTCGATTTTCTACACTATTATGACTGGCCACTGGCCGTATAAATCTCCGGGGCCATTTGATTCGGTTGAGGAAAAGTGTTGCTATGATGACAAAGTCGATGAACTCTTTGGACAAGGCAAATTCCCCGCAGTTTTAGATTTGGCTGGCGGCGGTATTATACAGAGTTGTTGGAATGGGGAGTACACGGACGTGAAAGATCTTGTACGTGATCAAGTGCAAGCAGAGGGTCTTGTAGTAGATCTACATACTACAGAATATATGAAATGAAACGCAGTCTTAGAAGCAACTGTATATTTTATTTCCTAGCGGCATGTGGAATATCAAAACAAAACAATGTTATAGGCCATTTCCATTACTTGAGCCGGGGATAGGGTTCTGTTTTCGAATCTCTTGTGAGCTTGATGCAAATTACTACAATGATGGTATGGGGCCTACCTAGGGGTTTCTGCAATTATATTGGCCGCATCTCCCTTTTACTCTGCTTGAAGCCATTGGATTTTCTTTACAACCGGTGCATTTCGACGTGCTAGCATCAGGGGAAGGACTAAGCGGAAAAAGGTGAAGGAAGACAGCCTCATCGTGGCAGAAAAAGGGGCAGGCTAAATATGGGGATCAAAGAACGACAGAATATCAAGAACACAGCGATTGATGGAAAAAAGGTGGTTCGTAGACGCCTATTTAGCTCCGATGTTTAACACATAATTTTAAAAAACTAAACGCCCCTCCAAAGCTATCCGCTTTTATTTTAAATTCAGTTCTATTATAGACACCGCTTCTAAACCAGGAGTACACTGCAATAAAGTTAGCATCCCGCCAGGAAAAAGATATTAAGACGGTAGACTTACGCGTTAACACACCCATCATTCTCGCAGTGGTTCATGATCTGCGCATATCTTCCCCACACCACCTTACCACCGGTCGTGACCAATCCCAACTCGCTAACATTCACCTCGATAACCGTACCCTTCGTCAAAACACCCAGCTGAGTGTACATTGGGTTTTGCGGGTTCTTCTTCACGCTGATGATAGGTAGCTGGACGGTGACACCAAGTTCCGGGTGCTGCAGTGGTTGTTAGTACAGAAAATGGCTAGTGAGAGTGGGATACTGACAGTAACGTTCGCCTTCTTGTATCTCAGACCCATAGGGCGGATGAACCTCTCGTATTTTACCGGGCGTCTGGTGAAGTCTGGTCCGACGAATGTCGGCTTGGTGATCATACGCTTCCATCCTGAAAACCCGTTAGCAGCTGTTTCCGTGTCGAGAAATATGGGATTCACGAACCCTTCTTGTTTGTCTTCTTTCCGGTCTTGACAACCTTGAA
Source organism: Pseudogymnoascus sp. 05NY08 (assembly GCA_001662605.1). Lineage (NCBI taxonomy): Eukaryota > Fungi > Ascomycota > Leotiomycetes > Thelebolales > Thelebolaceae > Pseudogymnoascus > Pseudogymnoascus sp. 05NY08. The sequence continues at coordinate 325,453 of KV458780.1, read as the reverse complement.
CATCTCCTCCTCAGCGATACCCCTGACCTTTGGCAACGGCACGCTGAACTTGGCCGCCTTCTCCTTCCGCTTGTTTTTAACTAGTAATCGTCAGCAAGCCCTTCAAAAACCAGCATGTGTTCGACGTACTCGAGCTGCTCAGAGCCTTCGCGTTTGTAGGATTCGATCTGTCGAGAAGATATTGTGGGAGAGGCGTGTTGGAAGGCTCATTTGGTGCCGAAGACTTGACGTTACGCTCCTCGTGCGCCTTGATCTGCTTCTTCATCTGGATCTTCTCATGATGCCTCTTCTTCTGGTATAACTTGGCGCGAAGACCAGTCAAGTTCTGCGCATCCTGCGACTGCTTCTTGCCTTCTCTGGCTGCTCTCTTGCGCGTCTTCTCCTCGTGATCGAGCTTGGGTGGTCCATTAGTTCATGCGTACTCGTGGGAAGGTCGAGAGGGGGTCATACTCTTCTTCCGTGGAGTTTCCTCCAGCGGTCCATACTATTTTGGTTGTCAGAATCATTGACTTTGGGGTAGCCTGTGGTGTCCTTACTATTCATTTTGAGGCATTGTAGAGGGTCGCTATCGAGCGACTGCCTGGGTACTTGGATGGGTGTTGGAAAAGTTTGTCGACGGCCAGTATAGTTGACTGGCTGTTTGGGTAGTTGGTCGACTGTCTGGGGTGGTTGGAGATGGAGGCTATCCCACGAATTGCGCCAAGTGCGATAAAAATTCACAGCTTATCGGGGTCATGGACTAACCGTAAACTCGTTAGCGTTGATCAACACCTCAGGCAACGAAAATATCAACGACGACAATCAGAGATATGCTACGGCCGAACCCCACCTAAAGGTAGCTTTTCGCTATAATTTCTATGTAAAGGTACTTGTTCTGAATTTCTTCTCTACTATGTTATAACAGTTAATAATTATAATTACTACGTATATACCATAATTATAACTACTTCTATACTATTTAGAAGTAAATAAGTTATAGTTATAACCATATTTTATTATGTAACTTTACATACAGATTATACCAAAAGGCTACCTTGAGTTGGTGATTGGGCCGGCCGAACTACTATCAATCCGAAAGTTGGTGGTTCGGCCTTGGCCAAACTAACCGGCCAGGTTGCTGGTTGGGCAGGAACCAGATACAATAAATGGCACTCATTCCTCATTATCCCCCACCTACCTACTTCCTCGGCCACTCTCACAGAATACTCTCACAGAATACACTTCCCTCGAATCTCAACTCAATCGTTCACCATGGCCAAAGTAAGCACCCGCCCAGGTCTCTTTTAGATACAATTCTAACCCCGCATTTCAGATCACTACCCTTCTCCTCGATTGTGACAACACCCTCGTCCTCTCCGAGAAGCTCGCCTTCGCTGCCTGCGCTGATCTGGCAAATCGCATCCTCCAGAAGCACAACCTCCACCCCAATTACACCGGCGAGTCCCTCATGACTGAATTCGTCGGCCAGAACTTCCGCGGCATGCTCCTCAGCCTCTGCCAGAAGCACAACCTCCACATCCCAGACGACGAGCTTGCGGGCTACGTCTCTAGCGAGGAAGACGCTGTTATCGCGAAGCTCAATGCGAGCTTGGAGCCGTGTGAGGGTGTGCACGACGCCCTGAAGGAGATGGATGGCAAGTACACGCTGGCCGTTGTATCGTCATCAGCAGGTCGCCGTCTGAAAGCTAGCCTCATCAAGACCAACATGCAAGACTACTTTGGAGACAGAGTGTACAGCGCTGCAACTTCCCTACCCACGCCGACATCCAAGCCAGACCCCGCAATCTACAACTTCGCTGCCCAACAACTAGGGAAGAAACCAGAGGAGTGCGTGGCCTTCGAGGATAGCAAGAGCGGGACGCTGAGCGCGGTTCGCGCGGGGATCCCTGTTATCGGCTACGTGGGAAGCTACGACGAGGATGAGCGGGAGAAGATGACTGCTCTTCTCAAGGAAAATGGCGCAAAGATTGTCATGCAGCACTGGAGCGAATTTGACGGGGCAATGCAAACCATTGAGAAGGCCAAGCTGTAATGCAGCCGAAATATAGATACCGCACCCTAGATGTAACAGATATCATGCATCATGACGTAATTCCCGCAATTGTCAGGAACGTGCTATTTCCGAAAACAAGACACTCCATCTGTCATGAGAATTTAACAACTTTCCTATTCCTCATGTCTGCTCCCCTTTCTTGTTTCTATTTGTACCTGTCTTGCTTTTCTAGCGTTGTGATAACGAGATGTTATAATATTATGTGTCACGTGATATTACATTTTTAGTCTAAAAATAAATATTTATTGTCATAAGCCCCAGTTTGACCTTGGTATTTCTGAAGGTCGATATATTATTTTGTAAATTTGCAGTTTGCTTTTAGTTTTTATTTGTACCTGTCTTGCCTTTCTAGCGTTGTGGTAACGAGATGTCCGAAGATGCATCAGGGACTTATTCCTTCGACCGGATCCTGAATTTCCGTGATGTGGGAAAGACGATCAATCAGTATACTGGCAAGAGGTTTTACATCCACTGCATCCCATACTACTATGTACATGTTTCTCATATTGCCATTCTAGACTAGTAGCCGAGGGCCGCTTGTTTCGATCCGCCAGGCCCGGTATGCGCACTTCCCCAACCCCTATTCCGGAAGCTCACACGTTACCCCTCAGACGACGCATCCGTTTCTGACCGCGAAGCGCTTCGTCATGATGTCGGAATCAAGACGGTCATGGACCTGCGAACAAAGTACCGCTAGCTAGGTTCTCCTTTGGATCAGGAAATTCTGACTCAACTAGGTCAGAGCATGTTAAGCAGGCCAAGAAGCGCGAGGGGGACCTCAAAATACCGGCATTGGTGAGGTCTAACGATGCCTTGGCGGAACCGATGGAGATTCCTGGGTTGGAGTACCTCAATATCAATATCAATGGAAAGGGCTTCGAGCGGACACTCTTGTGGAGACTATCTTTTTGGAATATTTTGTAGGTCATTATTTCTGGCTTACCATTATAGAACTTAAGTTAGGTGTAGTTCATTCAATGGCCGGCTTCAGGAATCCGAGCATATCGGCCGAATGCTTCTCTTACCACTCACAAATTATTACACCAGCTAACACCCTCATTTACCAGCAAGGTTCTAATCCTAATGCTCTTCGGCTACCGCATGGAAGCCATCAGCATCCTTGGCCGCGAAGTCATGAACCCCCGCGGCCTCATCGGACTCGGGTACGACACCATCGACTACTGCGGCGCCGAACTAGCCACAGTTTGTCCCCCTCTCCCATTCCTAGCACCACATCTAACATCCCAGGCCCTCCGCGAATTCGCATCCTCCCCCCGCTACCCCATCCTCGTGCACTGCACGCAAGGCAAAGACCGAACAGGGCTGATCATCTGCCTTCTCCTGCTGCTACTCGACGTCCCCATCGACGCCGTGACGTACGACTACACGCTGAGTGAAGCTGGTTTGCTCCCAGAGAAGGAGGAGAGGATGGTGGAGATTAGGGAGATTGGGTTGACGGAGGAGTTTGCGAGTGCGCCGAGGGAATGGATTGGGAAGATGAATGAGTATTTGGGGGACAAGTATGGGGGGACGAGGGAGTATCTTGAGGGTATTGGGGTTGATGAGGGGGTGCAGGCGAGGATTATTGAGGCGCTGTTGGGTTGATAGGAAGCCTGGGTTTGATTCTGTTTGTTAGATATTTGAAAGGGCCTATCCTTCACCGTCTCTAACCCCTTGCGTCTCACGTCCAGTCTCCCATCTCCAGTCTCTTACTTCCAGTCTCTTACCTCTAGTCTCTCACGTCCAGTATCTCATCACCAATATCTCATCTTTTGTCTCCCAACTCCAGTCTCTCACCTCTAGTCTCTCACGCCCAGTATCTCGTCTCCAATCTCTCATCTCCAGTCCCTCACATCCAGTCCCTCACTTTCCATGGCTAGGATCCACCTTACAAAGAGGCGGCTTTGGACCGATATCCCCGCTATCCGAGCCTCTCATCCCCGTTAACCCCTCGTCAATTCACCGTCAATTCCCCGTCAACTCCCCGAACTGGAGCGTTATCTCCATCCTCTTGGCCGAAATCACGAAATCCGTTGGAGTTCTCGCCTAATCTATCCCTTCCCCGACTGACGTATACAGAGAACTAACCATACTCACCGCAAGATGAAACAATCATACTTTGTAATATCAATCTACAGCTATAGAACCACAAGCGATGTCGTCGAGGCCAGACCCGCCTGTCCAGCGAATTTGCATGATGACAAAGCCAGACCCACCAAGGGATCGCACCGGATTTAAGAAGCCCCATCCGCTTCACCCACTCCATTTGAGACCAGTCTCAAACCAGCCTAGCCTCATCCAATTCCGAAGGAGTTCGCGTGCGCCGTGTCCGTTTCAGCCAATCACAGTCCTCTCTATTTGACGCTCTTGGCAAAAGACCCTCCAACCAAGCTTTGTCGGCATTCCCACTCCCCGACTCCCCGACATCCCGACGTCCACACCCATCTTTTGGCAGTAGGAAGTCTCGACTGACTAAACCTCCCCCGCCATTTGCAGGCAGGATCAAGCCAAAGGCGGCAGGAGTTAGTCGCTCGGTACTTCGGCACGCTTGGGGAAGAAAAATGTTGGCCCCAAAGCTGAGGGGAGAACAGAGAAGAGAGCCACTCGGGGAGAGATATGGACGCCACTACTGCCACTACTGTGACTAACCTGTCCTGTCTCGCATGGCAAGCAATGGGAAGCACGCGGTTGCCTTCAGAATGGGTAATTAAACCATACAGAGCATGTATGGAGAGATATGAAGTATGAGTCGACCGGCATCCTACGAATGCCTACAGGGAAGAGAGAAGGCTTGTCCATCTGTCACGCACAGGGATCATCCGTTCGGGATCCAGAATATACTTAACCTAGTCGTAGCCTCCCAAAGTCCTAAAAGGCTAGGTCCTTGTCCCCAATCCCGTTCCCACTTAGCAATCAATCGGCGCTTTTGTTAGATAGCCGTGCCCGTTCATATATCATCTTTCTCCTCCTCTTCTCCATCGCCACTTACCATCGTCGCCCTATAAACTCAAGTGAAACTCCTTGCATCTAGGTCTTACGTTGTGGCGCATCAGCGATGGTCTGACAGACGATCCGTGCCGATCACCTTCAACAGCCACAGCAGCACGGCCACCACAGGATGTCTGACCCCTCGGTGCCACGAGCGACCAACGCGGCGCTTGACCCAGCTGCTGTCGTGAACAGCACGAACCGTGACGAACCGCTCGCTGTTGACGACGAGCAGAGCAGGCGCGCGCGCGAGAGTGACGAGAAAACGGAGAGAGATGAGAGGGATGCGGATTTTGAGAAGGCCGAGAGCCATGAGAGCGATGCAGGCTTCGAGAAGACAAAGAGTGCCGCTGAGGCAAAACCGATAGGAGAGCCGCTGGCTCCATATGCTACCTCTGCGAGCGGCGCCTCTCAAGCAACTACTGTGCCAACGGTGGCAGCGAAGAAGCCATGGTACAAAACCCCCAATCCCATGAAATGGGGGTCCATCCCACCCATCCCTACGGAGAGAGGGGTGTCGAGGGAGGCGACTGCGGGGTGGTTCAGTTTATTGACTTTTCAATGGATGGCGCCAGTCATGACCGTGAGTGCTCTATGTCCGGATGCGCAACTACAATTACTAACTGGGTTCTAGGCCGGCTACAAACGACCGCTCGATCAGAACGACATCTGGCTTGTCAACCCCAAGCGCAAAGCAACACCGATGACCGAGCGCATGCAAGCCTCCTTCAAGCGGCGTGCAGAGCGCGGCGACAAATACCCCCTCCTCTGGGCCATGCACGAGACCTTTAAATGGGAGTTCTGGATCGGTGGTTTCTGCCAGTTCTTCGCCAACCTGTTCACCGTCTTCGCGCCCTTCACGCTGCGCTTCCTAATCCAGTTCGCAACCGACGCATATATCGCACAGAAAACAGGCACCCCGGCACCGCATATTGGAAAGGGCGTCGGATTGGTGATCGGCGTCACGGCTATGCAGGTGTGTCAGAGTTTGGGAATGAGCCACTTTATATACAGGGGCATGATGATTGGAGGGCAGTCTCGCGCGGTGATGATATCGTGTATTTTTGAGAAGGCGATGAAGATCTCAGGGCGTGCGAAGGCGGGTGGACGTGCGCTAGATGAGGATTATGATGGGGCGGCTAAGCCTGCTGCTGGGAAGGGGGATGGCAAGGACAAGAAAGCGGGGGAGAAGGGGAAGGAGGAGCAGGCTCCTGGGGTGTCGGGAGATGGTACAGGATGGGGGAGTGGCCGGATTGTTAATCTCATGGCTGTGGACACCTACCGTGTCGATCAGGCATCAGCCATGTTCCATTTGATCTGGACGGCCCCGATAGCCTGTATCCTCACCCTGGTTCTCCTTGTCATCAACTTGCACGAGAGCGCACTTGCGGGGTTTGCATTGCTTGTCCTCGGCATTCCCGCCCTCACCATGGCCGTCAAGAGCCTGTTCGCCCGCCGTAGGGCGATCAACAAGATCACCGACCAGCGCGTGAGTTTGACGCAGGAAATCCTCCAGGCCGTGCGGTTCGTCAAGTATTTCGGCTGGGAGATGGCCTTCCTGGACCGGCTGCGTAGTATTCGCGACAGAGAGATCTACGCCATTCAGATCCTCCTGGCCATCCGTAACGCAATCAACGCTGTCTCAATGTCCATGCCTATCTTCGCGTCTATGCTGGCTTTTATCACCTACTCGCTCACCAACAATAACCTCGATCCAGCAAAGGTCTTCTCCTCCCTCGCCCTATTCAATTCTCTACGTATGCCGCTGAACCTGCTACCACTCGTTATTGGCCAAGTCGTCGACGCATGGAGCTCCGTCAATCGTATTCAGGAATTCCTACTGTGCGAGGAACAGCCAGAAGAGGCAACCTGGGATATGGAAGCCGAGAATGCAGTTGAGATGAACAACGCTAGTTTCACCTGGGAGCGCACCGTCACACAAGAAGCAGAGGACCTCAAAGGCAAAGCCGTCAAGCCCACTACGAAAGAGAAGAAATCCAAAAAGGCCACCGCCAGCGACTCGAACCCCAGCCCAAGCGACGCCAGCTCCGGTGACCTGACCCCCGACTCCGCCAGCACATCAGCCCCACCCCCTGAGCCCTTCAAGCTGCACGACCTCGACATCAAGCTCGGCCGCAACGAGCTCGTCGCCGTGATCGGCGGCGTCGGCAGCGGCAAGAGCAGTCTCCTCGCCGCGCTGGCGGGAGATATGCGCAAGACGAGCGGAGACGTGGTATTTGGCGCCAATCGGGCGTTCTGTCCACAGTACGCGTGGATCCAGAATTCGAGCGTGCGTGAGAACATCATCTTCGGGAAAGAGATGGCGCAGGGGTGGTACGACAAAGTCATCGATGCATGTGCGCTGCGTCCGGATCTAGAGATGTTGCCGAGCGGCGATGGGACGGAGATTGGGGAGCGCGGGATTACGGTGTCGGGAGGGCAGAAACAGAGGATTAATATTGCGAGGGCCATTTACTTTGATGCGGATATTGTGATTATGGATGATCCGCTCAGTGCGGTGGATGCGCATGTTGGGAGACATATCTTTGATAATGCGATTTGTGGACTGTTGAAGGATAAGTGCCGGGTGTTGGCTACGCATCAGCTTTGGGTGCTGAATAGGTGTGATAGGATTATTTGGCTGGAGGAAGGGAGAGTGCTGGCTGTTGATACTTTCGCGAATCTCATGGCGAATGATGCGGGGTTCCAGCACCTGATGGAGACTACGGCAGTGGAGGAGCGGGAAGAGAAGAAGGAAGATGAGGAGGAGGCGGGAGAGGAAGTGAAAGACAAGAAGAGCAAAAAGAAGAAGGCTGCAGGGTTGATGCAGGCGGAAGAGCGACAGGTCAAGAGTGTCCCATGGTCCGTCTATGCATCCTATATCAAGGCATCAGGGAGCATGTGGAGTCTCGTCCTCGTCCTACTCCTCCTAGTTCTATCGAACGGAGGTAAGTTGACCCCCCCTCGACGTGTCTACACCTGCTAACCCACGCACCAGCCAACATCGTGACCTCCCTCTGGCTCTCCTGGTGGACCAGCAACAAATTCGGCTTCTCGTCCGGTACATACATTGGCGCGTATGCCGCGCTGGGTGCCTCGCAGGCGCTCCTAATGTTCGGGTTCTCCGTATCGTTGACCGTGTTTGGTACGACGTCCAGCAAGGTGATGCTGAACCGGGCGATCACGAGGACGCTGCGGGCGCCGATGGCATTCTTTGACACGACGCCGCTGGGGCGCATCACGAATCGGTTCTCGAGAGATGTGGATACTATGGACAATTTCCTGACGGATGCGATTCGCATGTACTTTCTGACGATTGGCATGATTTTCGCGACATTTGCGCTGATTATTGCGTACTTCCATTATGTATGTCCCCCTACTTTACAGATTGGATATCAGAAATTCTAACTTGATACAGTTCACAATCGCTCTCGTCCCGCTATCATTCGTCTTCGTATTCTCCGCTGGGTACTATCGCGCCTCGGCCCGTGAGATGAAACGATTCGAGTCCGTCTTCAGGTCAAGCCTCTTCGCAAAATTCAGTGAGGGCCTATCCGGCACTGCGAGCATCCGCGCCTACGGTCTCCAAGACCGCTTCGTCATGAACATCCGCTCCGCAATCGACGAGATGAACGGCGCATACTACCTCACCTTCTCGAACCAGCGCTGGCTGTCTATCCGCCTCGACGCCATCGGCAACCTCCTCGTCTTCACTACCGGCATCCTCGTCATCACCTCCCGCTTCAACGTCAACCCCTCCATTGGCGGCCTGGTTTTGAGTTACATCCTCGCTATCGTGCAGATCCTGCAATTCACCGTCCGCCAGCTTGCTGAGGTCGAGAACGGCATGAACTCCACTGAGCGTGTGCACTTCTACGGCACGGAGCTAGAAGAGGAGGCACCGCTACACACCATCGAAGTCGCAGACTCGTGGCCGCAGGCCGGCGAGATCGTGTTCAAAGACGTGGAGATGCGCTATCGACCCAACCTCCCATTGGTCCTGTCAGGCCTGAACATGCACGTCTCCGGTGGTGAGCGCATCGGTGTAGTTGGACGTACCGGCGCGGGCAAATCGAGCATCATGTCCGCGCTCTTCCGACTCGTCGAGATCTCCTCGGGCTCCATCACCATCGACGGTGTGAACATCTCCACAATTGGCCTCCACGATCTGCGTTCGCGCCTGGCTATTATTCCTCAGGACCCAACGCTGTTCAAGGGAACTATCCGCAGTAACCTCGATCCATTCAACGAGCACACCGATCTCGAGCTTTGGTCCGCGCTGCGGCAATCCGATCTTGTCTCCGCAGACGCGTCGCTCGACGACAAGGCGCCAGGACGCATCCACCTCGACGGTGTGGTGGAGGAGGAGGGTCTCAATTTCTCCTTGGGCCAGCGACAGTTGATGGCGTTGGCTCGCGCACTGGTGAGAGGCTCGCGCATCATTGTATGCGACGAGGCGACGAGCAGCGTGGATATGGAGACGGATGATAAGATTCAGCGCACGATGGCAGCTGGATTCAAGGGCAAGACACTTCTGTGCATTGCGCATAGGCTCAAGACAATTATTGGGTATGATCGCATTTGTGTGATGGACAAGGGGAGCATTGCGGAGCTGGATACGCCGCTGAGGTTATATGAGGCGGGTGGGATCTTTAGGGGGATGTGTGATAGGAGTGGGATTCGGAGGGAGGATTTTGGGGGGGTTGAGGAGAAGGAGTAGGGGGTGCGTTGGGAGGGATGATTCTGCATGGGCATATGGCGTTACATAGAAGTTGCCCATATCATGCATTTGGGACATGGTGGGGAAAATACTTCTCATATATCTATTTATTAAAAGCCGTTTAATTCAAAATTTATTTAATATTAGACAAACCTCGTACCTTTCATATTTTTATAGAATCCCACGTGCTTGGCAAAATAAAGGTTGTGCGTACGTCATGTTCTCGAATGGGAACTTGGCACAAGCCCACGATTTTAAGCTTAGCCACGATTTAAACATGACGTCAGTCCCGGCAATCCGAATTTCTGAGCTGTTGCGCCCCGGCAGTCGCAAAAAACCCTTGTTTTTTACTCTAGTAGACATTACATATACATGAACTCTCGTTAAATGGTCGCCAGGACCCCTACGATGTCCTTCCAGTAGAATTCCGTGCCACCGGGCTATATCAACATCTTTATACCAAAACAACGCGCCAAGTCTGAAGCGCGCGCGCATTTTCTCATCGACAACTACAGCTTTCCAGCTATCAGCCAAGCATGTGGGGGTTATCATATTGGGTACGTCCCGCCGCGCGCCATCTTCACGCATCCAAAAGCTTACTTTTCTATCAGGTCTTCCCCGTCGTCTCGGGCCTCACATGGTACGCCCCCTCCCCTCACCACTTCAACAACCCCTAACACCCCCCAGGCTCGGCATGTTAATCGCCATGTTGGCCGTCTGGACCACCTCCGGACGCCCACACTACCCCTCCATGGACCCTCGCCAAAGAATCGCCTACATCTCCGACGTCGGCGCGCAAGGTCTCAAGCCCCTCTTCATCGCCGGCTCAGTCGTCATGACCGTCTTCCTCGACCTATCGCTAGTGGCGGAGCGCTGGCTGCGACATCGCGGACGGCTGGCGCGCAACCGCACGATGACGGAGAAGGCGTTTATGTTCCTCTCGATGCTGGGTGCGTTGGTGGGGACGGTGGGGTTGATTTCTCTGAGTATCTTGGATACGCTGCGTCATCCGCATATGCATGATCGATTTCTCATCGTGTTCATGGTGGGATACGTGGTGTCGGCTATCTTTATCTGCGCGGAGTACCAGCGCTTGGGGATTTGTGAGTTTGGTCCAGCATTCGCGTGGGGGGGTGTGTATTGACAGCTACTTAGATTTCCGCGAGCATCGTGTGCTGAGGGCGTCGTTTTGGATTAAGCTCTCCTTTATTATCATCGAGGTCGCTTTGGCAATAGGTAAGCCCCCCCAACCACAAAGGAGCGCCATGTGCTAACAAATCCTAGCATTCGGTGTAGAGAGCAGGAAAAATAATTTCGACACGGCCGCCGTCCTCGAATGGACCATCGCCTTCATCTTCACCTTCTACATCCTCTCCTTCTTCATCGACCTTATCCCGGCTGTGCGCACCAAGGAGGGTGTCAGCCAGGAGACGGTTCTGCAGATGGAGGCTAATGACCCGCAGGCGCAGATGCACGAGGATGAGGCGCGTTTGCATCAGGGGCAGCATGATGGCCCGAGTTACCGCGGGGATGGAAGCAGACTTGGACAGAACTTTTGAGTGGGGGGGCTTGGATAAGGGGGTAGTTTGGAGATGCTTTGTTTTATCACAGCATGGTCGGGCTTGTAGAGTATAGACGTAAATGAACTGGATGGCGTGAGCCAAAGGCCATTTCATTGTCACTTCAAGTTGGGTTTCTTGGAAATGAAGGGCCTGGTGTCTAGTGGGAGCGGGAGTGGTCAGGCGTCGAACCTTGTAATATAGAAGGGGGTTGAAAGGCAGTAGAATCACAAGAAATAGTCCATCCATATGGAAATAAAGCTTCAGCGCCATCTAAGTCCTCTAATTGATACACACCATACTACTACTACTACAATGCTCCCATATTTGTGGCTGGGCTTAAAACCGCATTACAATCCCTCCCTCTCCCTCCGCCCAGCGCCCAAACACCACGACCCCACCTCCCAAAATAGCAGAAAACAAAACAAACGTCCCGCAATCTCACTTCCGACACCGCCGCCCCATTCAATCAATCAATGTCCATCCCACCCTCACTCCCCTCCTCCTCCGTCAGCCCCAACAACGCCTTATCCACATCATCCAGGTCCTCTTCCTCCTCCGCCTCCTCCTCAGCCTCGCTCGCCAACCCTAACAGCGCCTTCTCCATCTCATCCAAATCCTCCTCCGTCATCCCCGCCTCCTCTACCGTCGCCACCGGTTCCTCAATATGCGCTTTATACCCCCCCTCTCCCCACCTATCCAGCCTCCTCCCCATCCTCCGGAACGCCGCCCCATACGCAGCCATCTCCTCCCCAAAATCATCCTCCTCACTCTTCAACTGCACCAGCCCGCCCACACCCCTCTCCCTGAACGGTCCGAGTGCTCGGCCAAGACTCTCCTCACTCTCGCTATCCTCGCACATCTCCTGCATAGCCGCTGTGCGGTGAACAGCCCTCAGAATCGCACCCTCCATCCGCCGCGCTTTTCGCGCGTTGTGGTGAACTCGTCGTAGACCGCGGGAGAGGATGTAGTTGACGCGCTGATTCCTATTATGCTCAACAGCAAGCTGATGCGCCGTGAGCGGCCTCGTGCGTCGTGCGGTTGGTGCTTGGCCCTCTGGTGCCTCGCGTGGCGCGGGTGAGGATCCGCCATCGACCTGGTGCTTGAGCGTACCACCACGCGTGCGTGCCCCGCTCAGGCCGTGGACGCGCAGGTTAGATCCGCCTCTTGGCGGCGTTGAGCGCGCGCTATCAACGTCGGAATCGTATTTCGAGGCGCGCGTGCGCAGGACCGCCGAGGGGCTGGCACCGACGTCGTCGGGGCCAAGGTTAAGTTTGGGCTTTGGGCCGCGCTTGGGTGGTCCGTAGTCAACGTGCAGTGCTGCCTGATCAGCTTCGATGATGCGCTTGCGCTCGCGCATCTTGGCTTCGCCGTACTCCGTCTCCTCGGGGGTATCGACGTTCTCGAGGGCCATTTCGGCGTCGTTGAGGGTCGTGAGGGCGGGGACGCCTTGGTTGGAGACACCGGTGCCGTAGTCAACGCCGGCGCCGAAGGGGTTCTCTTTGCAGCCTTCTTCGGTGAAGTCAGACTCGAGGTAGTGCCACATGAGCCAGAGGAGGGCGCGGGCGCGCGACTTGCTGGAGAGTGTTGGGCGCATGATGAGGTCGAAGAAGTCACGACCGGGGGGGAAGTGGAGTTCGGTGACGCGGGCGGCGTACTGGGCAAGGACGAAGATCAGGTTTACGGGATTGGTCCGTGGTATGGGTGTGTCTTTGATCTTGTCGATTGAGTTGGGCTCAAAGCGGTCCTCCGATGCGCCCTTCAGGATCGACTTCAACCGTGGGGCATCCTGCAGCTGTTTGTAGGAATTCGGGTCTTGTTGTGCTTGTAGGGACGGAATGGCGTGGTATGTCCGTAGCTGTGCACGCATCTCTGGAAAGACTGGGCGTTTGTTAGCAATGTCACGGTTTTGTCGTGGGGTGTAGCTTACAGTTCAGAGTCGTGTTCATCCTTCCAAGATTGACCAGCAGGCACACCATAGCCATATTCTTCGCCGGCTCATGCTCGCTCATCAACTTATCCCTCAGGATCTTGCTCGTCTTGCTACTCCTCGCCATCGCATCAATGTATAGTTCCGCGAAGCTCTGTGGCCCCAGTTCCGGATCATAGCTATTGGTGAAGCACTTTGTTTCATCATCAAAGATATTCCACAGGAATTCATACTGAATATCCTTCCTCCACAGCGGCTCCCCATCATCCTTCTTCAGATGCCTCACCTTGTGCCCACTGTATCCCGCTCCAGCACTCGCTTCTTTCTGCGCCGCAGCCCCCTTAGCAGCTCGTCCCTTTGCGCCGCTCTTCCCGCTCCCTTTCCCTGCTGATGGCTGTGGTTTTGGGTTCTCATCTTCCGTCATATCGGCGTCTTCGCGCTTCTGCGGCGATGAGGTCGGCGCCGACTCGTTGTCGCCCAGGACGTGCTGGAGCGTGGTTCGTGGATCAGCGCGTGCTGGCGACGACGCTGCGGTGCGGTGATCGTCCATTTCGGAGGCTTCAATTGTAGACCCGGGCGAGCGGCCGCCGTAGAGGTCCGTCATGGTTGTGGATTGGTGTAGATGTCTACATCAAGAGTAATTGGGGTTAATTTAGGTGAGCCTTTGACGTGCGGACCCCATCTGGTCCAGCCGCGTTCGTCTGTTCCAAGGTGCAGACCACCGCGATTACGGCAACTTCCGGGGTTGATTATTCACTGGGTGGCATCAATATCACGACGAAGTCATCACCGTTAATCACGCATAAAAGAGCATCGTATAACTTTGGGATCTAATCAATTGAATGAATGCTATTTACTTGCCCTAAACAATAACTCAAACTTTTCCCATTGAATACCAGTCTACTGCGACTTGCTGTAACGTACAAACAAAGCCACACAACCACTGATAACAGCCAGAAACAGCACCTTCTGGAAGATGCTGATCCCCTCCGACGACGGGGTCTTCATCGTATGAGTGTCTGTATCGACAATATCATCGCTTTCGTAGCCTGCGAGGTTGCACAGAACGGATCAGCGGGTCCAGGGAAGCTACAATTCTAGATATGTTCAGGAAGGGTAACGGGTTTAAAGGTCGACATGCAGACCTTCTGCGGGGACCTCGAGCTCGCCGCTCTTGGTGATGGTGACGCTCTCCTTGGGCTTGTCGCCGCTGCCCTTTGGCACGTCCTCAATCTTCTGGACGATCTCGTAGCCCTCAAGGACCTCGCCAAAGACGACGTGCTTGCCATCGAGCCAGCTGGGGGGTGTTAGTTGGTGTTTTAACTTAAAGGGATGCTGGGGGCGGGACTGACCTAGTGATGGCGGTGGTGATGAAGAATTGCGAGCCATTGGTGTCCTTGCCCGCGTTGGCCATGCTGAGAAGACCAGTCTTGGTGTGCTTTAGCTTGAAGTTCTCATCCTTGAACTTGTCACCGTAGACTATCCCAATTAGCCAATTTACCTCTCCTACATGATGTCCATCACTTACTCGACTTTCCGCCAGTACCATCACCCCTGGTGAAGTCACCACCCTGGATCATAAAGTTCTTAATAACACGGTGGAAGCTCGACTTCTCAAATCCAAAGCCCTTCTCGCCAGTAGCGAGAGCGCGAAAGTTCTCAGTCGTCTCCGGGACGGTCTTGCCGTAAAGGCCCATCACGATGCGGCCGAGGGGGACATCGCCGTGGGAGACATCGAAGTAGACCTTGTGGGTGATCTTCGGGCCCTTGGAGGCCGTAGCGGTCTGCGCGAAGAAGAGGAAGGCGGCCGTGAGGATGAGTAGCACAGAGACTACGCTGCGCTGGAGGGTGAACATCTTTGCACAATTATATCGTGGATAAGAGATGTTGTGGTTGTTGATTGAGAAGGAAGTGGCGGGGAAGACGACACCAAAGACGCCTTTAAGCTCTGGCCGCATGGGGTCGCCCTGGTTTCACATAGGTGTTCGATTGGCATGCTGACAGGGTGTGGAGAGCACGTGACCCATATAGCTATTCGTGGTGGTCCGTGCGACAAAACCGCGGAAGCCGAAATGTTTCTTGAGGCTCTCCAGAATCCCGACGACAGTGCAGCAGAAACGAACGCCAGTTGTCGCCAATTGCAATTCGTCGAACTCGCAGACGTGCGAATTTACCCCCGAAACATCTCTCACAATGGTAGGCCCCCCGTCTTCCGAGGCCCCCAACCGCAACCCCCCGCCCTCGACCTCCTCCCCAACTCCAAAAAATGAAGTACAGCACAGCTAACCCCCCATCCAGGTTTTCCTCCTCGCCGTTAACTTCCCGGAGGCTAGAATAATCACCATCGCCCTCCAATCCTTTTACGCACTTGGCCCGCAATCCTGCGCACGGCTGCTCGCAAAATTCAGCATCCACCCGCGTGCGCGCATCGGCGACATCCCACAGCGCACCATCTCTCAGCTGACCGCGGAGTTGTCGAACATGACGATCGAGAATGATGCGAAGAGGAAGATGAGGGAAGATATTAGTCGGTTGAGAGATATGGGGAGTTATAGGGGGAGGAGACATGCGATGGGGTTGCCGGTTAGGGGGCAGAACACGAGGTCGCAGGTATGTTTGCTCTTTGTGATCGGTGGGATAGTGAGAGGGGATAGAGGCTAACGGGGAACAGATTGTGACGTCGTCGAAGCTGAATAAGGTTGAGCGGGCGAGGTGAGAGTGGGGAAGTGTATTATTTGGTGGATATAGATGGGATGGCGTTAGAAGGCGTGGAATGTATTGTACTGTACGATACGAGAGAATCAAACCCTATTATATATACGCTATATACTATACTGTGGATCCTGAATTCTGTGCCAAAATGAGAATCTTCCAGTGTCTGGCACGCTTTGCCTCTGCTGTGAGTGGCTGTCCTGTCGACTTCGCCCGTTGGACGTTGACTCGATACCTCCGTAGATATGGACACGGGCTGGCCCCGAAGGCTATAGAGGTCTGTTGAATCGAAGATGGGGGAGCCTCGCTGTTAGTTCAGGAAAAGAGTGTGTATTAGCTCGCAAGTTTCATCTCTCCTCTTCGTCTAGTACTCAAGCAAAAGTAGGAGATAGCAATTGAACTTTTTTGACTCTTCCATCTCATAAATACGTAACGTGAACAAAAACATACACAAACAAAACAGCAAAGTATCCCACCCCCTTAACTATCATATAATAACATTCACTCTACAACCTAGTAAGCCCTCTCACCACGAAGAGACCCCATGGCACAAGAAGATGAGCCAAAGAACATTATCTCGAAAATTCGATCCTGCCCAACACCAGTCCGGAGCATCTATGATGACTTCACCTCAAGAGAACGTCCTCTCCGGAACATCGCTAGCAGAGGCGGGACGACTGGCAATGGTGGTGAGATAATCGGATGCGCAGTGTCCCTGTGTGCTATCACATACGGGATCTTGTCCAGACGACATCTGCGGCATGTGGATGTTAGGCCACTGTCACCCTCATGCTTCCCATTAACGCGGCCATTGTATTTATGTGGCTGTAATTATGCAATAGCACCATTCGAAATCGTAATGTGACGATCTGCATTTTATATAGGACCTTTATTTAATTCTCTTGCCTATATACACTCATCTCCCCAAGACTATCTACAACATCAGTCTCCTTGACGCCAGTCACTCAGGAGGCAGAATTGCCTCATAGAATGTCAGCCTTCAGGAAGCCTCGACGATTACTCAAGAGGTAAAACCTTCACACAGGAGTTGAGCTCCGACCCGGGGAAGAAGGGCCACTGTCCAATCCAGCCATGCCCGAGTCCTCTTGTAGGTAGATTTGCTATCGCCAATAGCCGTTGTCATTCTGAGCCAAGTCGAGTATCAATGGCTACTTGCTCTCAAGCGCATCTCCTTGGCGTCCCCTGACTTTATACGGCATGTGAGCCGGACGCGATTTTTATTTCATCACACGATCGTAGCTTCGTTCAACTGGCGATCGCTGGACTGGTTGTGGTGCCTCCGGCCTTGCGAAACCTCCCCTGCATCCAGCATCGATACATCTTGAGCTGCTTGGCGCGATTGACAAGGAGTCTGCGATCCACGCCCAAGCTGACAATCTCAAATCCCGGGGCACCAGGCGCATCAGCCGCAGCCTCGCCCGACCAAATCTTTTCCAGCTCGTCCTTCTCGAAGAAGTAAACCCTCGTGCCATCCCCACGAACGTAGAAGTTCTCCTCCATGTACCGTCCCTTCTTGAAGCGAACCTGGGCCAGGTCTCCGCGGCCATAATCCCGGAATAGTACCTCGCCGCCTGGCTTCAGTACGCGGAAGATGTTCGACACAGCCTGCTGCCACTGCGTCGGCGAGAGAGCGGAGAATATGAATATCATCAGGACGACATCTACAGAGCCCTCGGCGAGTCCCGGCGGGAGTTCTTGCCCCGCGGCATCCCAGACGTCGGCCTGGATTTGACTCGTATTATAGGCATCATTCTCACGCATCACTTCGACGGCTATCTTGGAGAAATCGCAGGCATGGATTTTAAGGTTTGGATTTTGATTATTTGCAATAATAGGAAAGGCGGTGTTGCCAGCACCGGCACCGACCTCAAGGAGCGTGCAGGGACCGTAGTCTGCGAGCGTGACTTCGGCAAGCACGGGGAACTCCTGGCGAAGCCACTTGCGGTCTTTGAAAAAATTGGATGTGTTGTTTTTATAGAACTGGTTCCACCACTTAGCGGGATCGGAGTTAAATCTGTCTGAAGGAGCATTAGCGGAGATTCTTGAAAATTTGTGATCAAAAAAGTAATGCTTTTGACTTTATATCAGATAGGAGCGAAAGACGTTGCTATGTTTGTATCATTCAGGGATCCGTAGACCTCAGATGAACTATGCATTTTGAATCATCATGAAAGTATTGTGCAAAAAGAAAAGATGGAGGTAACTCACTCTTGTCAAAATCAGAAACCGGAGCTTCACGCTGCTTCGCATATTGTACTTCAGAATACTCCTTGTAGGCATCATCTGTTTCCACATGGTCCCACGCGTTAAATTCAAATACGTTATCCTCCTCTTTGAGTAACCGCGATCCAAACTGGAAAGGGTCGGTTCGTTTCATGTTGTGCTGAG
This sequence comes from Pseudogymnoascus sp. 05NY08, assembly GCA_001662605.1. NCBI lineage: Eukaryota > Fungi > Ascomycota > Leotiomycetes > Thelebolales > Thelebolaceae > Pseudogymnoascus > Pseudogymnoascus sp. 05NY08. The sequence continues at coordinate 307,082 of KV458780.1, read as the reverse complement.
GGTCATGAGACAGATGTGCGGGGACGTCCCCGCCAATAGGCTGAGCCTGCTCACTCTGTTCCTGTGCAACTGGCACAATGGGAGTGTCCACCGGAATCTCCATGTCCGCACCCATCTCGAAAAGCAGTAGTCGCTCTTGAAACTTCAAGAGAAACTAAGGCTGTTTGTCGTTGGAGATTTGGGTTCGTTGAGAGTATTATGGAAAAAGGTTTTGTCAAGAACACAGAAACTTTTTGTCGTATTTAAGGTGCGGCTCATTATGTAAGCGAGATTCGGGAAGGAAACGGACAGGGGTCAGTTAGCTGGACGATGAGCTTATCTGAATGCTTCCAAAAAATCGCAATGTTTTTTGTTTGCGACTTTATGTGTACATTACTGGGGCGAATTATCTAGCATAATGAAAATTGTTTTTTGAAGCGATTGTACAATAACTCTCTTTTTTTCCACCTTCCACCATGGCGTGTCCAATTCCACTTCGAGTTATGCGCCGCATTTCCTCTGTCGGAACCCAGAACTTCCGCCCAGTTGCGCCAATCCGACGAAGCTTTCTCACCCTCCCAGGCTCCGAGCTCATTAGTCTGAAGGAAACCCGGATACTCCCCTACGAATCTTCCAGCTTATATACCCTGATCGCCGACGTGGACCGCTATTCAAGCTTCATACCTTACTGTCAAGAATCCCGAGTCACAAAATGGTCAGAACCAGATACCAAGGGGAAGAGATGGCCCGAGCAAGCAGACTTGAAAGTTGGATGGGGAGGATTTGAGGAGACATTCACAAGCAAGCTCAATTGCGTCCCAGACACCATCGTCGAGGCCCTCGGGGGTGATGCTGTGCCCGCCGTTTCAAAACAACACTCACTTGGCCGCCTTTCGAGAATAGAGTCTCCTGCTATACCAAATAACATCTTCAAGCGGTTATCAACGAGGTGGACGGTGAAGCCTCTCTCAGGACAACCCGCTACGCCTGGGGTGGCTCGCGTTCTGACAGAGGTGAACCTGGCGATCGAATTCCAATTCTCAAACCCATTGTACGGATCTTTGAGTAAAGCGGTTGCTCCGAAATTGGCAGAGGTTATGATTGAGGCGTTTGAGAAGAGGGCGAAGTTGTTGCTGGACAGCCCAAGGCAGGGGTAGGAACTTGATGAGAGGTTACAACAGAGGAAGGCAACGATTATGAGTGTACTGCATATAGATGGCGTTGGGGGGTCGGTTCCGAAAACCTATAATACTGTACATACAAATTCCAACATTCGGTCTCACTGATGCAAACTTCCTACACGTATAATAAAATCCTCGTATATCAATTGACATCATTCTCATATAATAACAGGTCGTATAAATAGTCATCAAATCTAAATCCTCCAACAAGGGTATAACAACTCCATATATCCCAAATGCTACATCGATAAATAAAGTCGTAAAGTTGCTACATATTCCTCCAATCCCTCCACGTGTCGGCGAGACATAAATGCTCCAGGTCTACCTCTTGGAGCGTCGTGACCAGAACTTGCGATCTTAACTTGGCTGGCGCAGTTCTGAGTCGCGCGTGCTCTACCAGACCGTGACTGTAGAGCCGTCGTCCATGACGGCCCCCGCCCCTTAGTTTCTTCAAACGTGGCTAATATTTTGCCAAAAACCATCATGCTCAACCCTTCTTTGCCCTGTTTTTCGTTAGAAATTGCCACATCAGATCACCAGACACTTGTTGCTCACCTTCCCTTCCCACTCTTTGCAGGTTTGCTTCCACCGCTTCCAAATAGACTCCAAGATGATTTTTCGGTCTTCTTCTTCTTCGGAACATTGTCATCCACCACCATAATATCCGCGGGAATTCCACCAGGACCAGCATAGCCTCCATCTGGGGGTGGTGGTGGAGGCCCATCTCGCCTCCTAGGCGGTGCCTTCTGCGAGTGTCGTTTCCCATGAGGTTGGGGAACTTGCACCGGCGGTGGGCCAGGCTGCGGCTTTGGAGGCTCGGGCATAGGCCACATGTGCATTGTAATTGCCCAGTCGGGCTCAATCATCGTCTCCCATACTTGGGGGAGAATAATCTCGCCATTAGGTCCAATCAGGTCATAATGGCCTTCCTGGACATGAGGGCCAATGACCTCCACGTGAAGGAATGCTTGTCGAATGAGATCTTCCATGCCCTATTACTGTTAGTACATATTTACACCAGCGAACCGAAAAACTTACTGCCCATGTCTGGCAAAGGTGGTATGGGAAACTGAACTTGCGGCCGACAGCATCCTTGAACTTAATCGGCTTCTTCTTCTCATCCTTCGGTGGGGCAGCCAAAGCTTTTGCGGCGTCCACTTCAGCCTTAGCCACCTTAATCTCCTCCTCAAATTTGGCCTTCAAATCTGCTTCGTACTTGTTCTTCGCGTCGGCTTCAGCTTTTACGGCGTCTGCCGCAGCCTTGGCCACCTTGATCTCCTCCTCAAATTTGGCCTTCAAATCTGCTTCGTACTTCTTCTTCGCCTCGGCGTCAGCTATTGCCTTCGCCGCATCGTCCTTTACCTTCTGCACGGCGGCAACCTCAGCGTCAAACTTGGCTTTCGCGTCGGCAACTTCCTTGGCTCTTGCCGCTTCTTCCATCGCTGCCTTCATCTTGGCCACTTCCTCGGCGACCTTTTTATTTGTGGCGGCAGCGTGTTCGGCGTCATCCTTTGCCTTTTGCTCTGCCGCCACCTTGTCGTTGAAGAGTCTTCGTGATTCTTGAAGTTGCTTCTCGAGTTCAGCCAACTTCTTCTCCACTTCGGGGTCGACTACAGGCGCGGGAGGTGGTGCTGGAGTCGCCGGCGCAGGCGCCGGGGCTGGAGTTGCCGCAGGCGACTCGTGGGGAGGCTGGACTGGCTGAGAATAGTGATAATAAGGCGACTGGCTTCCCGATGTTCCTTGGCCTTGATGCGGCACCCCGTATTGAGGGTAACCGCCGTATGGTGGCGCTTGCCCGTATGGCATCATTTCATGCCCACCAAAGCCGCCAGGTGGCTGCTGCCCGGGAGGATAGTGCTGCCCCGGCGGATAGTACCCGTGTTGGCCACCCCCGGCGGCGGGTGAGAAGGGGTTCTGGGGATACCCGTGCGTGCTAGGAGGCGGCCCGAACGGCACTACCGACCCAGCTGCTCCGGGGAAAGGTGGTGGCGGCCCTGCTCCAGTGTAGCCGGAGGCAAAGCTTTGCGGATATCCTGCCGGGGGCGGAGGAGCCCTGCCGCCATATTGAGGATTTTGGGGTGGGTAGCCTCGGCCATAGCCCGGGTAGTCTTCTATGGACGCCACACTCGATGGCGGGTTCGGCCTTGGCCGATGCGCGCGGGGTTGCTGTTGGCGAGAGCTGTGGTCAGACGACGATGCCTGCCTTCTAGAAGAGCCTCTGCGAATCGAGGGAGCGGGCTGGCTCGAGTCCCTGTATATCGGCTGCTGTCTGGAACGGGGAGCAGACTCTGACGTCTCGAGGTCGTCGGAATATATTGGATCCCATGTATCGTCTAGAAGGTCAGAATCTTCCCGGCTATCGATGGTATTTGAGACATGGACTCCAGTACCTGTTGAGCTTCCGTCCGTGTAGGATGACTGTGAGCTATTCGACGGGGAGTGGTGGTTGTCGAGATCGATTGTTACAGTTCTGCGCAGTGACGTTAGTGGGCAGTGCGGGGTCTCGGAGCGGTGAAAGTGCAGTGGGATGTTGATGTCTGCGTTGGGCCTTGGGGGGACTGTCTTATTAAAAGGAAAAGGAATGTATGACTTACGGCGGCATTTGTAATTCGGTGTAGGGTATATCTCCAAGTCGCGACCGTCTCCTTGGGGGAGAGTCGAGACGGAGATATCCTTTTTGTGTTTATAATCCCTGGCGTTGACACGCAGGTATGGGTCGGCTGCAACAGGCTACGGCTGAAATGTGGATTTTTTTTCGCGGTCGATATGTAAGGCGCCAACAACTGGCTAGATCTTCTTGACCGCCAAATACTTGTCGCGCGAGTAAAACGGCGAAACAGTAGGCCGGTAAACAGTGATCGGTGCAGAGTTTGGTGTGTTGTTTTGTTTACTTTTGGTTGTTTGGTACTCGTGGGGATGTGGGGCCGAGACGTCAACAAGGTACATGCGATCGCTTTGTGAGTGATCGGTATTTGCTTTTTGCTTTTTGTCGCGGGTAGATGGATATAGCGTGAGTATGGTATATTCGATGACGACTACTTCGTAACGGCGTTGCTTTGGGGATGGTTGACGGGGTAAAAAGTGTGTCAGGACGATATCTGCACTGGGATGCGATTATGGTTAGTGAGGGGTTTCAATGTGAGTGGTCGTGCACCTGAAGTAAATAAGGGAAATGGGGGAAGGGGCGGGTGATGGCAATTAAGACACCGTTGGCAAGGCACCACCATGGTCTACAACAACAAAAAAAAGCCCGAAGACGGCGAAATCAAAAAGAAATTCAGTGGATTCCCGACAAACACTTGTTTAACATCGGCCTTCCCGTCAGTTCATCAACAAACAAATGGCTCGGGCGGGAGCCGTCGTTGGAATACTGTAGACAGCTGGGATTGTTTTCGAATAAGACAAACCTTTTTCGTGGGTTGATGGTCTATCAAGGTAGATATATAAAAGTATGCTGTACTTGACCACCTCGCGATCAGTTCAAAAATGTAGCGAAGAGGTATCCTTGGTCTGTGGTTTCCAAGGGTTTCCAAAAGATAATAACCAGTGTAACGGGTGACTCCAAAAGGTGGTTCTGTTTTTGTCTCCTCTGGTCTTTTGGGCAGCCTCCGGGATATGTGGCGAAGCACTGTCCTGTTGTGGATGTGGAACTGCCAAACAATAATACTCGCAGGATATGCGATGCTGTTGAGAGAGAGAAAAAAAAAAGAGTCCGTCCTATGGGGTGGAGTGTCCGTTCGAGTGGGCCAGGCAGTCCGGTATTTGTAGGGATAAATGTAAGGCTCCTTTTCCGATCCTATGGCCTTTTCTTTGGGAATGAATATAGTTTTCTGAAAAGATTCCTGAAGGTCACGAACATATTGGTTCTGAGAGATTCGCCTTGTGGTTTGTGTGGTTGAGGAACAACCCAAATGTCAAAAAGCCTTGTGGATTGTGGAAAACACTTATACACTGCGGTACAAATACTGTGTGGAAGGGTGCTGGCACAATATCAATTTGAAGAGTTATTGACATTTTATTTCGTGGCCGTTCTTGTCTAATATACAGATGCCAACGACCAAGCTCCACCCAGGATTGCCCGGCCACAGTGATGAAAATTTGCTGTCAATCCAAAAACAGCCCACAAGAAAATTTAGCAACACCTGAATGTGACTCAATATGGAGCCCAGTGGATCTCATCAAGGAATCTACACGATATAGGGAGCTGGTGTTTGGTGAATTCGGTGCGTTGGGCAATTTGCGCAACAGCCCAAGGCCACGCATTCCAAGGCAACAGGGATTAATTGTCGGAGAAAGCGCCCCAGACCAGATCCAATCCAGTGCCTTGGAACCAGGTAAAACAGTCGTCGAGGCTCACCGAACAAAAAAACTGCCGCCCAAGATCAAGGTTGATGCCCAAGCCTTCCGCGATCCTGCATGAAAAGAAAGCCACATCTTCTTTTGGCCCTATCAGGCCCCAACGCCCAAAAGTACTTCCGGCGCGATCAGACATGCCACGTACTATAACAGCTAAACAAAATTCGCTCCTTGGCACAATGCCATCACCGAGTAACGCCACGACAGTCGCAGTTGTGGCAATTGGGTCCACCATCGCCATCATGGTCTGACCGAATTGTCTCGATTTTCGGATCGAGACGCGATCGTCAGCCCTACATCCGGGTCTTCAGAATACAGCGCTCATCAATCAGCTCCGTACCTTGCGTGGATATTCCTTGCCCGCATCACCGTACCGAACTAACGGATGGTTTTGACTACGTCTCGGTCAAGTAGTTCTCGTGCTGCGATCAGCTCTGCTGCATCATATCCCTCCCAACCCGCTTCTCGTGCGACACTACGGCGCACAATTTCTGTGAGTTTGGCGGTTGCAAGCTGGTTAAGGCTCTGTATGGTTTTGAGGCTGAGTGCTGAATCAGCCTTGGACTTATTCGATCCTTCCGACAAGGTAAGCATTGCACGAGAAGTTGCCTGTCAAAGGTTAGTTTTCGCGTGAATACTATTTATATATGGGCAACATACAAGCTTCAGGCCGTAAAACCCCCTCAGATAGTCGTCGCATAGCTCGATACTTCTTGAAAACCTTCGAATCGACTCCGAGAGGTACTTTTCGGTGGTATTATCCTTCCCTGTGCTTCCATCGGTCCCAGCGGTGGTGAACAGGAGCTCTCCAAGTCTCGCGTGTATCTTTCAATGGTTAGCCAATAGATTTATACAGCAGTTTATAACATCCTTACATTCCAAGCGTTCGGTGTTATTAACAGGACCTCTTCCAGAGCAAAGATGCTCTGCTGATATAGTCCTTGGGAAGCATACAAGTCGCTGAGTTCGGCCCAGGCTTCCGCATCGGTTGGAGAACAGTCGAGAAATTCAGCAAGGGCTGAAATGGCCTCTACTTGTTTTCCCATCGACTTCAGGAGAGCTATGCGCCGTTTTGAAACAGGCTGTGGAGAAGTCAGCTACATCTCCTGTAACGGGGTATGCGGGCAAACAAACCATATTGCCCGGGTCGCTCTTGAGTATAGAATCGTATTCCGTTAGAACTCTTTGCAACTCAGTATCATTCTCCGCTGTTGCTTCCTGGTATAGTCCTTGTAATGCCATGATCCTCTCATTGGTTCCCCCAAACCTGCTCAACAGCCTGTCCAAGCATACGCGGGCCGACTGCTTGTCGCCAGTGCGGAGGCATGATAGCATGAGGTTTTCGTATGTTGTCCATAGTTCTGGGGTTTCTGGCGCAGCATATACAGATGAGAGAGAGTATGGAGCGATCGACGATGGGGTCTTCGAGAGTAGCGCAGGAGCTTGTTGGGATAATTGCAGAGCTACCGAGGGCGGCAGATGGGCAGGCGGGTGGAGGATTGACGAAGACATCTTCTTTGTGTAGAGCTATCCGTTGAAATATAATTCCAGGAGATGCGACAGCTTATATTGGACTGATGAGGCACAACTGTATGAGGTGAGGTTGATGGTACATAGTGAACCACGGAAAGGGTGCACGGTCCACCAAGGTAGCGGGCCGCGTTCTTCGACCATGATGCACCCAAGACCTGTCTCGTTTGGTGGGGCAACATCTTCGAGACGCCGATAATGTGTCGTTACGGTGTATTGAGACAACAAATGGCCTAGCACTTCGGCGACACTTTCTTATAATATTCTACTTTGAGAGGTTGCCTTTGGAAGGGGCAATAAGAAGCTCGTGGCACTCTATCCCGCCCCATTCCGTTCGTTGATATCGGGGCGCTTGAACAGCTCTCATGGATGTCGAGGGAGCACCCTGTGACAGAGCCTCAAGATGTACGTCCTCGCCACTCATATATGAAAGCTGCCGAGAGCTTTACTGACCCGCCCTAGGTTTGAAAAATCTCTATACGACCTCATAAGAGGATTGCGGAACCACAAGGGCAACGAGAAGGCATACATACAAAACAGCTTGAAAGAATGTCGGGCAGAAATCCGTGGGCAGGACATGGGTTAGTGTATGCTCTACGGCTTCCATACAGTTATACTGACTGTCCCTTCAGATGTCAAGGCCACAGCTTTGCTGAAGCTTGTCTATCTCGAAATGTTCGGACATGATATGTCCTGGGCTTCCTTCCATGTCCTTGAAGTCATGTCCTCCGCCAAATATATACAAAAGAGGGTTGGCTACCTCGGGGCTGTCCAAAGTTTCCGCCCTGATACAGAGGTCTTGATGTTGGCGACAAATTTGTTGAAGAAGGTACATATCGTCCATCTTGTGAGATGAGAACTATACTGACACTATTGCAAGGACATCGTCTCCGCATCCCTAACGACAATGTCTCTCCCAATTATAACTTTACCTCACATTATCACCTCATCTTTAGCCATGTCCGTGCTATCCGATTTACTTCCTCGTTTGACACACTCCAGCCCAACGGTTCGGAAAAAGACAATCGTTACCATATACCGCCTGGCCCTCGTTTACCCCGAAACGCTGCGGCCGGCGTGGCCCAAAATCAAAGAACGTCTGATGGACGACAACGAAGACTCCAGTGTTACTGCGGCCATTGTCAACGTAATCTGTGAGCTGGGGTGGCGGCGTCCGCAGGATTTCCTACCTTTAGCCCCGAGGTTGTTTGAACTGCTGGTCGATGGAGGAAATAATTGGATGGCAATCAAATTAATCAAACTTGTCAGTCTCCATGAGCCTTTATTTTTAGGAAACAATACTGACTTGGCTAGTTTGCGACGATGACTCCTTTAGAGCCTCGCCTTGTTAAAAAACTGTTACCCCCTTTGACATCGATCATCCGGACCACACCTGCAATGTCGCTCTTGTATGAATGCATCAATGGCATTATTCAAGGAGGGATATTGGGAGGGACGGATGATGATAGCGAGGACGAGATTGCTACTTTGTGTGTCACCAAGCTTCGTGGTATGATAATGGTTGAAGGCGACCCCAACTGTAAGTATCGCCCCTTCCATGAATACGAGCTGGCCCTAACAATACTCAGTGAAATACGTTGCGTTGTTAGCCTTCAACCAGATTGTATTGACTCACCCATATCTCGTATCACAGCAAGAAGATGTTATAATGGACTGCATAGACAGTCCAGATATGTCCATCAGGCTGCGAGCACTGGATCTGGTTGTGGGAATGGTCAGCAGCGACAATCTCATGTCTATTGTTGGTCGATTAATGCGTCAATTACGGAGCGTAACTTCGACGGATTCTCAGGATAGCGGTTCGCCCAGCCCAGCTGCATTTGACTCCGACGAAGAAAATCCAGAGGTAAATATGAGGTCGAATCGGAACGCCGCTGCATATAGTCTTCCGGATGACTACAGAAATGATGTTATCCTAAGGATTCTAAAGATGTGTTCAAGCAACAATTACAGCAATCTTGTTGATTTCGAGTGGTATATTGATATCCTGATTCAACTTGCCCGCAACGCGCCCAGGCACATTCCAACTTCCGCAGCCGACTCACATACTCTCCCCAACGACTCTGGAGAGTCAGATGTGGCTGAAAATATAGGAAATGAGTTACGAAACGTTGCCGTCAAGGTTAAAGCGATACGTGCCAGTGCTACGAGAGCTGCGGAATCCATAATTGTGGATGGTTTGCACGGGGCAGTCTCTCAAATTGCCGAAAAGAGAGGAATCTTACGGCCCGTGACATGGGTTGTGGGAGAGTACGCTTCATATCTCTCATATCCAGAAGACGTGCTGGTTGGTCTCCTGCATTTTACAAAACCACAGTCAGATCCCGAGGTGCTCGCGATGACATTACAAGCCATACCAAAAGTTTTTGCCCATTTGTCAGGGAACGAGTCTATGGAGTGGTCCGCTGAGAGGAAAACCATGCTTTCGCTTCTGATGGCCCGTATACTACATACTATGGAGCCATTGGCGTTGCACCCGAACCTAGAGGTGCAAGAAAGAACTACGGAATTTGTGGAACTCCTACGGCTAGCTGCAGAGGCTTCTGCTGGCCAAGAGGCATCGTCAACAGCGGATCAGTACGACGCACCTTTGTTGTTAACCCAGGCAATACCGTCACTATTTGCGGGCCTCGATCTCCACTCCATTGCTCCAGGCGCTCAAAGCAACGTACCTATGCCAGCTAATCTTAACCTTGATCAACCTATCACTGCGAATTTAAATGAGCTCCTCAGAGGAGCTGACTCAGGAGCGTACGAGAGAAACGACGAAGACGAGTTCCAAGAGTACTATCATCAGAGGCCATTAACCCTAAGTTTATCAATGGCAGATCCCGCGATTAACCGCCTCGCAGAAACCCCCGAGGAGAAGCCTCAGTCGTATCAGCGCGATACCGAAGACACATACTTGGATCCCGACATTGTTGCTCGCAGGAGGGCCGAGAGGCTAGAAAGAAACAAAGACGACCCATTCTACATTGCTGGTATCAGTTCGGAATCTTCTACAGCTACCCCCTTCGACACGATCATCCGAAGTGGCAACGGGAATGACCTTGACATTGACTCTATACCAATCATGCAACTCGACCTTGGAAAGATGCCATCTGTTGCTCCAGAGCAGAAGCCTAAAAAACGGGTGCCTGTCAAACCTCGTCAACGTATCCAAGTCGCAGCAGATGAGACACTCGCTGCTAGTGGCACATCAACGCCCAAGAACGATGACTCTGAGGCCAGTTTAGATGGGCAACCACGTGCTCGAACAAAGCCAAAGAGGTCGCCGCTTCTTGTTGACTCAAGTAACATTGGGGAATTTGCTCTTGAAGGTGACGATAACGTTAGCGGAGGATCGGGAGAGTACGAGCATCATCACAATCAGAAAGAGGAAGAGGAAATGGCCAAGGCAATGCAGGAGGTTGAGAAGCTGAGGCTAGAAATGCAACGTGCGAATGAGCGTATCCAGGCTGCGCAGGGTGTTCCTCCAGAAGGAACTGTGGTTAAGAAGAAGACGAAGAAAAAGGCCAAGGCCGTTGGTGATGAAGGGACTGGGAAAGTTCGCTCCAAGAAGAAAGCAGAGCAAGCGGATGGGTCTGCTGAGGTTACTACGGTAAAGAAGAAGAAGAAGAAAGTCAAGGCCAAGGAGCCTGAAGCAGGCGGTATCGAGGCCGATGCTGAGAAAGCTAATCAGACATAACGTAGCAGCTGTTGTTGGATTTCGAGCGTATATGGCCTTGATCTGGGATATACTTTTACCAGCCGAACCTACCTCGCCCGACAACATACTATAAGGCTACTTATTATATATGAACCCTATACCCATTGGGCATCTAAAGAGTTCGATTGACTATAAATTTTGTGAGACATGATAAAGAGGCACGTGACTCTAATGTGACAGGTCGAGCCAAGATTGTCTTATCGATAACCTTATTCTCCAGACCTGAAATTTGACAAGCACCACGATTCCCTGTGAACCTCAATCGCCCTCTCCAATACCAAAGATCCCCTCATACCTTCAGCGCAAGGACTAGCGGTAACTGCTTCGATTGAGTATGGCTTCATCGAAGGAAGACAGCCCCGAGCTGCCAGCCAGTCCATCCATCACCAAGGCGCAAAGAAAAAAGGACAAGGCGGCCAAACGAGAGAAAAAAGGTATTGAATTGATTCACACCACATGCCTACCAGTATATTTACTGACATTCCGCACAAGCTCTCAAGAAACAAAAGGAGACCGAAACTTCAACGGAGCAGGTCGAAGATGCTGAAAGTATAAAGGCCGCTGCGAAGGCTGCGAGAAAACTTGCCAAGGCTGGGGCGCGCAAGGCTGAGGATACGGTCGAGACAGAGGCGCCGAGCAAATCCAAGAAACGAAAGCATTATGGGGCCGAGCAAGAGGATGAGGATAAGGATACGGATTCTAAGAAACCAAAGAAGTCTAAGAAGTCGAAAAAGGCTGTGGATTCCGACGATGACGCAGCGGAAGCAGGAAATACCAAGGAAGACAACAAGCAGACTGAGCAAGATGACGAGGATGCGGCTAAGAAAGAGAGGAAGAGGTTGAGGAAGTTACGGAAGGAGAAAGAAGCTTCGGCCAAGGCGGCACCAGAAGCTACAGCCGTGCCGTCGAAGAAAACGGCGCCTAAACCAGAAGATAAGAGCCACAAGTCAAAAAAGAAGGATGCGGACACCAAGAAGTCAGAAAAGTCGAAATCGGATGAGCCGGCCGCGGCAAGCGCTGAGCAATGGAATCCAGATGCTTTATCTGGTGACGCTGCACGGAAATCGAAGTTTCTCAGGTTGCTTGGAGCTGGGAAGAATGCTGGCGCTGCTGCAAGTGCAAAACCGGCCCGTTCCACGGGGAGAGCTGGCAACGATATTGAAAAAGTACAGAGCGAACTTGAGAGGCAGTTTGAAGCTGGTATCCGGTTGAAGCATGGTGGACACAGCAAGAGGATGGGACTCGGTGCTTAAAAAGGAGCTTATATATGGCGCGCAGTATGTTGTGTGCATCTTTATGGAACTTGGAGAGCATTAATCTTCAATTCTTATGTTAAATTGAGTCTGAGGTATAATGTTTGGTACATTTGGTACACTGTGTAGCTTGAAGTTCGGGTCGCGCATTTTGTTGGATATAGCCACGTTGCGCTTCCCCTCGTATCGATTTCACCACCGCCTTGATCCGCCTCATTTATCTGAAGAATATCCTCGAAATTAACTCGAATATAAGACCGCCGAACACCACAAATGCTAAAAGGACTAGAAAGCGGACTGGTTAGCAGTTGAAGAGCAGTCGGGGGGGGTATTGTGGGTTGACATACTAAGCCAGATAGGAGACACCGGCGACTTAAAAGTTTGCGTTTTCTTCTTCAATGTGCCCTCTGGCTTTCCCATTTTAGCCGTGTTCTCTTTGGCGAACTTCTGGTTGCTCTTCCGTTGTTGCGGTGTTTGCGCCTGGAGGAGGAAGATCAGCATTATCTACACGGCCCGCGTGTCTTACATACCATTTTGGCTGTGTGTTACTTGGAGCGATATCGGTAGGTTTCCGAAGTTGATATGATCGCAAGCTATTCGAATATGAGATTGTAAGTTTATCGGGAGTTAATTGGGATAATTGTTGGAGATGGATCGTCGTTGGAGTTGAGAAATGGCTGGATTTAGAAACGGTGTCCCCCAGGTCGCACGACATGTACATGACCAAATTAGCTTCCTCCACTAAGCTATAGTAACTCTAGCGGGAGAAGCCGAGTGGGACACTGTTCCTGATTTTGACTTTCCGGGGAACCACCTCCATCGCTGCCGATAATCTGCACCCTGGTCAAGCAACATCGATCGTAAATAATCTGTGCCCAACAACACTTTAACAAGGAGTCTTTTGCAAAGTCGGCATTTCATATATACCCCTTCTTTCAATCAAGATGGCGTCACCTCTCAGCATATCACTTCGTGCTCTGCGACAAACCAACACCCGCCGCTCCGTCACCTCTTTCCGTCGCGCATTTGCTTCATCACCACCACCCGCCGGCGACGCCCCCAAGCCCGTATCCGGTCACGTACGTGCAGCTATTCCCAGCTTGCCTATTGACGAAAGCTAATTTCCCCGGTACCAACAGGTTAACTTCTACAAAACCTTCACCCGCCCCATCGCAAAAGTCCTCCTCCTAGCAACATTCACATACCAACTATCGTACTACTTCTGGGTGAAGCTGGAGAAGGACGAGATCAAGTCGGAGCGACAAAGTATGGACCAAACCAAGAGCGGTACAGAGTGACGAACTCACACAAATTCAGATGAAATCCTCCAACTCGAGAGTCAGCTGGAAGCTGCCCTAGCGAAGAAGCCCAAGCAACCGTGATTGCCGATTCGACATTGAGACTGTGTATGCAGTGATATGGGAGGAGTCAAGATACCTGGGGCGCATCGGATATGATGAGGCCATACCATTGCGGCGGATACCGACTATCAAGAGCCACAGCTGGCCTTGTAGGGCTTGTTGCGATGCAACTGCCTCTGAGGGTGATATACAGCTGCTTCTGGGAGAGCTACGGGCGACAGATAGGGTGTTATACCGTGTGTACGAGTAGCAGGGACATTGTACGATATGAACGGCAAACTGTAATATTGTCCAAGTCAAGCCACGCCTCACCCATGGGCTGTACAAATAAGCTCTAGTTGGCTTGTGTATTTATAATTATATTGAACTATATCCCGCGAATATTTATTATATTATCGAATCTAAATAAATCCAAAAATCCATAATTATATTTAACTATATCCCGCGAAATATATTATATTACCGAATCTAAATAAATCCAAAATCCAAAATCCATAAATTCATAATTCATAATCTTTTCTTATTTTATGAGATTTTGATATAAAACTTTTTTGGCAACAAATATACCAAATTACGCCGCACCTCAACACAACAACCCGGACAGATGGCCGAGATGGTTATGGCGCCAGGTTAAGGTTATACCTTAATACATGTGATACATCATCATATAGTTTCCTGGTCACGAAAGTGGCGTGGGTTCGAGTCCCACTCTGTTCATTATCTTTTGCATTTTTTTTTGGTGGATTGGTGGATTGGTGGATTGGTGGATTGGTGGGTTGGTGGGTTGGTGGGCAGGAGGGCTTGGGGGGGGATGGGTCCGCATGTGGAGACACAGATGCCGCGAGACCTAGATAGAAGAATTCAATACATGACCACTACCTATTCACGAAAGGCTACCCACGAGAAAGAGAAATGTGCGTGATTATAAAGGTAAAGGATTGCTAGAATAAACCCAGGGGGGTTGCTATGTACCATACACTCTACTCGACGTCATCGAGCCTCATCCAAATTCCAACACGTCAACTACTATCTCTGTACAAACTAATCCAAAACCCTACCCGCAACCGAAGCGGTACTCTTATCCTTCGTCTGCGTCTTCCTCAGCTGGCGACCGCCCTGGATCTCGCCAAGTAGTGCCATGGGTCTACCACCGGCTGGCGGTCCGCCTGCAGGAGGCATCGGAGGCGGTGGTGGACCAGCACCTGGAGGAGGAGGTGGTGGCGGCGGTGGAGCACCTGGAGCGCCCATACCGGGCATAGGAGGTGGAGGCGGTGCACTAGGCGGCGCGCCCATGCCAGGCATTGGAGGCGGTGGCGGAGGTGCGGCCGGAGCACCACTAGGAGTAGGAGACTCGGCAGTGGGCGACGTCACACCAGGGCTAACTGGGGAGAAAGCACGGGTGTCATCGGCAGCAGAAAGGGGGCGGGGTGGCGCCATGGTTCCGAATAGCATTGAGGCCAGCTGGCGGGCATTTCCGGCACCGGGTCCTTCCTCCTCGTCGGAGGAGTCCTCGCGGTCGGAACCGACAACAGACCACTCATCTTCTTCTGGGCGGACACGGGAAGGTCTTGCGCCGGTGTGGCTGGGTTGGACTTGCTCAGGAGACTTGGCGGCAGCTTGTTGGACTGGAAGGCGGTGAAATGGGTTGGTGTCCTGTGCTGGAGGTGATGCGACGGGGGGCGATGTGACAGGGGCGCCTGCGCCTGGAACGGTTGGCTGGCCCAAGTTCTTGAAGAAGGGGTTGCGGGTGGCGGTATCTGCTTGTGGGGAGCTGATGTTCGAGGTGCTGGCCGCAGCTGCTGGAGGGGAGGTTGCCGTGATAATAGGAGGCGCGGGCGCTGGCGGGGATACTTGCTTCTCGACGGCTCTTGGGGGAGTTGCTGCCTGGGGGGTGATGTCCTGGGGACCCTCCTCGTCCGACGAACTCTCGTCATCAATTGCCTCGAGTTGACGCTGAAGCTCAATCTCACGTTGGCGAGCAGCTTCAATTTCAGCGCGCTGGGCAGCCAGCCTGGCTTCCTTCTCCTTCGCCTCGACTTGCGCTGCCTTCCTTCTGCGCCTCTCCTCTTCCTTCTTGATCTTCCCAGCCTTGACTTGCTCCTCAAGGGCCTTCAGACGGGCTTCGGTGGCCTCACGCTCCTGGGCAATCTCGCGTTCCTGGCGCTGTGCATCATCCCTATAAAGTTAGTATGTTTCCATTATTAGCATCGATGAGACTTACTCCATTTCCTTAGTTGCTATCTGCTGAGCCTCATGTTCTTGATGGACTCTTTCCTCCTCAGCCTTTCTTGGGGTTTCCACCTCAGTCTTAGCAGCCTTTCTCGTTGGAGGTGGGGGTGGCTTCTTGGCAACCTCTGGGGAGGCAGCAGCAGCTGGTGCAGGGCGACCCTCCTCCTGAGCTATTCTCGCCTGTCGTTCATTCTCGCGCTTCGCATCTTCTTCCTCTGCTTGGCGAAGTTTGGCAGCGCGTTCATTCTTCTCGCGATCAACTCTCTGCTGAGCGCTCTCACCAGACTTGGAAGGAGCCTTGATACCCAGAGCAGCCAGACGTTCAGCCATGCGTTGCTCAGCCTGTTGCTTGATGAAGGCAGCTCTTTCTTCGGGGGTCTTATAAGAGGCGTACGAGCCACCACCAGCACTGGGTGCGGGGGAGGAGCTCTGGCGGGAACTTGTCGGCGCTGGCGAAACACTGCTTCGGAAACGGGATGCGGAAGTATCGCGATCGCGTCTATCTTCCGCTGCGCCTCTACTAGTGGAACGATCTTCGTTGCGAACTCTGGCACTTCTAGTAGACCTTTGCAAATCAAAGATGAAATCCTTGACTTCATCCTCCACACCAAGTCCATCCTCCCATCTGCGCTTCTCATGCTCGCTCGACGAACTTTGAGATCCCTCTTTCAAGCCATCCTCAAGACCTTGCGCAAACTCACGAACGCTATCCTCGACGTCTTTGACCATTCTCTCGTTGTTCTCGCGTTCCGTCTTGATCCTGATGTTCTCCTCTTCCAGACGTTTGGGAGCTGCAAGGTCGTCATCAACAGTAGTCTCGATCTTCTTTCCGGTAAGGGCCGCAGAACGCTGCTGCATCATGGCCTTAGCTCGTGCCTTGAGTCTGTCTGATTCGGTCACAGAACCACCTGGTCCAGTTCCAACAATGCTTGACGCAGTGCTTGGGTGAGCCTTGGCATCCTTAAGACGGAAGAGTTCCAGTTTGGCTTCGGCGATGGCGCGCTCTGTGCGGCGGACCTGGCTTGCGATATCAGGCAGGCTATCTGTTAGCGTCTGTAATTGACGCTTCAGGGCGCGGCGCTCAGCCCCAGAGTCCACGTTGCGGAGTGCTGCATCTGGGTGGCTATCAATGTCCTCCTGAACACGGCGGATGCGCCTGTAAAGCTCATCCGCTTCGCGGCGGTCGCGTCTATCAAGAACGTCATCCTCCTCCGCAGCATTCTCATCCTTGAAGTCAAGAGCGTCAAGAACAACCTGCTTCTCGCGGATTTTCTTCTTCAGCTGGTCCAAGGTAAGATCTTCGCTTGTTGTCGAGGATGGGGATTCTGGGCGCGGCGAACCAGTGCCTAGGCGTCTACGCGCGCTTGATTTATATCCAACATCGTCATCGTTGTTCTTGAACACGGTGGCATCTTTACGGTTGGTCCTAAGTTGGTTCGAATCGCCACGGAACGAGTGGTTCTTCAAGTAGCTGACGCCAGTCTTCTGAGGAAGTAGGTTGGCGCCAGAATCCTTTCGGAATGCGGACTCTTGTTGAAGAAGAGACTTCACCGTACCAATGGAATCGTTGAAGTTTCTGGTCGAAGGTGGCACAAGCTCAGCTGGCAGTTGAGCAGGAAGTGGGTACCCGTTGAGCTTTCTGTAGATCAAATGCATGGCAACTGCAAACTCATCCATGTTCAAGCGACCCTTGTTCCCGTTATCTGCTAGAGTCCAAACTCTCTCAAGATCAGGCTTAGGGAGGCCACTCTGTCCAAAGACTTCAATAGCAACATCACCACCAATAAAGCCCTTGCCCAAACCGTCCCAAGCCTTGAAAAGAGAGTCATATCTCGTCTTCTCATCCTTGGTCACAGCCCATGGGATAACAGCATTTCCGGACAAGCCAGCGGTGGTGAAGTTACCCTGCTCGCGGCCCTGTTGAGGCATCATCCGAGCTTGCAGCGCATCAATGTTCGGAAGTCCCGTAGCTGGGGCATTTACTAATCCCCACTGGCCAGGAACTCCTGTGGGCTGAGCGTTGAGGGGCGCTACCATGCCTCCCATTCCACCTCCTGGGGGCATTAAACCGCCGCTCTGTCCATACCCTGTTGGCATAGGAGGCATTGGTGGTCTTGGTCCAGTGTAGCCAGTGGCCTGCGAGTTGGTCGCATTTTGGAAGTTATTTTGCTGCTGACCACCAAACCCAGTTGGCTGCGGCTGGAACCCTCCCTGGAAGCCAGTTTGTTGCGGCTGCTGGAATCCAGTCATTTGTGCTGTAAGCAGCTGGGAGTTCGATGCCATTGGCTGCGGCTGCTGGATCGTAGGGGGCGACGCAGTTGAAGAGCGAGTATTAAAGTCGGGAACGTTCGTTCTTGGTTGAGGCGCATCGTCCGCGACGCCGAAGTTTATGATATCGACCATGCTTGAAACTTCGTTTCTAATATGCTCTGGGAGCGCTGGTGGTAACTGCTTGCCGACGAGTTTTAAATTACACAGATACATGGCCAATGCGAATTCAGGGAACAATAAGTGTCCTGATCTTGTCGTATCCGCAAGAGTCCTACTGATGTTAGCCGGTGCAAATCTGGCAGCGAGACCTATCCGTACCATATTTGCGACAGAGAGTCTCCGTCTAAGTTCGAACGTAATAATATATCTCTAGACTTATCTCCCGACAGGGCCTGGTCATCCCCCGCAGCAGACTTGAAGAGAGTTTCAAACTGCGCCTGGTCTTTAGCGGTAATGAACGACAGTCGTATGCTCGGTATCTTTGTCGACTTGGCTTGTGGTTGCCTTCTGCCCTTGGGTTTCGAATCGCCAGTTTGGAAGGAAGCTGCCATTTGGCTAAACCCAGTCGGCTGGGGCTGGACTGGCGCTTGTGGTTGCTGCTGTTGCTGCTGAGGTTGCTGCATTGGCATCGGCGGAGCCCCAAAGTCTTGCTGCTGCTGATTCTGGCCATATTGAGGCTGGGCGCCTGGGAAGCCAGTGTATTGGGATTGCAACGGCGCAGGCTGCTGGAAACCTGTCGGTTGAGGTTGGAAGCCCGTAGGCTGCGGGTTCATCGGAAACCCCCCGGATTGGGCATTCTGTTGCTGAGGAAAGCTATTTGGTTGTTGATTCTGGTTATAGGAGTTGAACTGCTGCTGTTGCGGCGGGCCTGTAGGGCGGCCGGCATTTCCGCCCAGGTACGAGTTGGAGCCCGAAAACATTGCGATATGAAGAAAAAAATGCTAAAATGGGATACAAAACGAAAGCTGATACAAAAGGTTGAGATGTGAATCCCAACTACAAGTTTTGATGCGGCGGCCTACGTCGCTGACGACAAGTAGTTACCCAGTTGGGTTCCCAGGACCGGAGGCAAGTTCCGCCGCCGCAAATTAGCCAACCCAGCCACTGCCCCGCCACCTGCCGCCTAGAGTCAGTTTACGCACCTTAGGCATCAATTTGTTATCAGGACAGGCTGGTCGCTCCCAATGTAATGGGTAAATTATATCTGAAGTCATTTCGCAATTTCAAGTATCATTCAGTTTCGAAAAGCATTTTTAAACCATTTCATAACTTTCCATTTCCACCAATCTATGGCATCGACTCGCATTTACGTAGCTAAATGACCATCGCTTTTTAAGTGTCCCAATACCTCCTCCTTCTATTTGATTGCCATCATAAAACCCATGTTTCTCTTCATGCTAAATCGATGCACAGCTTTATAGCTACATCTAGATGGCATAAACAGTATAGTCCAAATACCGCACCCTTACTTTTGGGCTATTTGTAGTCGTCGTATCATACGTATCATACATGCCAATAAAAATATTTAGATGGCATTTCATATTTAGGCCTTGACACCCTTGGCAGCAGCATTGGCCTCAATGTCTGCGCGGCCCTTGGCGAGAGCAGCAGTGAGAGCAAACTGGGTCGAAATGCCCTCAACACGGTGGGTCGAGTTGATGTTCTTGACCAGGGTGAGTTGGTAGCAAGTAGCACCTCCCTCACGGGAGATGATGGTGGAGTAGGCGAGGAAGAACTCCCAGATCTGAAGGGGATATTAGTTGTTATCCTGTACGAAGTGCAATATGACTTACCTTGAACCATCTGCTGCCGTACTTGGCCTCAACCTTGTCACGGTTACCGAGCCAGTTCCTGTACCATCTCCACAGGGTAGCAGAGTAGTGGACACCAACGGTGTCAACAGACTTAACCTCAAAGCCAGCGCCCTCCAAGTTGTCGACGAAGAATCCAAGTGGGGTAGAAGCATCAGCGCCAGGGAAGACGTATCTGTTCATGAAGAGACCCCACATAAGATCCTCGTACTGCCACGACTTGCGAAGTCCGGCAATTTGCAAGAAGAAAACTCCGTCATCATCAAGCATGTCATTAACTTGTTTCAAGAAAGTCTTGAAGTGGCGGACACCGACGTGCTCAGCCATCTCGAGACAGGTGATCTTGTTGTACTTGCCCTCAGGGACAGGGATATCGCGGTAGTCCATGCAGAGGATTCTGCTCTGCTCTTCGGTGATGCCAGCCTTGCGGAGACCGTTGTTTCCCCAGGCAGTTTGGTTACGGCCGAGGGTGATACCAGTCACTTGAGCGCCAAAGTTGACACTGGCAAACTTGGCCAGGGTTCCCCAGCCGCATCCAATATCAAGCATGCGCTCGTCCTTTTGAAGGTCAATCTTCTCGCAAACAATGGCAAGCTTGTTATCTTGGAGCTCCTCAAGGGTCTCCTCCTTGGTGATGTCAGAAATAATGCCGGAGGTGTAAATCATACGTGGGCCAAGGAACCACCCGTAGAAATCATCGCCTCTGTCATAGTGGTCTCTGACTTGCTCCTCATCTGTAAAAAATTAGTAAATGGTATTACAGGGTATAAATGTATAAACGTACCCTGCGAGCGAGTGTGCATAATGACTTCCGGTGCGAACTG
Source organism: Pseudogymnoascus sp. 05NY08 (assembly GCA_001662605.1). NCBI lineage: Eukaryota > Fungi > Ascomycota > Leotiomycetes > Thelebolales > Thelebolaceae > Pseudogymnoascus > Pseudogymnoascus sp. 05NY08. The sequence continues at coordinate 286,557 of KV458780.1, read as the reverse complement.
GAAGAAAATGAACTTGAACAGGCTGACGGTGAAAGTGAAGCTGGCCCAGTCGGCACGGTATTCGAGAACCTCAAGGCAGTCGCCGTTGAACTCGACATCACCCTCAAAGTACATGTTGTGGAAAGTCTCCATTGGGATCTTTGTCCTTCCGCGGTACTTGAGCTTATCGGCATCGTTCTTGAAGGTGAGGTAGTGCTCGATCGGGCGACCCGGAAGTCTCACTTTCTCATTCTTGCGGGGGCCGAGGGTCGAGTTAAGGTACCAGAAGGAAATCAGGAGCGGGATCGAGGTGAAGAGGCCGAAAAAAATCGTCGTCTTCAGACCGCCACCGACTTTCCAGGCCGTGTATGCGGGCACAATGAACAGCAGTGAGAAGAGGGCGATGTTGGAAAAGCTTTCGGATCCAGGGCCGTCAGCTGGGAGAGGCGCATTCTTGATCGCAGGATACTATAATTTATAGTTAGTATGGCCTCAACAAATACGCTCTGCAAATGAAGCTTCAGTAGAGCTCCCGGTGTGGTAGACTTACAGCCGTGGTTTTAACACCGCACTCCTCGAACTTCTCAAAGGTTGGCGTATGGACCTTTGGAGTTTCTATAAACTCAAAGTCGCTCTCGGAGCCATTGGCAGTTTGGGGTGGTTTGGACGCCATGATGCCTTGTGAATCCCAACTTGTCCACAGAAGAAAGGGAAACGGTGATGGGGAAAATATATGGGATCGTGGACAGCTCGACGGGGTAGCGAATGAGAGGGATAGGAGGGGAATATACAGTTGAGGATACCTTAGCGGTCAGGGCTTGGAGCTGAATAGGGGTTAGCGCTATGCCAAGGCGGTCTTAGATCGTGGCCCAAACTAAGGACCCAAAGGACGAGGAGAGAGCTAGGGTTTCACATGATCTGACCAATCAGATCAAGCCAAATCAAGTCAACTCAAGTACTCCAACCAACAATTTATCGACGGTATCAATGACATGTGCGTGCTTCTAAAACTGCCAGTTATTCGACCAGCTTACGCCTCTACCACTGTGCATTTGAGTGATATCACGTGGTATTGGTATAGTAAATGTTGACTCTACACAAACTAAACTACTCTATATCAGTTGCAGTCAACAGATCTCATCTTGTGGAAATACAGTATTATACAGCTACACCTCTTTTTCATAGACTGTGCTACCTGCCGTATTTGCACTCCATCATACATACTGTGGCATTTCCGTGGCATTCTGTGCCGTTCTGTGGCGTCAAAGTTCCAGGGTCAACCGCCACAACATGTTGGGCCTCTTCACCCTTAACCCTCCCCTATCCTTGAAGATCTCAATTCAGCTCTCCACCCCCATCACCGCTAGCAGATCCCCGTCTCTTTTGGCGGTGTTGAGGACGTGTCTCGTTGACTTACATAATACAGCCCGCATAAGCTATTCAGGGGGGCTGTCCACTATGTCTCCACTTCACCGAAAGCATACGCGGTGTGAACCATAATTCATCCATCCCAGCCGCTCTGCCAACCTGTAATATATCTTGAAAAAAAAATACCCCTCCTCCCTTATCACCGGCTCAAGCATCAAGCCTCAAACTACCAACACCTTGAATTTCCGACTCCATACCCACGCCTCCGCAACCATGCCTCCCGCCCCAACCCCAGAGAAGCGCGCGGCCATGGAGCAGAAACTCGGGGAATTGATCCAGTGAGACCCTACCTACTCTGCTCAGCCTCCCCAGAGTTTCGATCGTGCTCCACATATAATCAGGAGAGCTAATCTTGGGCCGCCCTCGATAGAGCCATCGAGAATCATGAGCTATGGACTCCGCCAACCCCAAACCAGACTCTGTACCACGTGTGGGACTTTCTGAAGCGCTCAAAGTACATGCTCTCCGAGTTTGACAACATCGAGGCTGGTCGTGCTTTGACGCATCCCAATCAGTTTCGTCCAGCTCCTGGTGAGTTCGTTTTTATGAAGATGATGGAAATTTATAATTTGCTTTTTTAACTTTGATGTATAAACCACGACAGTGGAGTAGCTAACCTGGTATTCCAGGAACTGGTGCTGCTGCGGCCAAAAGAGTCTATGATGATGTGGTTGGCCGCAATATGATGGCGCAGATGATGATCACTGATACCACGGGGAAGACTGCTATGTTGACGGGAAGCTCAGGGCCGCCTGTGGACTTTGGCAGCGATGCCAAGGAGAAGGTCAGGTCTCTGAACTCTGTCTAGATGTAAATAGGAGTGGGATATATAGATCTCGTGCTCAGAGTTTGACCCCGAATTATACACTCATTTGACCAAGTGCCTTGCTCGTGTGAATGTGGATGTCAAATGAGTAATCTCAACTCAACGGTTTCGGGGTTATTTGTTCATCTGGGGTAATTGCCAGCATCAGTTCTGCCAGAATTAATTCCGTTGTTAACCCTTGTATTAAACGGCCCCTGAGAGGAGTGGCAATAAAACATCTATAAATACATCCTTCAAATCCAATAAGATAACTATAGCCCGTCCCAATATATGACACCGTCCTTTACCTACAACGCCTGCTATCAAGACCCAAAAATCTAAGGTTCAAATACCAAAAGAAAATGCCAAATCAAGCCGCTGAAATCGACACAGCTCGCGATAATTCGGCGCCAGCAAAAAACCTAATCTTTACAACACCTACTCCATAAGAAATTCGTCCAACCAATGCCGCAGCACCACAAATCCCTCACTAAAGTCCTCCTTATCCCTTCGTACAATAATCGCAGCATGGCTATGGCGTTGTTTGTGAATATGCACGAAGTATTTCCGCCAGCCCACACTATCAAGGTTCCGGATGATAGTAAACTGCTCGGGGGCAAGTGCCAGAGTCGGCATCTCTTTGGGCGATGCGTCAGTACTTGGATTGCCTGCTTTTAAAGCCTTTGTGGTTGAACGGGGTGGCTTTTCAGCGGCTTGATTCCCCATTAACGGCCGTCCGCTGGCCTCGGACTCATCGTCTGACGACCCAGCGGTGCTAGGAGCGGCGGAGAGGAACTGTTGGCTCTGAGCATTATTGAGGTTCCCATATGCATCCTCGACTGCCTCGCGGATGTCCAGCAGGAAAGGTGTTCGGTAGCTACTAGGGTCGATCCCAGCCTTGCCAGATTCATGCAGCCGTATTCTGCTGCTACTCAGTACAGTCTGGATGCCAGCATAGGTGAGGAAAGCGAGCGTGCCGATTGGGATGACTATCGTTAGGAGGGCGAAAATGTGGAGGTTGCTGAAGAAAAAGGATGCGTCATGCTTGAGTTTGGAATATAATGTTAGGATTTTCTTCTCCTTGCGTGAAAATGGTCGTGTTGGATCTAGAATCACGTCCTCGTATCCATCAAGGTACCCCACATCAACCGCCTTCAGATCCACAAAAGGGTCGATTTTGGAGATTCCCGTAGTGTAGAATGGTGCGGTTCTATCATTGGTAATATTCGCATACAGCGAGTGTCTCTTGAACTTCCTTAGACCCGTAATGAAAATGGAATTCGGGTCCGCCATGACCTCCAAGATGGGCCGGCCAGTCTCGCGGAAGTTGTCGACCATGAATAGTTGCGTCCCGGACATGGACAGCATTTGTGGCCCGAGCACATTAAAGATCTGACTTATCACGGCGCGGTTTGGTGATCTTACCCCGAGGTGGGGTGTCGCTATGGTGGTAAAGTTCTGACAGCTTAGTTAGCATGCTCGACGTCTTAAATTTGTGAGGGTTTGAGAATTACAATTGCTTCAATCTCGTCGAAGAGGCCTCGAGATTCCAAGAGTCCAACGGTATACCGCGCTACGAGGCCACCCAAAGAGTACCCGACCATACTCAACTTCTTGACTGTCTGGCCGCTCTCCGCAAGCCGCTTCAACTCCTCTTCTATCTCTTGGCACACACGCTGTCCTCCGAGCTCAATGCCATCGTAGGTGAAGCTTCCGCTATTCCGCTTGGAGACCAGTATGTGGAGCTCGTCCTCATTGTATTTCTCACGGAGCACCTTGGCGACGTTTCTGAGATGGTTGGGATTGCCCCAGAGGCTGATTGCAGCAGTGATGAGTTAGAATTGCCTTTACACGGTTTGTAGAAGAAGCGTACCCATGAACGAGGACACAGAGGTGGTCTGCCATGGCTGGGTTGGCAGCCAGGGCCGGCGGTAAAGAGGTGTTCGCGGTCTGTTCTATGAGATATTTCGGTTGTTTATTGACAAACAATTATATTCACCGCGGATAATAAATGGATATTGCAGGTGGGTGGGTATTTAGAGCGCACGCAAAAAAAGGCTTGAATGTAAATATGCGCATGAGCAGTTGTATATAACACAAATTATAAAAACGCAGTGTAAACCGCTCCTGCAGACGCAGACCAGGCACACATAGTCAATGACGACGACGAGAGCCCAGACCCCCGAGAAACTGACGACGCTACTGATGCAACCACCTTAACTCCGACGGAAGATCGGGGTTAAGATCAAAGACGGTTGCTTAAATTCTGATATAACAAAATGCGTCTATATATAAAAGTAAATAAGATATAATACTGAATCGATTGTTATAACAGCCCTGTTGTAGTTAGACTGCTGTCAAGTGAGATCAAATTTGTACATACGAGGGAGTACCTTGGTATGTACTGTAAATCAACGACACTCGCTAAACGCGCGAAATGGCCAGCAACGACGACTTGCCACCAACAACTACGCCAGCCTCAGATGGAGAGGAGCTTCAGTCAGGCTCAACAGTCCTAAGGCATTGTAGTGTGACTACTGAGTGAAGATGGACCTTTGAATGGCGCAGCCCACTGTAACACTATCGACTCCAACCTCTCAACACCTGAGGCTCAAAGGAATCCATAACCTGCAATTGGAGACCCCGTATATAAAACCTCAGTAAGTCTGTCAATGTGAATAAGAAAGCAGAGATTGAAGCTTTACCTACTCCATCTCACCGGCTCAGCACCGGACACTCACTTTCCTATTTATTCTCCATCCTGCCTTTCACGCAAGTCACGTGCAGCCACATGAATTACGCAGATTTCTGACCCAGCACAACAGTTCTCAGATAGCCAGACCATACTGTTTAAAGGCATATATATAAAGAGTCAATTTCAGCCTTTGTTCCGCATCTTACACTTCAAGTCTCGCCTTTTCCATCAGCGACCATGTTCACCTCAAAGGGCCTCTTTTCCAAGATAGACTGCCCCTACAGCGATCGCTGCTTGTTGCCAAAATGCCTCTTCGCACATCACAAACCACCAGCTATGAAGTCAGTGGAACCTTCATCAGCAGTGCCATCCCCAGAGGCACTATCGGAGAAGCAGGCTGTTGCAGTGGCTGCTGAAGATGGGCAGCGAAAACGGAGGAAGATAGGTCATGGAGATACTGTGGAAGCCAAGAGCTCATCTGCAAAGACAGAAGTCAAGGTGGCTGTTAAGGAATCATCCTCAGAAAAGCGTCCAATATCCCCACCACCTCCTCGCCGCACCAGCAGTCTCGCCCCCGGAAAGAAACCAGAAGAAATGTCCAAGACAGGCCCGAAGATGGCGGCAGCCGCAGCAAAACCAGCCCCCAAAGCTGCTCCATCAGTCCCGAAAACAACGAAATCAGAGACCCTCAACCCGCGCCTCCTGAAACACTCCCCAGCAAGCCATGATCTCCGAACCAAACTCGTCAAACTGCTCCATGACCAACTCGTCCGGCTCAACACCGAGCTTACCAAAGAAGCTCCTAAGGACAAATCCCTCGTCCTCACCGCACAGGAACTCATCACCATGGCCCTCGATATCGAAGAGCAAGCCGCCAAAGACAAACCCGCCATCCACTCCAGCGTCGTCAAAAACACCATAGTCCGGTACAAAAAAATGACCCTCGCCGACTGGAAATCCGCCCGCCAAACCACCATCGACGCCGAAGCCGCCAAATCCCAACCAACTAGCACCAGCAAACCCCTCCCCACCGCCCCACCCCCAAAACCCCTAACAACCGGCCTCCCCCCGCACCTCGAGCTCTCCCTCCTCCCTAAACTCCTCACCCCGCTCACCTCCCTCTCCGCACACGGATACGTCAGCTCCATACCCTCTGCTGACTCCATCGCCGCGGCCCAATCGGGGATCGCTGCAGCACAGGGGTGGGAGGTGTGCGATAGATGTAAATCCCGTTTCCAAGTCTTCCCCGGCCGGCGCGAATCAGACGGTCTCCTCACCTCGGGCGGGGCATGCACCTATCACTGGGGAAAACCCTTCTTCCCCTCTCGCTCTGCAACAGACGTCAAAGGCTCGAAGCGGGAGAAGCGGTACCGGTGCTGTGGGCAAGCTATCGGAGATTCCTCTGGGTGCACGAAAGCCGCTACCCACGTTTTTAAAGTGACAGAAGTCAAGAGACTAGCTGCACTATTTAATTTCATCACCACCCCCGAGAACGACCAGGCCGATGATGAGGAACCGGTTTGTATCGATGGCGAAATGGGATATACAGTCCACGGCCTCGAACTCATCCGTCTCACCGCCACATCCTGGCCCAGCGGCCACCCCCTCCTCGACATCCTCGTACGTCCCCTCGGCGAGGTCTTAGATCTCAACACGCGCTGGTCCGGCGTGTCAGCTGCGCAACTCACTAACGCGCCCTCCCTCCCCTCACCACTTGATGTTTCCCTCCCTGGCGATGCTGAGAAACTTAATGGCAAGAAGAGACTCCATGTCGTTGAGAGCCCTGAGGTGGCGAGGGAGTTGTTGGTGAGGTTTTTGACGCCGAGGACGCCGGTTATTGGACATGGGTTGGAGAATGATTTGAATGCTGTTAGGCTCATACATCCTACTGTTATTGATACGGCGTTGTTGTTTCCGCATCAGGCTGGGTTGCCGTATCGGCATGCGTTGAGGACGCTGGTGTCGCTGCATCTGGGACGGACTATCCAAGCAGGTGGTGGAATCGTAGCAGCCGCAGCTACTGGATCTACCCCCTCTTCCGGGTCCACCCCCACCCCCGCAGAAGAAGGCAGCGTAGCCCCAGGCCACGACAGCAAAGAAGACGCCAACGCCGCCGGCGACCTAGTCCTCTGGTCCATAGCCCGCGAATGGGAGAAAATGCAACGCGTAGGCTGGACGCATGTAGACGAGAAATTAGTCCCGCCCGAGCGGATCAGCGAGGCGTTTTTAGAGGATCAGTTTGTGAAGGTTGGGGAGAAGGGGGGAAGGGTTACTGGGAAGAGGAGACGGGGTGAGGAGGAGGAGGAGGGGGAGGTTGTTGGGTGAGTGGTGGAGGGTAGAGGGGGGAGGATGGGGAGGGAGGGGGAGATGACGATGGCATATTCATAGCATGACGAGTCGGAGAAGGCAATGGGAACGCTATGAGGTATGGCGGATATTAGGATGGATGTCCATCTCTATTCATGCGGTTTATTCATAATAGACAATATATCAGTGTCTCTGCAAAAAAAAAAAAAAAAAAACCTGCCAAAGAATATCTTCATCCATTAATTGAGCTACGCTTTTTATCAGACTTTTGTAAACGGTGTAAACCGCCTTTGGTAGGACCTGATTCTGTAATGGGTCACAACCTCATGCTGGACATCGCGCCTCCCTTGATCCGTGTCCCGTGTCCCAACATCTCGGAGAAGAAGAACAGAAATTGGAATTATTGCTTTTGCTATGAGCTCGCGCTGCATTTATATATAATAATTACCCTCCCCCCCATGCCAGTTCCAGAACCCCATTGTCCCCCTTGTGATAGCTTCCCCCCCCCCCCCAATACCTTGCATAGACGGCAAGGTAATTACGCCACAAATCGCCGCATAAGAGCTCAGACAGCTCAATCTACAGCGTTTATTCCAAATAGAAAAATAAAACAAGACCGTACATCATCCATCAACAGAATGAAGAGAAGAGCAGAGCAGGCAAGTGGAACCAACCCATCCACCAAGCCAATCCGTCCATTCGGCCTCTTTGTGAACCACGAAGACCTTATTTTATGATGTCCTAAACAAGACCTGACCCTATGAGGGAGTTCATGGCTTCACACTAAAGCACGGGAGTCCTACACGCATTCACAGGACTGTGCATATCCATCCCCGGAGAAGCCATACCAATCAAGCCATCACATCAAACATCACATCACATCACACCCCACCAGCACACACACACACACACAAACATTTACAAAAAGTCCCATTCCATTCTCCCCAGCTCACACCGCCACAAGGTCCAAGAGAACACGAAGATCCAGCACACATAGCCTCTCCCATCTCCCGAACCCCTAACAGTCCTCCCCCCTCCCAACCATCATCACATAAACGCATCGTGAAATATCCCCCCCCTTCCCTTCTTCCTCCTCCTCCCACCTCCCCTCTCCGCCTTCCTCTTTTTCAGTCGGCTCTCTCACTCTCAAATCCCCATTATGTAAAAATACTAACAAAGAAAAAGAAAACAACAACGATTGATCCTCCCCCCGCTGCCAAAATCCCTGGCAAAATAAATCAAAAGGGAGAGATCTCAGTTTCATGCGCCAGTCGAGAGATCGTAAGATGACACACACAAAAAGCACTAATAAAAGGAAAACAACAAAAATGAAAAGATTTGGTAAACAGACGCATTAAAATGGGTTGTGGTGGTGGTGGTGGGCGAAAAATAAATCATTTTACACAACAAAAAGGGGACGACGACCCGGTCTTGAGGGATGAATAATTGTTAGATCCACGTGAAATTATTGAACACCCAAATGCCACTTTGTCTTCCATCCTGCCCTTTTGAAAGGTGTATTCTTTTGTAAATCAACCGGTTCGGGAGTGAGTTCGGTCAATCGCGTCGTTATGGAAATTGTTTTGTGAGAATTGGATTTTCGGGCGGTATTGTCGAAGGTGGATAGATTTCGCAAGGCAGACATGGAAGACAAACATGCAATTGGTGTGGAAAACTTCAGGTAGATTTATTCGCTCGTAAGGGGACGCATGATTGGTATAGTAGCCAAATACAGAGAGACCCAAATTGTCGCGTCAGGCGCTGGGTGGGTTGGACACCAAGAAACAAGCTCAGAACGCAGTAACGCCGTGTGTGTGTGTGGATTCGATGTGTGCTTTGATAAAAACGAGATTGGGTATCCGGATGGTTCGTGCGTCTAGATCAGGCCACAGAGGCGAAGGTTCTCCTGGATAATGATGTCTGAGAGTGTTAGTAAATGAATGCACAGAGACAGAAATTGGGTGAGAACTTACCATTGACAGCCGCCATGACGAAGCGGATCTGCGTTGTGTCGGTTGCGCAAGTGAAATGGGTATAAATTTGTTTTGCCTCGTGCTGGTTCAGGCTGACGAATCTGTTCAAGATGTAGTCGCATGCCGCTGAGTAGTCGTCTCCACCCTCGTAGTCGGGGAAGTAGTTCTTCATCGGCGACACGGTGAGCTTCTCCTTGAAGCGATCAATCTTGTTCAGGAACAGGATTATCGATGTCTTGGTGAACCACCTGGAGTTGCAGATCGAGTCGAACAGGGTGAGCGCCTCCTGCATACGGTTCACGGTCTCGTCTTCGAAGAGAAGTTGATCGTACTCAGAGATGGCGACCAGGAAAAGGATGGTGGTGACATTCTCGAAGCAGTGAATCCACTTCTTACGCTCAGAACGTTGTCCACCGACATCGAACATCCTGTATGTGAGTTCACCAATGATGAAGGTGGTCTCTGTAATACCGGTGGTCTTAACACGAGACCTCAGGACATCCTGGTCGTTTGGCATGTAGTCGTGTTGTGCGATGCGGGAGATATTGTCGAAGTAGCTGAGAATGAAGTCAGTATTGCGATCTGGATAGGACCCATAAGACTGGGCATTTGTAGTCCCAAAAGGTTGTTTGTGTGGGTCGACACAATTGTGCAGGAGTACTTACTATCGTGCGGAATCGTTCAATTGGTACTCCCTGGAGCGCTTGAAGCAGTCCTGGACACCAACATCCTTCCAAAGCGCCTCGATGGCGTTGCCAACCTCCGGAGGCAGGTTGTCACCCTCGATCTGTTGTGGCTGCATGAAGATCGTCTGGACGTGGTATTCGGCGCGCTGATCGTCAAGTGGCAGCTCGAGCGACTCCATCGCCTCCAGGATGACGCGCATCGACTGGACTGTGTTGCTGAAGATGATCTCCTTGAACGACTCGCGCTCGTCGCGCGAGTAACCGCCCTCGTGGATGAGCTTCATCTGCTTGAGGATGGTGGACTTTCCGGATTCACCGGCACCTACAGAGGGGTTAGATGGTTGTGGCACTCCAAGATCGGGGTCGGTGGATGTGACTGACCTAACAAGAGCATCTTGATCTCATTGCGCTGCATCATCTTGTCTCTCTTCAATTGGTTCTCAATCTCCTCGTTCCGGGCCTTGCCCTCCTTCTCTTCTGTGCTCATACCGCAACCCATCTTGGCTGATGTCCCTTGCGGTGATCACTGTGTTGGTGGTTGATGATTGAAGGGATCAATGTTGTCGTGGGAGGTGACTTCGGAAGTCGGGGGCGACAGGAGGTGGTGGTGGTGGCTGTTGATGAGAGGATGTGTTAGTAAGGCGCGACCAAAAGTGTTTGTGATATATTGTGAACGCGATTAATATATCGCCAGACTCATCCACACAGTGAGTGAAGAAGCGCTGGTGACAGAAGTGTACAAGGAGAGAACAAAAGGTGGATGTCCGAAGGAAGCTCCTTGTCGCTGGGCAAGCGAAATCAAACACTCCCAGATAGGTAATAGCGACCCGCACTACCCGAGACTAAGGACGCTGAAGGGGAAATTGACGTACCACGGAGAAGGGATTTTTATTGTTGTCCTTGTCCACAACAGCGATGGCGATGGCGGCTTTGATGAAAGCAAGATTGAAATGGCTGTGGCTGGAAGAGGAAGATTGTATAGTTTGTGTTGAATTGTGTAAGCCAAAAGCTGAGTGAGCGAAAAGTAAGTTTTGGAATTGGGTGTAAGGAGAGAGAGAGAGAGAGAGAGTTGACGCTGGGGGGTGGTAATAGTGGTTGGTGGTGTAAAGGGGAGTTTGAGTGGTGGAGTGGGTGGTGAGTGAAGTGGATTGGTGGACCGGACGATGGGTGTGGATGTGGATGTGGATGCGGTGGAAGGGTGGAAAGGTGGAGGGTTGGTGGAGGGTTGGTGGAGGGAGGTGAAGGGTGGAAAGGGTCAGAGTGGTTTAGGGTGGTTAAGGTGGTTAGGGTGCGATGGGGGGTGGCAGTTAGTAGGGAGTTTTAGTGATATGTCGGTGGTTGGAGGTTGTCGGTGGGTAAGAAAACACGAAATGGGTTGTTTGGGTTGTTGGAGAAAGGGCGCTAAGGGTTTTTAGGTGATTTTAAGTGATGTACGTGTGATTGCCGATAGGACAGGCGTATTCAGTTTAGTGGCCGTGAAGGAGACGAGGGGGGGGGGGGGTGTACTTACTCTTATATGGTGTAGTACATACAAATAACAAGTCACTAAATAGGGTGTTAGGGGGGAGGGATGTTCGGGGGTGTGATGGGGAACGATGGTCAATCCTGAGGAGTGAAAGGGACGGAGGGGACGGAGAGACGGAGAGAGGGCGCTTCCATAAGCCATAAGCCATTTGTGTACATACGAACAATACCCAGCTCACAGGATTATACGCTCATATCATAGGATCAGAGGATTAGAGGATCAAGGTACCATGCACTACCGAACAGGCAAAGCAAGGTAGGTAGGTACCTGTGTGTTTGATGCAACGGTGCGGTGTGATAACGCTTTCAGACGCCCACTAAACAAAAAAGAATCATGCATGGCAGTATATTCTGGGTTTTATTGTTTCTGTTTGCTGTTCCTGGTTCATTGTTCCCTATGCTAATGGTGGTTGTGTGTGAGTGTGAGTGTGTTTCTGAGGTGAAATTTGTAAAGGAGTGATCAAGGAGTGTGAGGAGTGAGTGGGCAAAGTTTCGTGATGCCCGTTGATATAGAGGGGAGTATAGATAGGTACAGACTCATAGAGAGGGGAGTATTATAGATGGCATACAGACAATTAGAATCATAGTACGAAACTGACTTCGGATTCCCTGCTGTACGAGCTTCCATACTACACGAGTAAGTCGCTCACTCATCCTCTCTATCGGAATAATGGTTCTCTCCTTGACCGGCGACAGACAGACTACACTAAAGTATAAACCGTACCATACAGACCGCCGTGCCATACTACCACGCCGAGAACGGGCATACAGAGGATGGAGGATGCGAAAGGCTTCAGCTTCAGCTCATCAATTACAATATACTACTTCCTGTAGTGTACGTACATCTCACAAACCACAAAACTGCCAGGTACAAAACACACCGTCTCCCATCACATCACATGAAACCCCCCCTCCAAACTCCCCTCCCCCCTCAAAACCAGAACCAAAAACTCTAAACCTCAAACCTTACCATACACAATAATACAATACGTATGCACACCGACGGATCCCCATTAATGCGAAAAAGGGGTAAACCCCAAACCAACGTCTCCAGTCCTCCATCCAAGAAATCCCAAAAAATGTCTGAGAGTTAGTTCTCGCCCCTCCCCCAAAACAGGGCCGATCACAGAAAAGGCTACTACCACCCCCCAGCCCAAGCCAAGCCCAGCCCCAATCTTGAAACACTGTTGTCTTACAGCATTCGCCTCGTATTTGCTGGTCATCACCACACCGAGGTACAGTACATAAACTTGCACGACATCGTGTTTCCGCAGACTGATGCTAGCAGACGGCACTTGAGGGCAGTCGAGGGTAGGACGGGTTGTACGTCGGTTTCGTTTTGATAGATAGATGGATGGATGGGGTATACAGACATGGTTTACGACTCGAGTAACTCACCCCCCCCCCCACCCTCCCCCCCAGGGCGTGCGATATTGACGTGCATCACCACCCACCCACTACACGCACCTCCTAATACCGCCACGCCCAGCGCCCAGCGATCTCCGACTGGGATCAGAAAAAGGGGTTGAAGTGGAGTGGGGCAACAATCATGGGGGTAGGTTTAGCATAACAAACATACCATAGCATACGAACAAAAAAAATGTTCTCGAAGCCCTTTCCACAGCACAGTCCCCTACACCACTACCATCTATATTATATTCCGTGCGCGACTATTATAGTCCACCATGGCTTTCTGAACGAGGGCCTTCACTTTGCTTTACGATACAAGCTCGCCCACCCCCGCGAACTGGACCCCGAGACTCCGGACGTGACGTGACGTCTGTGACACTGGGGGATTTGAGTATCACATCGTAGCCTGGACCTGTGATACACCTGTACGCTGCTGAAGAGAAAAGAAAACCGCTCCTTGCATACATCAACATTCTGGCCTCGCGGGCCCTGGCTTTCTCACCCCTCCCTCCTCCTCACATACATACCATGCCGGCCTGTCTGTTCCCCCGACGTGACCCCTGAGAGGGCCGATATCTAACCCTGTTCCTATCCCCTTCCATCGTCGATGTATGTCCCTGATTACTCTACTCCTTGCTCCGGCTCCGAGGTGTGTAGATCAAGCTTATTCTTCTCTGCGCGCCACACCGATCGGCAAACGGGGACGGGGGTGGATGCGGATATATCGATTTCCCATCGATATCCGGGGTCCTTGTTCCTTCTTGTCTCTGCGGGATTCCCGCTTCCCTTCCTTCTGCCTTCCTGAAATGGGATCCGGCGCCGTGGAATGTCTGAGATGGTTTCCAGGTTGGGGGTTGCTCGGAGGCGGTGGGGGGGATGGGGGGGACGTCACAATAAAATGCGTTGATCCACTGTGGGAATTTCTGGAATATGTACTTACTTACTATGCTGGTGCTCCGCTCGGCGTCTATTACCAAAAGCATGGCGTGGTATTGATTTAGCTGTCAAACTATTGAGATCTCTCCAAACCCTCCACAGTACATGTTGTAGACCGTCCCCTATTCCCCCCCCCAGTCGATTTACTGACCGAGGAATGCCAAATGAGACACAGGCCTTTACTCTTCTTGGCCCCCATCCCGTTGAACTTCTGCACGCACAGCAGGGAGAGGGAGATGCACATCACATCACGGACGTAGACGTAGGCGGCTGACATTCTGTTTTATTGCCGCTAGGTTATGAGCTATTGGATTTTAGGGGTCCATCCCGCTTTGGGGGTCTGAGCAACAGGGGGAGGGACGGGAGATGATGGTGGTGCCATTTTGCCATGTGGGAAATCGTGGAGGTGAGTGATTTCATGGGCGCCCTAATTTCATAGTAGATGCGGTTCGTGCCTTTTCTGAAGAGGGCTATTGGGTGAGATGGGGAGTTGGGGGAAGAGCCGCATGTTGCTATACTGGACTGCTTATTTGGAGTGTGGTGGACCTACAGGTTGTTCTTGGCTGGTTTGCTGGTGCGCTTCTGGACGATATCTCATAATACCATTGAGAAATGTAAGAGGAGGGTAGTTGGAAATATCCTCTTTGACAGTATATTGTTCCTTCCTTCTGTTGTTTCCCAATATATATGCCCCAATATCCCACCACAAGACCCCATACACTTCGTCCGTTGGTTAATTTGCTAGTGCTCTTTCGGGACGACATCGCACAACCCACTGATAAGTGAGAGAACGCCGTGGTAAATATGCTCATCGATAGTATATTGTTTCTTCATTCTGTTTTGTTTCCATATCTATGCCCCAATATCCCACTGGAATACCTCATACACTTCGTCCATTGGCCGGTTTGCTGGTGCTCTTTCGGGACAACATCGCACAATCCAGTGGCAAGTGAGAGAACGCCGTGGGGAATATGCTCATCAATAGTATATTGTTTCTTCATTCTGTTTTGTTTCCCAACATCTATGCCCCAACCCATAAGTATACACATACACTACACACACCCCCAAAAGATCGTACATCACCACCACCACCACCTTTTCTTTCTCCCCCCCTCAACACCTCCATCCCTCTAATGACTCAAAGTACTCCTATTCTTACTCTTCCTCCTCTGCAACGTCGCCCTCCCCTTCCTCGTCCTCACCCGCGACAAAAACCCATGCCTCCTCTTCCTCACAAAATGCGACGGACTAAACGTATTCCTCGGCCCGCAACGCACTTGAATACCCGCTAGAGAGGGGTGCGTGCTGATTTTCGGGAGGAGGTCGAGGATCTCGCTGCTCGCGCTGGACGACGTGGTGGTGGTGCTGTCGATGGCGGCGGAGGCGGAGGATACGGAGGTAGGGGCGCGGGTGAGGGCGCGGGGGTGGAGGGAGGGGCGGAGGGGGGTGAGGATGCTGAAGGTTCTGTCGGGGGGTTAGTATAAGGAGTAGAATGGAGGTGTGGTATTGCTTGGTGCGGCTCGAGGTGAAGGAGAGCACGAGGGACGGGAGGAGGAAGACGAACCTCGAAGCTTGGGGAGCAACGGATTTAACAGCCTTCGCCTGCATAACCGGCTTCAGAGCCGCAGTAACGCCTCTGGAAGAGCGTAGAGACAGCATGGTGTCAATTGAGGTGTTGTTGCGCAGACGACGCGGGTTGGTGCTGCTGTACTGGCGGTTGTGCTGGATGTTCGATGTTCTCGTCGGCTGGCTGCCAAATTCCAATCTGCGCTAGCGGAGTAGGTTCCGCTTGCCAAATAATTTCTTGAGCCAAAATCATCGTAGCGATTAGAGTTCCAATCCACGCTCGATTTTTTCTACGAAAAGTCCAACGAACAACCTTTCTTTCTTTCCAAAGCGGTGATACTGCCGGGATACACGGAGCAAATACACACATCTACAGCGCATACAAACAAAATCCTCAACACCCAACACCCACCGACATAACCAATCCGCGCAACCACCACCACCACCACAACCACAACCACAAAAATGTCCACCACCTCCTTCCCCCCCCACCACTCCAAGCCCTCCCACCCCATCCCCCCCTCCCTCGCCCTCACCCACCTAACCACCTACCTCACCGCCGCCACCACCACCCCCTCCCTCCTCCCCAACGCGACCCTCCAACCCACCGGCCCCATCGCCCCCTCCGACGCCGCCTCGAACCTCACAATCCAGCATCTGCGCCGGGTCGAAGCCGGGTTAAGGGGGGAGTGGTTAGCGCCCGTGCTCGATCTCGAGGAATCCTACCCGGCTGCTGTTGACGATACGAAGGGAGGGGAGGGGGAGAAGGGGGATGTGGAGATGGGAACAGATGGGTGGCAGGACTTAGACGAGTATCAGAGGGAGCAGAGTGTTGAGGTTGGGGAGCTGGGAGGGGAGACTGTGGTTGCTAGTGAGGAGGGAGCGGCGGTGGAGGTGAAGGCGAGTGAGGGGGAGGGGATGAAACAGGATAAGGAGGCGAGGAAGAGGGATAAAAAGGAGAAGGAGAAGGCGTTGAAGAGGGAGAAGGCTGAGAAGGCGAGGAAGGGGGTTAGTGCGTGAGTGTGCTCGCGGCTTCATGGGTTGGATACTACGACATTGGGGGTGGTCACCAGGGGAGAATATGAGCGGCGTGAAGGACAACATTTTTTTTAATTCTCGCTTCAAAGGAGGGGTGAAAGGACGGAGCGCCGCCTTCCTTGCGCCCCTCCTCCTTCTCTATCTGCGCGTGCGGCGCGACTGTTTGCTCGCACAGCTTTTACAACCCTACAACCTTACAACTCATCACGCCCGCTCGCCTTCACCGCCCCATCATTCTTCTCATCCACCACGCTCTCCCCGCTCCTATCGCCATGCCACCCCAGCGCGCCCAGCCTCTCGCTCAGGATCGGGTGGCTGAAGTGGTACGTAGCGTACATCCAGTCGGCGTCCATGGTGCTCAGGTTCTGGATCTGGAGCTTGATGAGGGACTTTGCGAGTTCGGTGCTGTAGCCGAGCTTCTGCGCGAACTCGTCGGCTTGGAACTCGTAGCGCCGGGAGAGGATGTTCATCAGCAGCTTGATCACGGTGTCCATGGGTGCCAGGGCGTCGGAGAAGAGGATGAAGCCGATGATGATGGGCATTTCGGTGTGGAAGCCGAAGGAGCGGTAGAGGGATTTGTTGTTGATGAAGACGGAGAAGAGGGAGAAGATGTAGAAGAAGTGGACCTGGGAATGATTGTTAATATGTTTCCACTTGAAGTAATTTGTCTGTCATGCATACCTGTGAAATCGCGAATAGACGTGTCGTGTGACCAAGGCTCCAGTGGCCGAGCTCGTGTGCGAGAACGGCCACGACCTCCTCGGTTTCACTCTTCTCGATGAGGGTGTCGTAGATAACGATGTGCTTCTTCCATGGCAGACCGAAGAAGTAGGCATTGCTGTGTGCGCTTCTCTTGCTTCCATCAATGACGTAAAGCTCCTTGAGAGGGAAGTTGAGGCGCTGTGCCAAGCCTTCGACACCGGTCTTGAGTGCGCCAGGATCCAAAGGCGAGAGCTTGTTAAAAAGTGGCAGGATGGTGATGGGGTAGACGGTGATCATGAAAACCTGAAGAGCGGCTCCGAATAGCCAGAGGTAGTAGAAGAACTGGTTGCCCGTCTTCTGGACGATCTTGAGGAAACCGGCAAGAATAGGTGGGGCAAGGATGAACGCCAGCATCTGAGATTTCAAGATATCGGTAACGAAGACCTTAGGTGTCTGCTTGTTGAAGCCAAATTTCTCCTCCAGGACAAATGTGCTGTAGATCGAAGTAGGTAGCGAAAGAACTTGTTGGATGATGATAAATGTCAGGACGAAGACGATCGAGTGAGAGATCTCGCCCGAGAAGCGGGTGGGTGCGAATTGAATGAGCCATGATCCAGTCAAGGTCCAGAGTTTCGGGAGAATATCGTAGTAGATGAAAGCAGTGTTTTGGATTTGACCGTAGAGAGAAGAGACGAAGCTGAACTGAGCCTTTGCGCGTCCGTATGCCTTTGGGTACGGTTAGCTTGGTGATAAATAGCAAGTGGGGTGGAGCTGGCGAACCTGGGATTTATCAAAGACCTCCTGAGAGACCTCGTTGGCGAGAACCTTGGGTGGTCTGGTGTTCTTCAAGACCTGGTATTGACGGAGGGAGAGATAGCTTTCGAATAGGTACTGTGCAAGGGAGAAGCCCACTATAAGCTTCTTCCATGGGAACAGTGGCCTATCCAAGAAGTGTGCTAGGCGCTGTAATTTATTAGCATGGCCCATCAAATCATTTGCATGGGCGGCAGAGCATACCTGTAGAATATCCATCTTGACGGTGTCGTGATGATGGAAGGAAGGGTGCTTTCACGATGGGGCACCTTTTCTTGTATCAAGCTTAGCCCAGGCGCGTCGGCGGGACGGCAACATGTCCTCTACGGCTAAGTGGCGCCAAACGGCGTTTACCGAGCGCGCCTTGCTTGCTCGGTCTTGGGTGGCGTCTTGTGCCTGAAATCCAAAAATACATTTATTTAAGCTTGCTATTGGGGAATCATGAAGTAAAAAAAATCTCTCCCACGTCTATCAGTCGCCTCCTAAGCATACCAACTGTACGACAGGTTCCTTCCACTGGGGATTGTATCGTAATGTGCTCCTAGACATTTTCCATAGCTTCGTCTGCAAGTCGTACGCTGGCTTTCTCTGGCTCCAAGGCCAGTTAACAAATGTCCTGTCGCTATCGGACTTCTTTTCCTCCACCGGATCCCTCATTACTACAACGAGAGTCTTCAACCCTTCAAATGGAATGAGCTCTTGTAAAACCCCCCTTACGTAGTCGGCCTCTGGCCACTCGTATATGTCAATAGCTAGAGTCTGGATTTTGCCCCTGTCGATCTCGGACAGAGATGCAGCAAGTAACGATAGGTTTCCCGCCATACCTGCCATCTTGCAGTGAACGGTAGATGGGGTCACGAACTGATAGTCGTTGCTGAAGTAGATGATATCTCGTTCTGGCAAGAGGTACAGTTGGTTCTGTGTTGCCCCATCTTTAGAGAAGGAGAGGCTGTTTGAGAGAGCCCTCAAAGCCCTAAACGCCTCGTGTCTTGATTCTTGATTAATGCCGAGGACGATAGAAGGGCGCGATTTAGGGATAACCGCATCGTTGAGAACGCGTAGCTCGACGATGGAATTGCGCTCGAAAAGGGCAGTTTGCCATATCTTGGCCCTGAGTTCCGCCGGGAGGAGGGGGAAAAGCGTGAACTGTGGCGTAGGAGCGTCGAGGGACATGGCGGTGGTGGTGATGGGACGGCTCAAGTGAGACGGATGTTCGTTGACTTGTCAAACGGGCTTCAGGGGTAAGACTGTCATCGGATGGATAACTCGTTATGTCGACCTCGTCGATGCGTCTAGAGCAAAAAAGATGCAGGAAGACAAATATGCAAATATGTATGTATGTGTAACGATGGACAATTCATTTTTCACGAAGGTGCATCCGACACAGCCCACAAGTTTACGCGTACCTGAGGCAGTGCCAGCGAAAGGCTGTTGGTTGACTCTGATTATCCAAAAGTGGGCCCGGGAATGAATGTACTGCGGAGTCTACGGAATCTACGGAGTCCACGGAGTAGATCGTAGAGTACTCGAGTAAGTTAGGTATTGCACTAAAGTTTCATCTATTGTAGGGCGCCCATTATTGTAATACTTGGATATTTGACACCAGATACACAAGATACACCAGGGTAGTGTGAGGATCCTCACGATACTGCAAAGTTACACAGTCATTCGGTGTTTCTTTGATTGTCCGTTTTCGTGCTGAAAACCCTGGATTGAGATTTTGGTTGGTGGCGGTGGATTTTCCTTTGTTCCTTTGTCCCCTAGGTTCACGAGTTACCCCACGAAATGACCACAATTGGAGTATTGGCGCACGATACTTTTTGGTGGCGGGATGCGCAGTAATTGGGGTATTTTGGAGATTTGAGACCGCATCGTCGGCACCTCGCCACTGAATCCCAGCCCTTTTCCATCCAATCTACCACACAACGGTCATATTTGTTCTAGGGGACGGGTCCAATTTAATCCGCTAATCATCTGCTAATCCCTTAAGGGGACAAGTACGACGCGCTACCAACGCCAGGCACTGTGCTTGGGTTGTGCTTGGGATGTGCTGGGGCCAATTGACGAGTCCCCAATTAGAATCAACCCTACAGAACCCCAGACCAGATGACCGGATATTCCAACCGCCGCGATTCGAACCTGCCTTACCAAAAGTAGATAACACACCCAAAGATTCATCCCCCGTCCCCATCTGCCATTTCCCCAGTTTACTCCCACTCCAAAATCCCCCCACCACCACCACAACCTCTACCACCAACGACGACCTCCTTTCACGCCATGCAGGTTGTGAGATGATGAACAGCGACTCTACCAGATATTTGGAGACCAGACCCCGCAGAAACTCCTCGAGATCAAGCTCAATTAGTCACATCATCACTACTCCCACCTCCAGCACTCCCTCGCTATCCCCTACCTCCGATATGCCTTCCAACCTCGAAGATTTGGGAGAGGGTGTTCGACGTGTACACATCAATGGCGATGGAGGGAAGCCTAAGAGTCGCACAGCACATGGTCGCAAGGCTTCGTCTCCCATGATGCCTGCTTTCATGGTCTCTGCACCTGGAAAAGTTATTGTGTTCGGAGAACACGCCGTGGTGCATGGAAAGGTTCGTCTGGACTTACTCCTGGCAACATACATATTTCTAACACTACGTACCAGGCCGCTATAGCTGCAGCGATTTCGCTCCGTTCATACCTTCTCGTAACATCCCTTTCGAAATCGAGGCGAACAATCTCTCTGCGATTCCCAGACATCAATTTATCACATACCTGGAACATCGATGACCTCCCATGGAGCACATTTTCGCACCCTTCCAAAAAGAAGCACTACTACGATCTGGTTACAGAGCTCGACCCAGAGCTCGTCGCTGCCATGAAGCCACACCTCGCCAACGTCTCGCCAGGGGCACCAGATGAAGTTCGCAAGGTGCACCAAAATTCGGCCTCCGCATTCTTATATATATTCCTCTCACTGGGATCGCAATCGTTCAACGGCTGCCTATATACACTTCGATCGACTCTACCAATAGGAGCAGGACTAGGAAGCAGCGCCTCGATATCTGTTTGTCTGTCGTCTGCTCTGCTTCTACAGATACGCACACTTTCCGGCCCTCACCCGGACCAACCTGCGGCGGAAGCCCTCCTCCAAGTGGAAAGAATAAACAGATGGGCGTTCGTGTGCGAGATGTGCATTCACGGCAACCCATCTGGCGTCGACAACACTGTTGCGACGCAAGGAAAGGCCGTCGTCTTCCAGCGCTCCGACTACAGTAAACCACCAGTCGTCACTCCGCTCTGGAATTTCCCAGAGCTACCCCTCCTCTTAGTCGATACCAAGCAGCCTAAATCCACCAAGGCCGAGGTCGCCAAGGTGGGCGATCTTAAGAAGGTGCATCCCGAGGTCACTGGGGCAATTCTGAACGCGATTGATCAGGTCACCGTCAGCGCGGCGAATCTGATTACAAGCGAACAGTACGATGATGATGAAGAGGCTGGCCAGGCGCATCTGGGCAAGTTGATGACTATCAACCATGGCTTACTCGTTGGCTTGGGCGTTTCGCACCCGAGACTGGAGAGAGTACGAGAGCTGGTCGACCATGCGGGCATTGGATGGACAAAGCTCACTGGCGCGGGCGGTGGAGGGTGCGCTATCACGCTGCTTAAGCCAGATATATCAAAAGAGAGGCTTCGTCAGCTAGAGCAAGACCTCGACGATGAGGGATACGAGAAATTCGAGACAACCCTCGGCGGCGACGGTGTTGGAGTTCTCTGGCCCGCGGTCCTGAAGAACGGGACCGACGAGGATGATGAGGGGGGTGTGGAGATCGATCAGGAGAAGTTCTTGAATGCGGTGGGTAATGATGGCGTTGAGAGGCTGGTTGGTGTGCATGGCAAGGATGGGGAAAGGGAGAGCTGGAAGTTCTGGAGGGTGGATGGGAATTAATTAATGGGAAATAGGGTTTAAAACAGTCATCTGGGGGGTGTATTAACAGTCTTACAGATGTAAATAATGATTATAATGCAGCGCGAGCTCATAGCAAACAATAATTACAATTTTTTCTCGAAATCTAATCCCTAAATCATGTGAGGCGCAATGCAATACCTTGCCGTGTAAGCAAGGTAGAAATCTGCTCCAGGGAGAACAATAGTAATCGTAAAGGCTAGAACGTAATCCAATCGCAATTGGTATAGTTCGAGCCTTTGAGTGGTTGCATTGAAATGTGATAGTTGACCACACTTGAAGAGTTGCCGTTCCCTTAGCATTGTCCCTTGCCGCACTTCGCGACGTCCCTCACCTCACCTCAATATTCCTACATAAACCCCGCCATCCCCCGCAACAGCAACGATGGCTCCCAAGGGCAAGCAACAATCCCGTAAGTACCACTTCTATTCATACTCTTTTACCGAAATAGGCACTTTCCAAGGCCTTTCGGTAATCTGCACAAGCTATGACGTAGACTATGAGCTCTAACGTCCAAATTTCTACAGAAAAGCAAGCAGCATCAAAACAGCCTCCGCCACCCGAGTACAAGACCATAGGCGAGAAACAACGTGCTGAATACCTTGCTTCTAGACCTCTACAGGTTCTGCACGATACTAAAGGCTGGGACGGGCTCACGGCTGCGGAAAAGACTGCATACTCCACCTTCGCCCTGCTGGAATCAGAAGCCTACACGACCTGGAGCGCACCACTACAGAAGGATTTCCTGAAGCTTGTTGACCAGCTCAAGATCTCACAACCACTGCCGGAGCCATATCCGCTCGGTAAAGACCGGAGAGGGAATAATATCGAGGATTACACGATTCCGCAGTACGAGGCGTGGAAGGAAGACGAGGAGAAACTGAGGATACTGAGATGGGAGAGTGAGACCTTTCGCGAGAAGTGGGCGAAACAGCATTTCAAACCTAGTACGGAGCAGACTAGCGCCGACAAGGAGTATATCAAGAAGTGCATCTGGGAGCCGGAGACTACGGATTTGGATTTCGAGAAGGTGGACGAGGAGACGAAGCGGCCTTTGACGGAAGAAGATAGGCTGGACGAACTGAAGCGGAGAGCTGAGATTGTGAAAATGGAGTCGGGAAAGCAGATTGGGAGGTATGAGGGGGATCCTACTTGGGATGATGTGACGCCCATTCCGCAGGATGATGGGAAGAACCCATTAGCAGCAATTGCATACACCGACGAATACGCGGAAGGTATGTCACCCCAGCCCCAATCCCAGCACTTCACTCTTACTCAGCTAACCCGCCGTAACAGCTATCTCCTACCTCCGCGCCGTCATGGCATCCAAAGAGCACTCCCCGCGCGCCCTCGCACTAACATCCCACATCATCAGCCTCAACCCCGCCCACTACACCGTGTGGCTCTACCGGGCGAGTACTCTCTTCGCGCTCACCTTCGTCCTCTCCGACGAGCTCGCCTGGCTCAACGAGGTAGCGCTTAACAACCAGAAGAACTACCAGATCTGGCACCACCGCCAGCTGCTCATCGATAACCTTTACCCCACCATCTCGGCATCGCGCGAAAAGGTGCTGGAGCTGGCGAAATCGGAGATAGAATTCTTGACCCAGATGTTCGCGGAGGATAGCAAGAATTACCACGTCTGGTCATACCGCCAATACCTCGTCCGCAAACTCGACTTGTTCCCGAGCCAGTGCCAGGACCCCTCTGAGCTGGGCGCGGTGGAGAGGTTGATCGAGGAGGATGTGAGGAATAACTCAGCCTGGTCGCACCGTTTCTTCCTCGTCTTCTCGGATCCGGGGATCTCAACTCAGGGGTCCAAAGCGACGGAGGTTGATCCCAAGATCCCGGCTGAGATCCTGGACCGCGAGATTAGGGTAGCGGAAAACGCAATCTATTTAGCGCCGCAGAACCAGAGTCCGTGGAACTTCCTGCGCGGGGTGCTCAGGAAGGGGGGCAGGGAGTTGAAGACTGAGGAAGGGTTTGCGGGGGAGTTTGTTAAGTTGGGAGATGGGGGGGAGGGAGAGGAGGAGGTGAGGAGCTCGCATGCGTTGGATTTTCTGGCTGATGTGTGGGTGGAGAAGGGGGAGGGGGAGAGGGCGGATAGGGCGCTGAGGTTGTTGGGGGAGAGGTATGATGGGGTGAGGAGGAATTATTGGGAGTGGAGGAGGGCGGCGCTGGGGGAGGTTAAGGTATAGTTTGGGGGGGGGGGGAGGCAACTTGGTATGGTTGATGGATGACTGGGGCGTAAAAAATATGTTATGTTATTGTTAGCTGTTGCAATTGAGAACGATGGTTTTGAATAAGTTGAGATTTGGTTTGATTGGGATTAACTGAAATTAATTAAATATTGATTTGGGTGTTGTTAATTATGCTGTTCTTGCTCTCCATGCTGTTGCTAAAATCATGTCAGTGTCTCGAAATTGCAAAATGCCGATTCAAAAGCCCACCAGTGATCCCCCCGGATACTTGTATCCGGATACTTGTATCCGGATACTTGTATCCTTGAGAATTCGACGAGTATCCGGATACTATGAGTATCCACGGATACATATCCGGATACTTGCCAAGAATAGCCAAGAATAGCCAAGCCTAGAAAATTCATCGTCACGCTCACCGTTACCGTTGATAGGAAGAGTTGAGAGTTGCTTTACTGTGACTTTGTTACTATAGGCCAAATGAGCGACTCGCCTTTGTTAGATGCTCTCACTAATATTGAGGCTCCTATAGGCTATTAAGAATTGAATCTCCCGCCCTTAAATACCCCTATTCTACCGCTGTCTACATTAAGAACTCCAGTCCACTTGCAACTGCTACTGCAGCATAGTTGCCTGTTGCTAAAACATCACTCTTTTCTGTAAGGCTATACAGCCGTTTACTACTCGAAACGGAACCTTCAACTATACAGTATGAATGCCTTCAGCTAGGCTGCGGCTATAAGCCGCTACCCTAACTTGCAACCTAGAACTTAACTAGCAACTTATAGTTGCATTATAAGAGAAGGCACCCTGCTTTAGAGCAGCTACATAACAGAAAGAATAGTAATATTAGTATATCTAGCGCTTTAAGTAGCAATTCATCATCCTTTTTTAAACCTTGCCGGCTAGTACAGCCTACACTCAAGCTAGCACTCCACTAAGCAAAATATAGAGAATTGCTAATATAATTCATTATATTAAATAACCTGTCTTTAAGTATTATAGAGAGCTACACGTACTGTTAACTAGTACACTTCCTAAGCCTAACTACGCTTAGTATATCTACTACAACTGTTAGCTGTGAGCTGCTCTACTAATTCTCATATTACTAAGGGCAGTTAATTGTAGAGCTTGATTCTTATATTAAGAGTAGAGGACGAATATCAATTATAATAGACGCTTAGTTAGCTCGTAACTACATACAGTTTGCAGTAGTTACTAGTTATTAGATTAATAATAAATGGTAACAACGGTTAGCTTTACTTAATGTAATACATCTTAAAGAGCCTATTTATAGTAGTGAATATCTTGCAGAGGAGTTATAAGCTGTTATAGACAGAATGGGCATTACAAGAGCTGTCTTTACTTACACTTAGGATAATGCCTTAGTTAATGATATAATGCTCTCTAAGTTTAAGAAACTAGCTAAAGCCTATCTAATTTCATCTTAACAACTATAGACCTTTACTGTTAAGGAAGGCGACGTACACTATATCGCCTATATTATTAATCTTGTAGTTTAAGCTACTCTTAAAGCCTTAAAAGCTGACCTATTAGCAGAGATTAATGATTATTAATGTGAGCTAGGCGCAGCTTAGATTCTGTGTACAGTTGAGAGTAATATAGAGATTATAATAACTCTAGCGAAGCTATAGAGGCATATATATGTATTCTGGAATCAAAGGCAATAGAACGATGCTCTACAAAGGTAAGCACTTATAGCTAGTCTTAAGCCTTAACAGCTAACGCTTAACATGCTAATTTAATGGAATTCTACATACTATATGCTTATAACTGCAAAGTACTTACAAGATCCTATAACTGCTGTATGTGCTATATAGACTTTTAATCTAAGTATGAGAGAGATTGCTCTTACTTTAGAAGATTAGACAATTATTTAGGGTCTTAAGGATTTGTTTAAGATCTTTTTAAGCCTGTCTTAAAAGATGCAAGCAAGCGCCTACCTAACTCTAAACTACGTCATTCTAAAATATCTTAAGATGATTAAGAGACTTAAAATGACAATTTAGGCAGTTGGTAACTAGACGACAATTAGCCTAGCTTATATAGCTACGTTGCTTAAACTTAATAAATACTATACTTTAACAACAAGCTAGCGTTACAGTTACTTAGCTATGGCTACAGTTTATAATCTACAGATAAATCTTACTATATTTTAGAGGCTATAGCCAACTAGCATTAATAATGCTAAAAGGCATTAAGTATTAGCTTAATTTAGGGCTGTATACAACTAGTATAACAGCCGTGAGTATTAGCTTAACAATGAGAGAATTAAGCAACAGATTTAATTAGAAGTTGAGGAGCAACTAGAGCTAGATTCTGATGATGATTTATATGTCACAACTGCAACCTCTTATCAAGAGCTAGAATGGAAAAGATAGAACAACGAGGGCTGTCCTAGACTACAGACTAATATACTCAAATATTAGGCTGCAAAGCAGTACTAATATCTAGCCATTGCAAAGGTTGCAAGAGATCATCTTGTAATCCTAGCAACATTAGCTGCATTAGAACGGGTATTTAGCAATGGTAGTGATATTATTACTAAGAAACGGAACAGACTGTCGCCATTAACAGTTAGATATCTACTTTGCTTGCAGGATTGGGGCCATTTACTAGAGGCAGATGATAGTGATGTAGACGATGAGCGGGAGGAATAGGAGTTATTGTATATATAGAGTATAGCTATGAGCTTCAATTTCATTTTTATATACTCTATTATAGCCTTGAGCCTCATGTATCCGGATACATATCTGGATATCCGGATACATATCCATGGATTTCTCACGGATACTGTATCCTATCCGTGAAGTTCACGGATAGTATCCGGATACGTATCCGGGGAACACTGAAGCCCACAAGCCAAGCAAGCATCCCTCCCACCACCCGACGAGAAATAAACCCATCGAGTGCCTGATAACAGTCCCCAGCTGCAGAAAGTGCCTCAAAGACGTCGCTCATACCTCTAGATTTGAGAAAATAAGGCGTTTCACCGTACTCATCTCCAGAATGGCCTCCTCCCTCCCACTCCCATCACGCACCCACCCCCTCCCCACCCCCCTCCCTAGATTTCCCCACCACCGGCTCCCTCCAATCCTTCGGCATCACCCCCCTCGGCTCCCCCCTCGCGGGCGGCATATACACGAACGCCTCCTCCCCCTCCCTCACCCCATCAAATCTACAATCCCACTCAATCCCCGTCTTGATCTTGAAGAACTTCCGGAATTGCCGGAAGGCGACGTCGAAGGTGGAGGGGACCATGTATTCTTTGATGTAAGTGGTGGCGAAGCCGGGACGGTTGAATTTAGCGCCGACGGTGTAGGTGGAGGGGAGGGCGTTGGATTCGAAGAGCTGCGGGGGGGTTAGGTGGTGGAGAAAATGGGGGCGGTGGGGGGGGGAAGAAGGGAGGGGGGGAGGGGGGACGTACGAGGAGGGTGTATTTCTCGACTCTGGTTTTCTGATCGACTTTTGTGAGGCGGGATAGAACCACGAGGTATTTGAAGCCGGTGGTGTCGACGTAGACGTGGTGGAGGCCTGGGTTGTTAGTCTCAGTTTGTAATTATTGTGTTTCTCCTTTTTGGGCTATCACCTGGGAATTCCATGATTTGATAACTAGCAATAGAACCGCGAAATTTGGAAATAGTTGTCGGCCGCGTAGTTTTTATTTCAATATATCTTGGACAAAGAATGGAGGGGGACAAAGGGGAATAAAGGAGAAATAAAACCACCTACCCGGATCGGCCAACCCCTTCATGGAATTGGCATCCTTAATGAACGTCTTCTTGTATATAGCCTTCGCCTCGCTGAGCCGATTCTGCCTCTTCAACACACTCTGAATCTCATGAAAATTCGCCGAAATGACCCTCGGCTTTCCATTCTTGGTGAAAATCGAATCCTCCACGTACTCCCACTGCACGATTCTGCATCTCGCCTTCCCCAACGAAATGGCCTTCTCGACTGGAACCAGAGATCGAAAGTCAGAGGGGTGTCATTCACTGAGAAGAAATGAAATGAAAATGAAAATGAAGACAAAACTTACTTGCAGGAGTCCGCTTGTTGAACTCCTCAATGGTGGTCACGAGGAGGGTTGTTCGGTCTGTCACTGTGCTGTCAACGCGGCCGCCGTGGCGGGCGATTAGGAGGGCGATGTTCGGGTGAGTACGTGGGTAACGCCCGAAATCGCCTTGTAGGACAAAGACTTTGCCAGCGAAGATTTTGTCTGCTGGTGGCACTGCTGATGTCTTGGCCATTTTGTCGTACCGGTGAAACTGAGTGCTCGGTGAGATTGTTGATTACGAGTGAGACTCAGAACGAAGTGGCTTCAGTTGAACGGCCTCCAACGAGAAAGATGTAGAGTAAAGAGATAAGTGAGTATGAAATGTTAATGAGGCACCGAAGTATATAATATGAAGTGAGTAAACTGGGCAGACTCTGGTATTGAAGGTATAAGCAAACCTGTACGTTATATCTTGTGCTTCTTGGAACGTACATGGAAGCTTGGTGAAGGGTGGGTTTCGTCTGAATGCTACAGCCGAAGAGTGTGCGGCTACAATCAGACTGCTCGTCTCTGAATAGGTTTGTTAAAGTGAAGAAGAGGAAGAACTTTGTCGACGGCAATTTCACACGGCACGGAAGAAGACGGCTGAAACTTTTTTGTGGTATTAAAATCATTGGATCATAAAGACATTCTGATGAATTCCCTCCGCCCTTACTTAACGAACACTTTTTGCCGACTTGATGAAGGATATGATCTTATCCAGGTCCTGAACACCGCCCTCCTCAACACCACTGCTGACATCAACCCCGATAATCCTGCTGCTCAACTCGCCAACTTCACGGATCGCCTCCACAACGTTATCAGCGTTCAGTCCACCGGCAAGCATCACTCGAAGCCCCTTGTCTTTCTCCAGGGTTTCCCTAACTTTGCTCATATCCAACTTCTCACCCGATCCCCCAGTTGCAGAATCGAGCAATGGGACAGTGTGATAGCCTCTGGAGCCGATGTTGACTTGTTCGGGCCTGAAGCTCTTAACAACCGGGACGGGTATGAGCTTTGACCACTCCAAGGGCTCATCGCCATGAAGTTGCACAATATCCAAGCTGAACAACTTCTGGAGCCTCAAAACCTCTTCAAGCGATTGGTTTTGGAAGATGCCAACCAGTAGAGGGCGTGCAGATGTCAAAGTAGATGCCGCCGCGGCAAAGAAATCAGAGCCCACAGTTGCTTTGATCTGTGAATTGGTCTTGATAGTTCTTGGCGTTGCTTTGTGCACTACCTCAGAAATCGCCAGCCCTTCCTCCTCCGAGACGGTGCGTTTACGGCCAGGGACAAGAATCATGCCAACAAAATCTGCACCAGCTGCAACAGCCGTTGCAGCAGCTTTGGCAGACCGTGTTCCGCAGATCTTAACTAGAAGAGGTTGTTCTGGCCCATCCTTAGGCGCATCAAGGGACCCTCCAAGGAGCTCCGCAATGAACTTGGGCTTGTCACTCGCCCGCATAAGCGCCTCACCAACAAGAACAGCTCCAACGCCATTCTTCTTGTAAGACTCCACATCTTGAGGTCCAGAGATGCCACTCAGAGCACAAACGATTGTTGTTTCTGGGACTTGGCTCATGAGACGGCTCGTAGTTTCCAAGTCAACCTCGAAGCTTGCCAGGTTTCGGTTGTTGACACCAATAACCTTAGCTCCAAGGTCAACAGCCACCTTCATTTCGTCAGCGGTGTTAACCTCAACTAAAGGCTCCATCCCTAGAGTTAGGGAGTATGAGTACAGCCTTTGTAAGGTGGCTTCATCCAGCATCTTCACGATAAGCAGCACCGTATCGGCTCCGGCAAGTCTTGCTTCGAGTATCTGGTATTCGTCGAAAATGAATTCCTTACGGAGTACAGCTGGTCGATTAGGCATGCCTTCCAGCGCTTGGCGGACATAACGCAAATCGTCAATACTCCCCTTGAACCACTCGGGCTCCGTAAGTACCGAAATAACACTCGCCCCAGCAAGTGCATACTCCATGGCCTGGGCAGGCGCACATGTTGAAATGGAGATTATACCCTTCGAAGGTGACGCCCGTTTAACCTCAGCCATGAGAGATAGCGGGTATGGGGACAGCCTCAATCGATCCACAAATGATATGTTTGGCGGGGAAAGGTTCATATCATAAGACGCCTGGAGGTCACTCGGGCGCTGGGATGGGATTTGCTTTTGTGCAGCAACAGCAGCCTTTCGGTGGGCGAATATTTTGTCGAGAATGTTCTCTTTCGAGGAAGAGGCAGCCCCAGGCGGTGTAGCTTTGGACGCAGCTTCTTTTTGAAGCCGTTCATTCTCCGCCCATGTACCACCACGCATCTTCAAGAAGTTCTTCAGCATAACCCGGCCCTCCTCAGTTAAGATGCTTTCCGGGTGGAACTGGACTCCTTCTACGACATATTCTTTGTGACGCACACCCATGATGACTCCTTTCCCATCATCGTTCTCTGGGCTCGCTATCCAGGACGTCACCTCTAATGCCTCCGGCAGGGTCGGGTGTGTTCCGGCTAGCGAGTGGTATCGTGTAACGGGTAAGTCCTGTGGAAGTCCCGTGTACATCCCTTTGGAGTCATGGCGCAAAGGCGACGTTTTTCCGTGGAGGATCTCGCCTGCATACGAGACCTCACCGCCGAAGACGGAGAAGATGCATTGCCTGCCAATTGTCAGTTTTCCACAGGTATGAATTGGCAATGTAAAACTCACTGTCCCATACAAACTCCAAGAACAGGAATCTTTCCTGCGAAATGCTTAATAGCATCTCTGCTTACTCCGGAGTCGGAGCTTGGGTGACCTGGGCCAGGGCTGATGACCAGCTGCGTTGGCTTCTTAGCAGCGAGTTCCTCCACAGTTATCTTGTCATTGCGGTAAACTGTAACTGTTGCGCCCTCGAGCACCAGATATTGGTAAATGTTCCAGGTGAAAGAGTCGTAGTTATCAATCATAATAAGGTTGGAAGCATTTTCGAGGGGCGCCACGGCAGCATGGCCGTGGGGGGAATGGTCGATCAGTTCGAGAGAAGGCATCTTAATCTGATAATAATTGCTCGCACAGTTTCTTCGAGTGGCCGGCGACCTAAAACCGGCTTGAGAGAAGCCTTTGGGTCATGTACTGGTGTTGAGTGAATGTGGTATTCTTATCGAAGGCAATTGTCCCGAGATATTATTTAGATGTAGCCCTCTAGCGATACAGTCATTCGCCCCCACATTCACCCACCACAAGTTCGGCACCCTAGGGTCCCTTGCAAACGCGGTTGCACTATTTCCCGACGCGCCAAATAAACAGCCGCGCAGCACTTGCGACCCTATCAAGACATCGAAGAGCTTTTTGAAGCTCTATGCCATGCTGCTCCTGCACAGCATACATTGCTGTGCCCGATAGCAATGGTGCCAAATAATGAGTCGAATTATTTCCCCCCGTTGGAGGAATGTTTATCCAACAAACAGCTCCTCATGTATGCCCATCCAAACTCTTTGAACTCAAAACCTCCTCGTACTGACTTCATCGCAGCTCCTGGGGGGCAGCATACTCGAGCCTCTTGCACCTTGATAAATCTGGGGCATCGAATTCCCATTTAGAGAGCTTCTTTAGTGACACACAGGTTCAAAAATTGCTGGCGCGACCTTTTCACCCATTTTCATTCACGCAAACCAACACCAAAGCTGCCTTCGAAACTAAAACAGCTGCCATCAATGTTGCCCCAACTAGCAATTGCGAATACGATATCAACAAAATAAAGGAGGATGCGCTTTGGCTCAGTAAAGAGGTCCAGATCGATGAGGTTTCAGCGTTAAGGGTTATCGTTTTGGAATACCAGTCCCAGGCCGCGGCGCAACTCAAAAGCGAATTCTCGAATGAAGAAGCCGTCAGCCTTCAGACAGCTGCTGGGAATATCAATACCGAGTCTTCGAATCTTCTATCTCTTGCGCTCAGCGCGGCGAAGAATGCTGCCGGCGGAAATAAATCCGACTCGGACGAGGACAGACGACTTCGTACTGTTCAGATATATCTCACGGAACGCCAGAGTATTCTAGCGTGCAGCAAATTGATTTTTCATGTCGGCTTCCGCACATTTGAATCGAAAGGCAAGGGCCTTAACACTGAAACGACATGGATAGATCGGGTGGCAGAAGCCTTTGTCACATCACAGGAGCAGAACCCGGAAAGGTTCTTGCATTACTGCATCACATCCCTAAAGGCGAATTTTGATACCCTCAATGATGGAAGCGGGTGGTTCAAATGTGAAGGTGGTCGACCTAACGTCGAATCTGAGTGGCTCCAAGGCCGAGTTATCGAGGCAGTGCACTCCCTGGAGATAGCTCTGTTGATCCTGGACTATCGAAAAGACACTCGTTCGGGTGCAAATGTGCTCGAATGGTTTCAATTTATGTCTGCTTATGGCTTTTTTGAAAACTTTAGCCACCCCGATCCCTCGTTACTCACCCTTACGTCCTCCATCCAGTCGCTTGTATCGGTAGTATCACTATCAATGCTTGATTGCCAAAATATAGTGTTGCAGATTTACGACGAAGGCCAAACCGAGGCCCCGGAGACAGAGGATGGCACGCCATCATATATTACGGATTTGGAGGCTATCCTCAAAATACACGAGGTAATTGGTATGGGCGCATCCAATGTTTCCACTATAGCTAGTCCGGCAATTCTCGCATGGGCACTTATTTTGTTTGCCATGGAAGACTTAACCAGAAAGAAGGAGGAAGCCCGATCCCGTGCCCTTGAGGCTACCGAAGATGACGACGAAAACTACGGGTTAAATTCATCAACTGGACCGAGCGCGACAGCTGATACCGGAATTTTCGCGGAAGTGATAGCTACTATCATGGCTGGGCATGAAAAAGAAAGCCCCATACACTACTTGGCAGTCTGTGCGGTAGACCAGATCAAAGTTTTTAACGTATTATCGATGCTAGCGACCACCTTTGGCGCAAGCTCTGGGCAGGACCTGGCGGACATTTTCGATTCGAGGATACGGATTATTATCTTAGACGTCATTCGATGCACTACACCCCTGGTCCAATATGGCGAGGAAGTTGTATCTGCAGCATTGTCATGCTTGACGGGAGCCACTGATTATTGGAACCAGAACACGTTTCATTCTGCTCGGATTGACGAAAATCCCGTCACATACTTCATGCAAGATGATTACCTCGTGGAAAGGTTCCTATCTGCATCAGCATCGAGATACCCTTACGAAAGCCTTCCTTTTTTGAGGTTCATCCGTGCAATTTCAAGCTGCGAGTACGAGGCAGATGATGGGACACCTGCTGCCGTTCAGTCTCTCGAACATCTCACATGTTTTATGTTCGCATTACCGCACGATTTCCGAGACTATCAGACCACACAGGAGGAAGAGAATTTGAATATTGTCGAACTCACCGACGACGTAATGCTGTTCAAACCCCGTGCGAACCTAAGCTTGATGTATAGGCGAACTGGTTCGGGCGGTGTCTCAACCGGCATA
The DNA here is from genome assembly GCA_001662605.1 of Pseudogymnoascus sp. 05NY08. Classification (NCBI taxonomy): domain Eukaryota; kingdom Fungi; phylum Ascomycota; class Leotiomycetes; order Thelebolales; family Thelebolaceae; genus Pseudogymnoascus; species Pseudogymnoascus sp. 05NY08. The sequence continues at coordinate 253,005 of KV458780.1, read as the reverse complement.
GAACAAATTACGAACGAATTTTGCATTCCAGCTGGCACCCAAGGACGTATTGTTTCGGAGCGCAATCCTAGGGTCGCTGTGTGGTTCCATGAGTACTCAGGTCTGAAATACTTGGGTAAACTGCTCGAGGCTGGAATGGGTGCTGGAGAGTATGTCGACGCCATCAAAGACCAGCTTGCCTCTCAAGAAGACCTTGTTGAGATTGTTTCGATTTTGGCCACTCTTGTCAGAACAAGCATCCGGATAAACGAGTCGAATGGTGGGACAGGTGACTCGAACGGCGCTGCCCATCGGATACTTGAGCAAGCTAGTGACGGCCTCGATCGCAACCGCGATATTGTGTTGGTTGTCTTCTCAATTTTCGAAGAGGAGCTGGAACGGCAAGCTGGCGGGTCAGCTTCCGAAGCAAACCTTGATCTTCTCAATGCCTGCGTCCAATTCATTCACGCGCTGGTGCCTGTTCTTCCAGGAAGGGTGTGGCCTTTGATCGCTCGCTCAGGTTTGCTTGACCAAGAGGGCCGTAGTGGTCGCCTTACGACTATACTGTCTGGCATTGAGTTTGTAAATGCAAAGTTTGACTTCTTACTATCGTCAGTCCATCTCTTTGGAGCGTTAGTTGAAGACCTAGTCACACACGCCGTCCTCCGGAAAGGCGGCTTGAAATCTACTGCACAGACTGGCAGCACCGATGATTTAGGAACTGGCGTCCCGGATCATGTTCTTTCAAAGGTGACCGCATCGTATTCCAAAACTCTCCTTGGGGTGTTTGAAAGTGCTTGCAATTGGCGTTATGCGATCCCCGAGCAACGCCTCTTACTGTCAAAACATATTTCATCTATATTCGATAAGTTGCTGCATTATAACTATGGCATTGGCGAGGATCCATCTTCTGGTTCGAACCTCTCGTCGTCACTGGGCCCCGCAGCAAACCAAGTTGTGGAAACCTTCTTATCGCCAACATCAGGTCTTCTCCGGTTCCAATCCTTATTTAGAGGCTTTCTGGACGGATTCGCAACTCCAGAGTCGACGGTCCGGAACCAATATTGCATACTATGGATTGCACAAGTAAAGTCGATCCTCGGCTTCACGAAGACCTTGATTAAGGTCGGCACGCTACTTGAACGATCAGGTTCTCAGTTAGAAGGCCAACTTTTCAAAGTTTCACCGCTCATTGCTAGGCTTTATGCTGTGAACTGGGCCTATCGACTACCTGTCACAACTCTACTCGAGGAACTGGTAATTACTGCATCCGCGAATACAGGAGAGCCGCCTTCATTACTTGCTCACCTTGGACAAGAAACATCAAAAAACTTCCTTCACATGCTGATGCAGTTAGGAAAGCCACTGAACAACGACGACCACGTTATTCCAATATGGAACTTGTTGTCCGCTGTTGTTAGCAACCGCCAGCAGTGGTTTGCTATTTATCTTCTTACGGGTAGAAATCCCCGTGATAACTTGAAAGGGAACACAAATGGCACAGCCACGACTTCGAAATCTCTGATAAGCATTGCCTTAGCGGAGCTATCAAACATCAAACAAATCCCCATGCCGCGAGCTCTGGCTATTCTACAATTTATTTCTCTGGCTCAGAATTACTGGCCGTGGGCTATGAAAGACGCTCTGAAGAATTCAGACTTCAACACAGCGTTGCTGGATCATGTTAGTGGCTTCGAGGCACTGACTGCATCTGCAAGCACCGATCGCTCGATCGAGGGCGCATTCCAGGCACGTATGGCTGCATATGTCGCTGAAATCTTAGCCATGCATCTCTATCATTCGCGGCAGCTAGGGAATATCGCCCCCGTTAAAGATATACTCCCAAAACTGAAATATTTCATACGATGTGGTGTTGCAGCGCCAGCTTATAATGCCTCACTTCAGACCAATCTTAAGAGGAACTTGGAAGCTCGTTACCCTGGCTGCAACCTGCAGAGCTTCAAATTTACCCGACTACAAACCCAAACGCTTGGAAAAGACTATTTTTACAATATAGAACTGGCTAACAAGATGTTGTGTTTCCACCAAGCGTGGAAAGGCAAGAAGGGTGACGGCATTATCCAAGAGCTCATAAAGGCCAATGTCAACCTCTCCGTGGTTGATGCGCAAATAGTACGTTCTGCACCACTCTATACTGGATCTATCAACTAACAGGATTTAGTCTCTTCTTCGTGGTTGGGAAATGCTTGCCATCGAGCTGAGCCACAACCTTGGTGGGCAAGCAGATATTGGTCCATCAGTCGCCACGATCTCGTGTGAAATTGCTCGGGACTGTCTGATCTCCAATACTAGGAGTCAGCCCCCGGAGGCTATATTCTCGCGACTGAACCAGACCCGGGCAGACTTTGCATTGACCTTGCTACAGAAGCTGTTGCAGACAAACCCGGACACACCAATGTTGAAGGAGCTTCTCCCAATTGCCTGGAGGGCAATTGTCGACCTGCAAACAACGTTCGAGTTAGCCCTGTCGGATGGCGCGGAAGCCGCTCAGTATTATAGGACGTTACTAAAGGTGCTTTTCCTGTTGCTACGAATCCACACACGAAAGGACACGTCAGATCAACAATTCCGTTCCTCATTGAATGCCATTCCCGCAGCCGCCGCAGCAAACCTAACTATCGCGCTGGACATACTCGATAATATTGTTGGGCAAGGCTTCCGAGACCTAGCGACAGCCCTCCACCAGCAATCCGGCTCGATCATGCCTGATGATATCGCCATCATCACCGCCATCCTGCAAAACTGTCTCCTCATGCCAGGCATGGAGGTCCGAACAGTCGAGGTACAAGCCATTCTCTCCAAACACGGCACAGCCCGCATGGCCACCGCCCTCTTCTCCTGGGCAGACAAACTAGCCATCGACGGCGACCCAGTCTACGGCGAGCTGAGCATCCTCTTCCTCCTCGAGCTCTCCACCATCCCCGAAATCGCCGAACAGCTCGCTGTCGAAGGCGTCCTTGGTCTACTTTCCTCCGCCCCTCTCACAGTGTACATGCGCCGCGCCAACGTCGGGCCATTTGCCGACTCCGCTGGCGCAGTACGCTGCTACAGTATCTGGGCGCGGGGTATCCTGCCCTTACTCCTGAACCTGCTCGCGCGCCTTGAGACCAGCATCGCGGCTGAGGTTGCGGTCTTCCTGAGCCAATTCCCGAATCTGTTGGAGCAGGCAGAGCACTCCCTCGACTCGAGCGATGACGAGCGACGACCAGGCAGGCCGAGGAGAGAGACTCGCGTAGCGCTGTTGACGGTGTCCGAGGCTCATTCTCTGGCGCTTCTGACGATGATCCTGAATAGCTGCCGCAATCAGGTGTCAGGCGTCTTGGCGATACCATGGGATGCCACGACGGTGCTCGAGAGCGTCGAGTATTGGTTGAGCAGCCGGGCATTGCTGAGCCAGCGGATTGTGCCGTTGGGGTTGAGGGAGTCGGAGTTGGAGAGGACGGGGAAGCTGGAGGAGAAGGTTGTGGATGAACTTCTGGGACTGAAGGATGTGTTGACGCAACTTAATGAGGGTTGATAGGGAGGATTATGGCGGGATTTGGTTGGCGTGGGGTTGGAAAATATGTGTGAGATACATTGGTGTTTTTATATCGTGCGTAAAGAATGTTGCGTAACGGACCAGGCGGGGTCGTCTGGGAGTTGTGGTGCATCATCTTCATAGTTTGTACACGCATATTAAGTTTATTGACCATACATGCTTTTATCTTTCCAACGTGCGATCCGGTTCCATCATCATGAAGTTATCATATGGGTATCCAACCTCAGATCACACCGGATAAACATTCTTCCTCACCCCGCCATATACCGTCGAGCTTCAGTAGCTTCCACCCTCCCTCACCTCTCCCAACACCAACCCCACCATGGGAGGCGACGACTACACCTCCGCCATCGGCGGCGGCCTCAAGCTCAAAGGCTCCAAACCCTCCGGCATCAAAAAGAAGAAATCCAAGTCCACCAAGCCCTCCTCCTCCACCGCCGCCGCATCCACATCCAGCTCCACGACCCTCACCAAACGCGCATCCTCCACCTCCCCCGCCCCTCCCCCCACCGACACCAAGGAAGCGGCAGCAAAAGACGAAGAAGACGCGCTCTGGCGACAAGTCGAAGAGCGCGAGCTGGAGCAGGATTACAAGACGCCGACGGAGAAGAGGCATGAGGAGATGAGGAGGAAGAGGTTGGAGGATCGGTTGAGGAGGGAGGGGGGGGGGAGGACGCATAAGCAGAGGGTGGAGGAGTTGAATAGGTACTTGAGTGGGTTGAGTGAGCATCATGATATGTATGTTCTTGTCCTTTGCCTTTTGGGGGGGTGGACGGCGTGGCTAACGGGGTTGATGTGCAGGCCAAGAATCGGACCGGGATAACAGGAGGAGGTGGTGGTTTGGGTGGAGGGTTTTTTGCGGTGGTGGTTGTGCGATGGAGTTTGTGGGGGGGGGTTATGGACGAAGGGCGTATGGGGAGTTTACTTGGGATTGCTGGATCAAAATATATGGATAGTTGGGACGAAGCATATGTCAGCATATTCTATGTGGCATAGGTTCACACGACTGGCAATACGAAACAGAGACTCCATGCTCGGAGCAAATATGATTTGTTTCCCCAAATATAAAGTACAATTGCGATTTCCGCTGCAGCGATGTTGCCTTTCCCTCCATGCCTTTCTAAATAAATCACGCCAACCCAACCCAACCGTTTCCCCACCACGCTATGCTGTAAAGGAGTGTCGTTACATCGTTTTCATGATGATGTCGTTAATTCTGCGCCGTAAACAATTTGTTCTTGAAAAGGAGTGTCCCATCCGATTCCCATTTTGTGTATTCCCATTGCACTTTGTGCCCTTCTCTGAAAACCCGTGAAACAATCTTGTTCTCCCCTGCTCTGTAATCCATTGAACGTCGCAGCGCTGTATATGTCGCCCTCGCTGGGTCTGATAGAGCCGTGTCAAGCGACTATAGTATAGCCATCAGGCCGACGAATAAAATAGACCCATATGCCATAACACCAAGAACATTGAACTTGGAAGCCGTATTCCCCTGCAAAGTGGGAGTGACAGTCGGCCCTGCATTCTCCGTCGGCTGGCTCGCAGGAATCACGGTATACGCCGTGATAGTGCTAATAGTACCGTCAGGACCAACCGTCGTGTATGTAGTCGCCTCCGTCTTGGATGTGTGCGTCTTGGTCTCTTGCCCGCCTGTTGGGGGAGGAGTTGTAGGACCGCTTTTCGTCGGGGTGCTGGTGGGAGGGGTGGGAGTTGGCGTGGTTGGTGTTCCAGGTGTGGGGGTGGTAGGGCTTTCAGTTGAAGTGTCGGTTGGTTTTGGGGTTTCGGTTGGTCCAGGTGTGGTTGGAGTGTCTGATGTAGTTGTCTATAATATATTATGGTTAGAGAAGGGTTAAATATTGTATAGGGCAAGAGGGTTACTAACAGTACGAGGTTCATCCGTAGTTGGGGGCACAACAACAGAAGTGGTAGTATCCGGCGGATTAGTTATAGAGGTAGTCGTAGCCGTAGTCCCATTAGAAGCCTGCCTTTTGACAAGCTCAACCAAACTCGCCGCAACAGCAGCCTTATCACTGTTAAGAAACTGAAACGCCGTGTTGCCCCCCCTATTCTTGCCCGGGTGATATTTGTTTGCAATATACTGCTCTAGTGCATCGTGAAGCTCAGGGTCGTCGGAAATCGTAGACAGCAGCTTGTTGAACTGGATTTCGTCCGCCGTTGGCGCATGGTACCTCCGGACCTGTCCTACAGCCGCTGAGGTACATGTGACTGCGAGGACGGTGAAGATCGTGAAGAATATGAGAAACTGGCGAAAGGAAGGCATCCTGGTCGAGGTGATAAACGCGGGCAGCTTCAGCCTCGTCGTCGCCGAGAGTGCAGATCCCTTAGCCTCGACCAGACTATTTCGCAGTCCGGACTTTTCGTCGATATACTGGGATTCGATTCCGGGCAGCCGGTTTCCAGCTTCTAGGTCTTTCTTCTCGTCAGTGTGAGCCATGATCCCGTTGTACGACTCCGAAGAGGAATTGGACAAATAGTGCTGGATCTCAAGGACGGGTGGAATGCTGAGCCCGATTGAACGTGGAGCCAACCAGCAGGGTGGCTGAAGTTCAGCTCGGTGTCCGTGCCAGCCTATGAGCGGTCTGATGCAACAGCGTGGTGTAGTTGTCAATGAGAACACGGAATAATTGGCAAAACGGTGATGGGCTGAAGGAGGAAACAACGCGTATGGGGAGATAGATAAATGGTTTTTTTAATTTGGTCAAGAAACAAAGCAAACAAACAAAATAACGGCAAACTCGCCGGAACAAAGAAAGTGGAGGACGTGGGGGGAGGCTGAGTGAGGGTTCGTCGTATATTGAAATAGTTGCGGGCCTCGTCTCACTCACCCTGTTTCTAATTGTAGAGGTACCTCCTCCCTCGTAATATTTTTGTTTCCCAGTATCAGTCTGCAGCACAATGGTGTGCTGCTTCGTATACTGTTAACTCCTTCCTGGCCAGTAGATAAGCACCTGGTATAAGCAGTCCGGGGGGTAGCAATCGAGGAATCCTTTCTTTCTCCGGCGGCGTTGGCAAGGAATGAAGAACGTGCAAGGGTGGGCGAGCCAACGAAGGTGAACAAAAGAGAATTGATAACGACGGCAGTCAACGAATTGCAAAGAATAAGAAGAAATCCCAACGCGCTTTTCAAAGCCTCATATATATCCACAGAAGCACCACTTCCCAAAACCCATCCTATGTCATGACTCCACAGCTGCACCGAATCGCCCTTCCTGACAACAAAGTTCCGATCCCAATCCCACAATTCCCCCGCCATCTCCAAAGCTGACCTTCGTCATGGCCAAACCAAAAAGCCACCAAGCAGAGAGCGACAACTTCTTTTCCTACCGTATTGCCGACAAAAAAGGGCTGTAAGTTTGGTACACCTCCAGCTCAGCATGCACCTACCTACCTCTCTCCACTCGCCAACCTGCTTCCCTGCCCATGTCGATGCTAGCCCACGCCACGGATGATCCGCCAGCAGCCTGGCTTGGCTAGGAAAAAGGCCCAAAAACAGGGCGCTGCATGATTTGCCGTGCCTGCCGTGAAGATCCATTGGGCTCGAACTCAGATCTTTTCTAACGCTCGGTCCTCATACACACCGCTTGCTGAGTCGGCGACGAGGTAGAGTATCGCGAGACTCGGATTGTTTTTTTTGTTTATTTGGCTAGAAATAACTGAACAGACCTGTCAGTGAGTGCTAACACTGAATCCAGTCTCACCTCCTCCCTCGTTGTCCTGTCTCAGCTACCTCGCTCGCACCAGCACATCCCCCATTGGTCGACAAACTTGAACCCGCTATCCACCCGCCATCCAGAACCTGTCCTGATCCCGACCTGTCCTGCCCCGCACCTCACCCCATCCAATAGAGCACTAGACCGTGCGACCCCACCAAACACAACACAACATACATCATGGCTGTGCTCTCGCCGCATCGGGGTGGTATATATATATTTAGACATGAAACGTCGACGGAGGAAGATAAGCTGCGTTGGCAGTGTCCCGGACGAACCGGTGCGTTGGACCACGCTGCTGCTTTCGGGGTGGTGAGAGGTTGGCGTGGGGAGGGGAGTCTCGTATCCGGTGTCACCATTGGGACGGGTGGCCGGTTTGGGAAACGGAGCGGCACGAGGATGGGGATGTGGTTTGGGGGAGGTTTCTTTGGGTGGTGGTTCCACGGAGCGAGGTAGGAGGAGGGAGGCTCTTGCTGTTTCGGAACCGAAGTACTGGATACACGTGCTTTACTGGTCTGGCTTGCAAAGGGGTCACATTCTTTACATCATACTATCAGGGACAAATTCTGCGGGGATGAATCATTGAATTAGAACCTGTCTAATCGCCTATCCAACCCTTTTTCCTACGCCATCATCTTCTCTCTCTAACTAAAAGGGCACAAATCGTGCCCTACATCTCATCCCATCCCATCCTAACCCACCTATCTGCAAAAACGGCTTCTCTTCTACACCAACCCGCAAAGCCAACTCCATCTGCTCCTTGCAGCACAAGCCGGGCAGAAGCCCTGCCTGTGCCGATGCCTGAACCAGTACTCCGGGCAGTCGCGGCCGGGAGTCCTAGAGTTGCGGGAGAAGGGACACCCGTCGGTGGTCTGCGTGATGTGGCCACAGCGGCTCCAGCTCGTGTCGACCTCTGTGCACATTGTCAGTAGCTGTTAGGGTGGCGGTGTGTGCTGTGAAGTTGTAGCTTACCTGTTTGCTTGTCGAAGGTGTCGAGGGAAAACGGAGGAGGAGGAGGTAGGTGAACTGTCGGTTTTTCTTGAGGATCCGAGGAAGAGAAGAAGAGGGGAGATTTCCGGTCCCTTTTATACACGCGGCGGGCTTCTGGTCTGTTTCGAGTTTTTGAGACTTTTGCGAATATATCTCGTTGTTTGGGTGAACCAGGGGGTGGCGGAATAAAGAACATTGTTTAGGAGGAACATGGCTGTTCAGATCAAGGCAGAGAATGAGATCAGTGTGTATCGGGGTTTGTTCATTATCAGTCCTCCTGATTTTATTGTCTTATTGTCTCGTATGCGCGGAACATAATACACCAGTCTTCTCCGATTTTCTTTGCTTTCTGAGTTTCCGTATATGCCACCTTCGACATTTGAAATATATGCGCCATCAACAAGAATAAAGTAGTTCATGCCGAGCTGGGCGAGTTGCATCACGACGCCATGAACCGCTGTTCGGTTTTTGTCCAGCAACTACCTGTCTAAACTTCGCCTCCCTGGTTGGTATTGTCCAAACAGCCCCTTTGTTCTCATTGTTCCCATTGTCCCATGCTACACCGAGTAATCCCATGGACGCCTCAGCCCTGACTTGGAAGGGCTGTATGTGGTCGCAATACACAGTCGGGATGCAGCGCCCCTTTTCAAGCTCCCATCATGAGGAAGGACAAGAATCATCAATCCTGCGCATTCGCCACAGGAGAGATACCATTTTGTAAAATGCCTGAATACTCCACTCAACCGTGCTATGACTCCGCATTCTTAACCTCTTTGATTGAAGCTGGTACACTTCCGCCATTCTCGACCGAAGTTTGCGTCAGCGGCCGCAATCCAGGGCTTGCAGGTGCGCCATTGGATCGCCTAGAGTGCCCCGAGTTGACGGAGACATTCCTGCGCACACCGCCGGGATGTCTGGGGTTATCGCCGCCTGCGCTGGCATTGGACAGCGATCTGCTGATTCCGCTCTTCTTGGTGATCGAAGTCGGCGTCGCCGGTGGTGGGGTTCCTCCCTTCTGCACGTCCTGCACCGTCTTCTCGTCAGCGGCCGTGCCGCGCATGCCGATTAGGAAGTGATCTTGATTCTCGATCAAGAAAACCAAGACGTTTTGGTTCAGATGGTACTCCTCTGGAGCCATGTCGTGCTGGGGGTGGGAGAGCATTCCTGGTTGGAAGATAGCGGCCAAGTTGGCCGAGTCCATTCGGTTCTCGTCGGACTTCGATGAGAAAACGGCTAATAGATCGAGGATATATAGCAGTAACTGGCGATTCAGAGGCGGTAGCTCTGTAATTAGTTGTTGGTAGGTCTGTATTATCCCATTCGTGTCCTCGGGCGAGACTACTTCTTGCCCCATGACGCTGCGAAGAGGGGCACGGAAACGATCGTATAGATCTAGAGGAACAATTGGTTCCGGAAGTTGGTTTAGATAGCGCCGAAGCACATTTGCTGCGTCATGAACGGTGTATCCATCCCAGTCAAGGCCCTTCCCATAGCGGTCAGGTGCGTCGAAAATCGCGCGCAATTCCTTGATACGCTTTTCCGAGCCACTCATGCGGAAAATGCCCTCAACATTGGTGGCTAAATCACAATCAGCCATGAATACAAAAGTTGCAGGGGAATAAACCAACCTTTCTCCTTCAAGTATACACCGCACTTCGCCACAACTATAGGCACATATCCGTAAATGTAGCTGTTCCCTTCTGCATCTACCAAGGATATCGCAACGTTCGCATATGTAATACTTTGTCGCAGAGGTACGCCAAAAATGCCAGCCGGTTGTTCTGTTTCATGTGATTAGTTAAATGCCTTATTTATAAGAATACACGGGACGCGCAAGGAGCCGCGCTGTAACTGTACAAGGCGCCGCGGGAAAATTGTCTCGCTGCCACTTGGGAGAGCTTGCGCGCGCCGTAATGAGGCGCAGGACAAGCTGAGGGAGAATGGGAGGTTGAGGCTGACACGGCTGGTGTGTGTGTACCTTGAGTCTCATGGTTCTTCTGGCTCTTGAATCCCTTCCACCATGACTTGAGGTCTCTCTTCGTTGGGGGCGAGGCTGCTGGCGGAGAAGGGGCGCTCTGATGTGTGAGTGGGAAGTGTCGGAGCAGCTTAGGGTGAGGCTGTGAGTTTGGCTGCTGGCCCGACTGCGCGCTGTGGCCGGAGGACATGGCGGCGTTTGCTCAAGCTTTGCAGTGAGCAAGAGCTAAGAGCCAAACTACTACAATCGCTCGCAATTATGAAGAGGATATCGAATGTTGATGTGTGGTTGGTTTGGAGCTGTCGCAAATTGAAACTTGGCGCCGCTTAAATCTGACCGCCTGTATGGATCTTGAACATGCGGGACTGTGTCGCTTGGTGGGTAGATGGTTTAATTCTTGGATTCAGAGTCGCGCGATAAGGCAGAAGGTCGTCCCCCCAAGATTGCGAGGTGTAGAGTGAGTGTTTGCGGGGTGGAGAGTCAGTGTCGCGTTTTCCGTCTGCCGTTGGCGTGGGGTCGGGGTGTATGCGACAAGGCGGGAAAGGTTCAAATTAGAGACTGGTTGGGTCGCCGCTGGGTATAGAGTAAGTAGCTGTCGGCGTAAATGGTATGAGACGCTTTCAAGTGTCGAAAATGATTGTAGGTATTGGATAGAAAAGAATGGTATCCCTATTTGTGATTGCGGCTATTTGGGGAGAAGTGGAGGAGTAGACGCTGTGGGATAGAAGTTCCAGCCGCTACAGAACTCTTAACCGGATTGGGCGGCTAGAGAGAGACCGGTGGGTGGTAGGCGGGTGGTGCTGTTGTTTGGTGTACCGTACCTTAAAAAACGGGCTTTACCGCTTGGGATCAAAGTAGAACGACGATAGAAAGAGTACAGCTAAACTGCGAAACCGGGGAGGAGGCAAATATGGATATAGATAACAATATCAAAAACTAGAAACTCATAAGATCGAGCTTAATTATGCTAGGTTACATCTATACATATATATATATATACTGTGCAATAAATGCCTCTGTAAGATGACGCCCAAAGATTAATATAGCACGGCGGCAGAGTTACATTTACCTGCTTGCTTGCCCGCTCAATCAAGCTATGTGCCGTCTATAGAGATTGTACTCCTATCAGAACATCCCAGTTACCGAACGGTATCTATAAATACATATATAAATAGAAGTATAAATACATGGCCACGCATTTAATATCCATTTCGAGGGGATTTGTACCTCTTCGGCCTCTTCTGTAGGGACCGCTTTGAGGGGAAGTGTGTTGTGCTTTGTGGCGGGGTCAACGCAGGCAGACGTGATAACAAGGCAAGCGCAGCTGCAACTGGACGCCAAGGCGAGAGAGGAAAGGATATGAAACACGGAAACACGAACTCGTCTGATGTGCACTGCATGAAAGCAGCATCATGGTGCAGAATATGAAGAATTTGGAGAAATATGCAGCTTCTGGGAGGAGCGGTAACCAATAATACTGCGTATAAAAATGAGTATGCTGGTGTAATTATATCCCTTTCCCCGTCAGATAGAGTATCAGAGGAGGAGAGTTTAGAGTACTCCATACTGGTTGATGTCTTAGTTACTGCCTAACTTTCTGCCTTAATTTCTGCCTTAACTTGCTGCCTTAACTTGCTGTCTGAATGTCAGCCTTAGGACCTGAAGCCGGAGACGGACATACCTATTTCCTCTCCAGCCCTCCCATTGGCTCCCTTCGCGAGTCCAAAGAGAGAGTGCAACTCAAAATGTCCCAACGCTAGCCATGGTACGTACCGCTAACTCAGCGACGCTAAACTCAAGGAACTACGAACGTTCAAGCTTCACAGGATTTATATCACCAAACAAGCTCACACTACCATCTATAACCATCCTTGACCACGAACCCTTCACACCTACCAACATAATACCCTCTACCAATACAGCAATATGGACGGGTAAGCAGTTCACCCAGCCTACTACTTACTCACTCAATCGATGCCCTCGGGCAGACGAGGGCCAGAAAATTACATAGCCGATTCTAACACCCTCTCTCTCCCGCAGACTCGGACTCAATGCCTCGGAGCAGCGCGAATTCCAGGCGCGCATGGAGCGCAAGCAGATGAAGGAGTTCATGAACGTATGTCTACCCCCATCTCCCTCTCGCATCCCCAAGCCACCTCCAACCGGACCACATCAGAGCACAGATATCACCAACCATCCATCGAATCGTCACCAATACAACTACTAACATACCACCCACAGATGTTCTCCGGCCTCGTCGACCGCTGCTTCGACTCCTGCATCGACGACTTCACCACCAAGTCCCTCATCTCGCGCGAGTCGGGCTGCGTCAACCGCTGCGTGCAGAAGTTCATGGCTGGGAGCGAGAGGATAGGACAGCGCTTCTCGGAGCAGCAGGCGCAGATGATGAACGCCCCTAAATAAGCGCCATATATTGGCCCTGGGGAAGACGAGGGATAATGTACGATAGATGTGTGATGTGATGGGGGTGTTTGTTCCGCATATAGATGGGCTGGGATGCCAGATGAGATGTAGGAACACGGGAATGGGATGGGGTGCTGGGGTTTGATGGGTTGCGAAGTAAAAAGCACCCGGAGAAGTCGGGTGTCCGATGGGTTGTAGGATAGATATACGTAGAAGTATAAAACTCTATTTCACGGCCTGAAGGTGCATATAGATGTGCAGTCACTCGGGAGCGGAAAATATACATGCGGGTATTGCGAAGTGTATCATACAATATGTGGTATTAATCTATATTTCCTGCCCATATCCATATATTCATAGCCTTGTGAAAGAGCTCCTATATCCTTAAGACGCCAACAATCCACCTCCCTATATCCAATCCCCTTTTAGAGCACCGTTGATCTACAACCCCCCCATAGCCCCCGGCGCATCCAGCACCAGACCCTAAATCCTCAACCCCTTAACACACAACCAAAACACCACCGGCACAACCACATTATCATTCCCCCCCGTCAACACCGCCTCAGTCGTACTCGCCATCCCGGCCGCCAACACCGCCTTCCCCAGCGTCCTCACCCACGAATCCCCCTCCGCCGCCCCATCTTCCCACCCACCAACCCTCAACCAAACTTTCGCCGCCATCAACGCTACCGTCACCGCAACCGCGAAAGCAAAACTGCCTTCTAAACTCTTGCCACCAGGCCACAGCCACTTGCGCCGCCCGTAGCGCCGCCCGATGAGCGATGCGGCTGCGTCGCCCATCCCGACGCAGATTACGCCGGATACCATACTCACATCCCGCGTTGGGACTTCCCATCCACCATCGTCTCGCGTGACGGCGCCGAGGCTGAGCCAGAGTGGCACCGCGCAGCCGATTAGGAGGAAGATGTGGCTTATCACCACTGGCCCGCGCAGGTCTCTTCCGTCCACATAGGGCGTCAGGAAATAAGCGATTGGTTTGCTAAGCGGAGGTAACTGCGTAGCGCGGAAAAGATCGAGGAGGAGGAAGACAGCGAGGATGAGTGAGAGCGCCAGGGCGGCGAAGGTGGAGTCGACAAAAGTGGCGGGTAAGAGCATAGCGACCATCATGAAGTGGAAGACTTTCCTGCGGGTGTCGACCTCGACGGTGGAGGAGAGGTTGATGACAATTGTGAGGCCGAGGATTATGATGCCCAGCCAGTAGGCGGAGATGAGGAGGCGGGTGTTGGCGAGGCCGATGTTGGAGCGGAGGTGGGAGATCCAGGGGCCGTGGAAGTATGTTACCGGGACGGCTGGGAGGTGTTCGGGGACGGGGATCCAGTGGTCGAGGTTTAGGGTGAGAACTTGCATCCGGAGCCAGGGGTAGTTTCCGAACATGTATGCTAGCGCCCAGCCGATGGGTTCAGCACCAGATAAGGCGACATTCCCGACGTACGTGCGGATTCCTGCGAAGATGATGAGGATCACGCAGAGGTAGACATAAGCGGCATATAAGCCCTTGCGAATCGTCGCCTGTGCCACGGTGAGATTGTAGAAGCCTTGGAGGCTAGATGACGCTGAGCGCCTCTTTCGACCTGATGCGGTGAGACCGCTCTGGCGTTTAGGTGAACGAATCGATGGGAACGTGTTTCTTCGATTCTTTTCCCGATTTGTCACATCGGCCAGAGCTCCGTCAAAACGGGATGCGAACTCTTCTTCTGGTTCCTCAGATACCGCAGATATTGAGCCCTTCTCAAATTGAACCGTATTGGACTTCGTCAGGTTCGTCTTCAGTCGCATTGGCCTGACTCTCTGTACTGCCGAAGAAACATCGTCCTCACTGTCCAGCGTAAGGGGCCGATCAAAGTGCAGAATTTCGCTCAGCTTGCCCAGAGGTTCCTTTAAAATCGACTTTGATGTTGATTTTATCGGTCGTTGCAGGGCGTTTCCACTCCGCTTAAATCTCCATCTTGGAATTCTTTCCAACGCAATCACCCATCTAAGGGCGAAGCCACAAGTTATGAGTAACGACAGCCCTCCGCCCCACATGAGAGCTTGCAAGATCACCATTTGCGGTGACGTTGACAGTAGCAATATATTAATAAGTGAAATAGAAAGAAGCTGCAGCTCAGTTTCCAACAAGCTAGTCGTTGTTAAATATCTCAGCACCAAGCAGGTGGCTTGATGTAAGGGGCATATCAAAACAAGGATCTCTGGACTGATATTATTCTCAGGAAGCAGGCTTTTATCTTGAAGAAGATTCGGTTGCGACTGCCAAGCAAAAAGGGGTATACAAGACAAAAACCAACGTAATGAAGCAACATCTTCGCCCTTAGCAAAAGAAGGCAGCAACTCGGGCATAAGTGATGAAATGCCGAGGATTATATTAGGGAGAACTATCCCCTGGTTCGAAAAGGATAGGAGAGTGGTAACAAAATTCGTGAGTAAGGAGGGGTAGAGAAGCGGAGCTGGGTCGAAAGTCGCCGGGATACGAATTGATGGCCACTTCTTGGAAGAATTTTGAGACGCCAAATAATAGGATAGTCGGATAGGGTAGAGCACCATTAATGACCCCATAATGGCGGCCTGGTACGTAAACTCTGGAACGGAATTAGTGTCTGCCAATTAATGATCGTCATGCACATACCTTTCTCCCACAGAGAAGCAGTAACTCTCCCGTTTCCGGAATATACTATTTGTCCCAGGCCAAGTAAAAGAACGACCTCCAAAACCCGCCGTAGAACCTCTGTCTTCCTCGTTGCCCTGAACTTCTCCCATGCTTCCCGAGCACGCCGTTCCTCGTCATTTTTAAGTGTCTTCAAGGCATCAGATATGTATTCTTGTTGCCGCGCGGATTGTTGGAGGTCAACCACAGATAACGCGGGACTTGGTGATGTTGAGCTCGATCTCTCGAGGCCTCGTAAGCCCTTCCGCGGCCGTGAGCGGGGTGCGGGTAATCCGAGGAGGAAGTGCTCATCGTCTGCTTCTGTCCCGCTGTCGCTGTCGGTGCTGTGTCTATATAGGTCCTCGGAATGAAGTATCGGGCCATCGATTGCAAAGCTTTCTGAGCTGGATGTAGGGCGGGGGGATTGGTCTCGTGAGGAAGTGGTGCTCAGGTTGTGCCTGGCGGGCCGGAGTTCGGGATTATGTCGATGATAGGGATGTGGTGATCGCGACAACGCCCTCAGGGCATTTTTATCTTGTGGCGCGGAATTGGCAATGGAAAGCGATTCTCGATTCCATCGTTCAGACATTGCCGGCGGCCCAATGTGCCACTTCTTGCGTTGGAGACGAGGGAGGACGTCATCTATCGGCTTATCTTTGGAGCACCGGGCTTGACAACATAGCTCTGTGGTGTCGTTTGGTACTCTGGCGGTCGCAAATTATCATAGGTAAAGCGAGTGAAAGGTCAATAAATGAAGAAATTTAAAACTGCCGCCCTATTCACATGCAAATGTTGCCGGCGAAGCTCGTATTTACAAAAACGGCAACGTATCCAAGGTATGGTACGTACTCCTTTTGAGGCTCCTTATCGTTTGGATAACGGTTCAGGAGGAACCGTTTGCGGGTGTTACCGAAGCAAGTTTAGTTGGACCTGGTCCCCTTCACCAGTTATATTTTGTAGCAGGGAAATAATATCGTAGCATTGCCATGAGTAGTTGTAAATATATTTTAATTATATCAATGAGCTCTCCAACTTGGAGAAGCGGCTCATCCGCCGATCCCAAAACGTTCCAGACCAGATCTCTATAAAGGTTAAGAAAATATGAAAAATGTTCGGAGTCGTCGACAGCAATAGTTGTTCGGTCACAAGTAACTGCAAAGATTCGTCGTCTCCAAAAATCATCTAGCACGTACATATGACCGATCGACCAGTTGGTAATACCTGGCCGATGGTTGATTTAGTCGTGCTTACCATGAAGAAGAAGAAACCTAGATCAGCGAGAGAATTTAGAATTTGTATGAAAATCCCAGTCACGTGCTATTGATCCCGTTTCCACGATCAACCGCGCTAACAGTTTTTCGCTTAATGCTCATATAAGAAATTCTCCTCCGTCTGTAAATTCTCTATTCTCTACTGACAATGTCACAATCAACAAGGGAAGTTCGACTTCCTCGCCATATCTAAAGGAACGGATCCTGATGCAAACCGCCTCTCATGAAACCGTTCCTGGGATACTGGTAAGTATGACGCCAAATGTCGTCTTTGCCTTCTAATGGCAAAGCCAAGGACATGCGGCTGAGCCAAGACTGGCCGAATTTTTTCCTTTTGTATGAACACAAACCACATATTGCCTACCTCTTATCCTTTTCATGGACATGAGCGTCACTTATTTAAATATCGTTCGTGGAATAAAGAACAAAGGGCCTAGACAGCCCGTCCCATCCACCCTGTTGGCGTAGACCAGTGCGCCAGGAGGACTAATCAGGACAAACAAACTATCCAATAGCATATATATTCTGTATTATAAATTACTCTGCATGATCATCACGTACATTTCTCGTCCAGAAACTGCACTGCCTGCAACCTTTTCCACCATTCGTTACGTACTCGTCGTGCAATATAGGCTGGCAAGAGGCATATTCAAAATGCTACTCCGGTCATTCGAACTCGGCCAAAAAAGGATTGGCCAGCCTGTCGTAAGCTGTCCATGAGTTGAATTCGTGGGGGTTTTATAGCCATAAACTTATGAAGCCTAGACCGAGGCATAGAAACCTATCAATGCACCTACATTCAAACCGCCCTGCGGTCTCCACTGGTGGATCCGGATGCGGCATTGTGCATCCGTATAGCCCTTATCATTTCGTAATGTGTTTGCAATGCATCAGAGGTGCAGATGAGGCGAACAGCGTCGTCGACGATTCAGGATCCTCAGCCCCTTTGAGATAGACAGTATGAACTTTCGGTCACAAAGCCTCAGTCAGTTTGTTTATCGAGATTTAATTAGGGTATGGGCGATCTCTAAAAGCGTACAAAAAGACACACACACATACTGTAGCCAATGGATAAACTCGCCTTCCAGTCTCATCATGTGCAACTTGCTCCTTTCAGCAAAATCTCCATCCGTGGATCAACCCCGGTACATATTGCTAAACAGAACGGCCAACACAAAGCCCAATACTCCAAGCGCCTTCAACGCGTTTCATAAACTGCTACTCCAATAACACCTCCACTGGATGGAACCGTAGCCTTGGGGATATCGGCGTAGCAAAATGGCTCCTGCATGGTCCTGCTCATCGGGAATGAGAGCACTGTGGTCACTGTGGCGGGTGACCCTTCCAGCAAGTGTCCACTAAATCCAAGGCTGGATGCCAAATTTAAACATGGTCCTGATGGATTTCAATTCGAAAGGTTCCAATTATCAACGGTAGCGGCTGCTATGGCTCCTCTCCTGGATTTGTTTCTCCGTGGCAACATATAACTGGTCCAAATAACACATCGAGTCCGCATCTCGCAGTAATTTGGCCACCTGGATTCCGGCTGAGATTAATTGCAAGATGTTCCGGTCATCCTTTAATGGTCTGGACTGGTTCCTGGCGGCATGCCTCATCTCCAGGGAGTTCTCCAGGATAGTGACAAATTGCTTGATCTGGCCGTTATATAAAACGCGAGCCGGAATGCGACGCTTGGTAGCAAGACGCTTCAAGAGGTATACCCATTCAGTCCACTCACGATCCTCTGGGCGCTCCACGGGTCGCATCTTGGAGTCTATGGGAATGGGAAACTCGTATTTGGCAACAAAATCATACGCACAACGCGAGAGGCGCTCATTAACCCGGGTAAGAATAATGTCCTGTTCCTGGACTACCAGGTTGGTAGGAAGATGTGGTAGATCTCTGTCTTGCTCAAGATATCCTGATGGAGGACGGGGTAGAAGCTGGTGGGGCCCATCAAACTCATCCCGGTTGGAAGGGCGCCTTTGTGGATGAACTCGGTCCGTGTTGGGAGGCCCACTCAAAGGCCGCCCTGAAGCTTCAAGTGCCGGGTCGGTTGCAGCAGGTGAGCCGTGGTAGTTAGTGATGATGTACTCCGGTGTTATTCGCCCACCTGCTTCCCGCGGTGGAGATGTACGGTTGCTGTAGGACCCGTAGTTTTGAGCGGCTCCATTTCCATAAGGGGCAGATATAGGCTCCTTCTGGTATCCGTTGGGTGAGTAGATAGGTTCTGATCGATCCATGGGATCGCTAGGTGCCATGACGGAGGTTGGACTGTAAGCGGAGGTCACCGAGTTTGAAACGTATGTGATGCTTGGGGATATAGTTCAGTAAGACTCTTTGTCTTGGGATTCAAAACAAATACCTTGAGGAGGGATAGTATGAAGTTGCTGGAGGTGGTGCTCGCCCGCTTCCATGGCCATCACTTGACCCTTGTCAGCTAGTGATCTCAATACTATCTATGAAGTCTCGTACCTTCGGGGAACATCATTAGGACCAGTCGTTATCGGACTGTAATCCATATAGTCCGGCTGGACATTTCTCACGGAAGAAGAAAACATCATGGCGAATGAGAGATCCAACCGAATAGGGAGTCAGACAGAGAAATTGGCAAAGGTACCACCAACGCTGTGGTTTGCAGATAGGTATACCAGTGAAGTGAAATATCCGGACCTTGGGCTCGTAATAAGGAAAGTTGATACCAGCAACTCGACATCCAGGTGGGTCGGTGAGTATAAGCAAAGGCCCAGGCTTGGAAATGTAGTCTTGACTGCAACAGAACAGCTTGGGACAACGTGCTTTTGGTGAGGTATTTGATGGGAGGGGGAGACCGAGAAACATAAATACCCATTCTCGCAATTATGATGGGGCGGTCAGCGCTCCTACCATGACGCCGCATGGTAATTGCGATAGAAATTAGGCCACCACTGGCCTAACATCGTTGCTGGAACTATAGCCCTGTAAAACCTGCTTGGGGTTTGGCAAACAGCGATCCTTCACTGGCCTCACTGAAGCCGGGCGCGCAAACGATTCGGAAACAGGGCAACCTCTTGTGGAATCGACCGGGAGCTGCGGGCCACTACGAACCAGCGTATTAAACATGGCATTCAACGTCAGGGTGTCCACGGCAGCCCGCAATGACCTTCGCTAGGCTCGTCTCATACCACGCAATTAGCCCATTTGCTACGCCAGAGTCGACTGACTTGAGGCCCGAATCGATTCGGCGCGCCAGGCCACTAGGGCCCCTTAGGCTGCGTTGGGCAGACGTGGTTGTGCAGTGAGAAATTTTGCCATGACGATTGGAGAGAACAGGGATGTTTAGAGAAACATCGCCCAAGAGACGTGGAAACTCGAGAGTAGTTTAAGTTACATTGAGATGCGACCTACATGTTGTCACCTCTACCGACCCAGTTGATGCCCTTGGTGGCAGCAAAGCCGGGCGTTGTGCGAGCATTGGGCATGAATCCAGACCTCCTTGGGCATGGCTTAGCTCATGCCTTGCTGCCCACCTTGTTGAGAATGGATTCGCTGTCTTGGCCACCGATTTTGATGCAAAACTAGTCTGACATACGAGGAGAAGACGCCTTAAAGTAGTTGGCTATTGTCCGCAAAATGATCTGTCGAATAGGGTGGTTGAGAGAATGAAGTTCGTTTACTGCTCAGCGGTTTCTTCTCATCAGTATCAGGTCACGTGATATCCACGACCTTTGAGGCCCCACAGGTCAGCCTTCATGGGCCTTTCTTCCGCTGCCACGTCTCTTCTTCTGGCATGATATCAACATGTCGCATGGACCGAAAAGGGACGAGTCATGCATCTCCGGACTCTGTGGTACATTTCAGGGCGTCGTCAGCATGGCAAACACGATATCCGACATGGAGGAATAGGTCCGGTTAACTCTAAATTAAAAGTGTCAATCAGCTGCAGCTATTCCTTATGGTAAACTTCGGTGCAAGATGATTACCTTATGGCCACTTGATTTCGGTGTTATCACGTGTTAGTTTTAACCTTCTAGAGTTTACTGACATGTTGGGACGATGCGCCCATTTTTGGGGAAATATAATGCCTCGGCACGCTTCTCCACATACCCCACACTTTCTGTATCCGCAACCGAGCTTCATGAAGCCACCCCCGGACATTCAGATCAAGCGCAAGCGCTTATATAGAGGATACCTTTGTAAATCATGAGTTTTTGAGAATAATACCCTTCATCTACCAAGCCATTCAATCTACCAATCATCCACGAAGCACCTCCTCATCATGGCTCCAATCACCACACCCCTCACCACCCTCCTGGGCATCCAACACCCGATCCTGCTCGCCGGCATGGCGCGCACATCGGGTGGGCCCCTGGCAGCTGCCGTCTCCAACGCCGGTGGCATTGGCTGCATCGGCGGTCTAGGCTACACCCCCGACCAGCTCCGCGAGATCATTCACGAGCTCAAGGAAAACCTCACCTCCAAAGACCTCCCCTTCGGCGTCGACCTCGCTCTCCCCAAGGTCGGCGACGGCGCGCGCAAGACCAACCACGATTACACCCACGGCCAGCTGGACGAGCTGATCACCGTCACGATCGAGGAGGGCGCAAAGCTGTTCATCAGCGCTGTTGGAATCCCGCCGCCACATGTGATTAAGCGTCTCCACAATGCTGGTATCGTTATCATGAACATGGTTGGCGCGCCGAAGCACGCAAAGTACGCTCTCGATGCTGGCGTCGATATCGTATGCGCACAGGGAGGCGAGGGTGGCGGACACACTGGCAACATCCCCAACTCGGTGTTGATCCCGGCTGTTGTGGATGTTGCGCGCCAGTACAGGCCGAAGCTTCTTAAGGGCCAGACCGCATTGGTCGTCGCTGCAGGTGGTATCTACAACGGACGTAGTTTGGCGTCGAGTTTGATGCAGGGCGCTGCTGGCGTTTGGGTGGGAACTCGCTTTGTTGCGGCGACTGAGGCCGGATGCAGTGAGCAACACAAGGAGGCCGTTGTGTCTGCTGGTTTTGATGATACCCTGAGGACCCTGGTGGTCAGTGGACGCCCGTTGAGAGTCAAGATGAACGATTATATTGCGAAGTGGGAGGCACAGCCCGAGAAGATCAAGGAGCTGACGGAGAGCGGTGTTGTCCCTATCCAAAAGGACTTCGACGATGGAGTGGATGTCGACATTCCTTTCTTGATGGGCTCGGTTTCCGGAGCTATTAATGATATTAAGCCGGCCGGAGATATTGTGAAGGAGATGGTATCTGAGGCTGCTGACATGCTGAAGCTGGGTGGGACGTATCTCAACGGCGGTAAGCAGAGCAGGTTGTGAAGAGTGTCACAGATGAGGCGCATCGGTTCTTGCTAATGTTAGCATGTCAACCAGGTATGAGTACAGTAAGGTCTAGATTTGATATCCGCTAGTAACAATGTATATACAACTATATTTATCCCAATTACCCAGCATGGCGAGCACTTCGCATGCACGTATAACGCCTGACACCTTCCCTTGTTCCCTAATACACCTTGCTAGCCCCTCTCAAATCATGCTCCAAGCCCAAAAGCAAATAATGATTCCCTAAAACCGAGGTAATCTCGCTGGCACAAAATCCGGTTCTGCAGTTTCCTCAGAGTCAGATTTAGCTTCGTTTGGAGAGCCATTCGTGAGTCCATTCGTGATGGCAGGTTCTGAGTTGGGCTTTGCATTGACCTCTTCATCGTTTGCTGTTTTAGGTGATAGGTGGTCTTCGGAATTGCGAGTATGGAGGCTCTGGCGCGTGGGCGTCCCCAACCCTGAACGGAGCTCGCCACTGCCCAGCCCTCGCTCTGAAGCTAACTTAAGAGCAGCCTCGCGTTTTGACAGCAGTTCAGCCTCTTCTTGTTGCCGGAGCCGCTCCTCTTCCTGTTGCAACTCAGATAGAGGTGGTATGTTGCTGTCCTCCCCACTCAGTCCACCGGAGTGTTGCGCCGCTAGCTCGTCTGGTTTAGAACCTAGTCCGCGGAGTGACTGGTTCGAGGAATGCGATGTTCCCGAGAGTGCCCTCGACATTGCCGCTGATCGCTCACGGCTCTTTCCTTTACTGCTGTTTCTTGTTTTTCCGCTGCTGTGGTCCTCCAAGGTGGTGACGGTACCGCGGCGACCAAGGGTGGTCGCAAATTCGTCGCTCAGTGGAACAGCATCGTCTTCTCCATCACTAGGGAAGAGGTCACCCCTTGACCTAAACGAGTCTGAAGTGTCTCCTGACGCAGTGGTAGAGCTTCTCGGCCGCGTCTTTCTGATATTTAGATCTCCAGCGTCGCTGTCATCACTATGGTCATCGTCTATAAGAGGCTCTGCCTCAGCTTCATCTCCAAGCTCTGCCCTATGCGCGCCGGGGTGATCCTGCAAGTCGGCTGCGCTTGGCTTGTATCTTAGCGTTCCACCAAACTTAAATGGGAGACGTTGTAAGAATCCAAGGGCACTAGTACTCGGGATAATTGTCGGATCTGGCAAGCCATCGAGTGTCCCCCTCCGTTTTGGGGTGCGCCTTGTCCCGTAACTCATTTTCCTCTTCCTTCCTGATGGCTGTTCGTCTGGCCCATGGCTATTTGACCCGCTTCCTGCCAGCAACCTGTCCAGCTCATCATTCCCCCATCCTAGAAGTCCACCACTAGCCCCCGCCTCCTCATCATCCCAATCATCGTAGAAGTCGAAGCTATACTCTGCGCTGCCTCTAGCTCGGTCGCGCTCGCGTACCCGCCTCGCCCTCTCTTCGCGATCGGGGAAGCATTGTGTCGTGCAGTGTTCGACGCTCTCTCCCATCGACGCAAAGCATGGATTGATGTAATCGTGCACAAATGACCATATTCCAGCCGCCGCAGTCTCCGTCGCGGTCTCAGCATTCTGCGAAATGTTGTTCCACGTCTGGCGGATCCGGGGATCTTCGAGGAGGGGAGCCATTGTAGGTGCCGAGGGGACAGGTGATCATTCCATGAGTGGAGTAAAAGTAATTGCTGTTACTATCGAATAGCAACTACAGTACAGCGGTATTCTTGAATCAATTGCTGTTATCATCGGCATTCTGTGCTTGTTGCGTAACCGCTTTGCGGGATGATGGGCTAAGAGCTGTCGTCCGCTATTAGCCTTGTACACGTGACGTCAGCCCACTGTAGCGCATACAAACCGAGGCTAAGGCAGCCCCCACATTAGCGAGACCCCTGGAGCTTTTCTGTTGAACCCTCAATGACGCAAGTGAGGCTTTGTACGACAGGAGGCACGGAGAGTATGCGCGATAGCGTGCCTCATTGGCGTTGTGGTTACATCTTCTTATCACGGGAACTGAGTATCATGTTGTGCCGTAAATCCTGTCTCAGGGGATTCCGGCCCAACATCGCATCAGAACTTCACGCACGAAGAGACGATTGGCTGCCAACATATATAATTTGCCTTCACACGGTGTCGACAGCAGAACCTAGGTAATAGTACTAAATAATACACGCATCAATGCTTGACACCATTGGCCGTAGAGCCATTGGTTGTCGCCTGCGGCGGAGGCGGCGGAGGGGGGACCGGGCCAAAAGGTTGAGGCGCCTCTGGGTGCAGCTCTTCCTCTGTGTCCTCATCGTATTCCCCCTCTTCACTACCTTCCTCCTCATCTTCGTCTTCGTACTCATACTCGCTTTCCGTTCCTTCTGGATCGCCTTCGCCCTCGGCATAGCTCCCTTCTACAGCCCCCTCCATCATGCCAGCCATGCCTTGAGCCAAACCCCTACCTTGTTTCTGCATCTGGTTGATGATGTCGGTTAACTTCTCGTTCTTTTTACGGAGAGTCTGCAGTTCGCGAGTTGTCTTAGTTCGCTCTTCCGCCATCTCAATAATATTGCGATTAGTTAGGTCATGCTTGCGAGTCAGAGTCATGTTTTCCTTCTCGAGGCGTTTCGTTTTCTTGGACATCTCCTCCATTTCCATCCGGAAAGTCATGAACAGATCATTGCTATTGTTCAACGTGTCTTCGACCTATTAAATAGTCAGTATATCAACCTAACTAGGAAATTGGTGCCATGGGTAACGCACCTGCTTGAACTTGTCGACATAGATGTTGAGCTGGCTCCTTAGCTCAGACTCAGTCTTCGAGAACGTTAACACCTGCGTATTTAACGTCCTAGACCTAGCCATCTCCTGCTCAGCGGCTTTCCGTTCGCGCTCGTACCGTGCCATGTTGTACTGCACCTCGAGTTCTTTCGTTCGCATGAGTGAGTGAAAATGGAGCTCTCGAAGTTCGTACTGGTCGATGAGAGACTTAAAGCGTTGTCGAAATCTGTGGCACATATGAGCTTATAACCCCCCAGTATTCTGGATTCAACATACAGCTCGTCAACCTCGACGTTCACAACCTGGGCTTGAGGATGGTCTTTATCTTCTTGGTAGTCCTGTAATTGCCAAAGCATATCTTCATACTTATTGTCCCAGTCCTCATGATTGCGCTTTTCTGCATCTTGTAATGTCTTGTTCTCGCCCTGTAGAGAATGTCAGCTTCGAAGATCGTAGTCTCACACGTATGACATATACGGCGCCACCATTCGAACGGATTGCGCACCTTTAGGCGATTGTTCTCTCTCTGGAGCTCCCTGCAAAGTTTCTCCAGCTTTTCTCTCAGAGAGACATTCTTGCTCAGTTCGGTCCGGCTGTGGTCTTTCTCCTTTTGCAGCTGGTCTCCGCGCTTCTTGTTCTTCAAGTTGTCCCGCTCTAGGCGCTTCATCTCCGCGAATAAGTCGGCGCATCGTTTCTGAAGAGCCTCGATTTTCTGGATGTCATCGAGTTTTGACGTCTGGTTGTTCAGCTCTCGACTGGCCTTCTTAACCTCCCGTTCTGTAATGGAGCGTGTTAGCAAGAGAACGCAAAATATAGAAGAAATCCAACTGGTAGCGCTTTCTGGACAACACTGCGTGCTGTTTGCCTCATACTATGCGCCTGCGTCCCCAAACAATCCGACGGTGTCGGTGTCGGTGAAGCGCGGGAGGCAAATCGTGCATTGCGGGCCTTCCAGCAGCATAACAGTGTAGATAACTTGACGCACCTATTTCTGCCTCTTGATCTTTCTCTCCTGCAGCATCTAGTTCGAGTTGCGATATCTTGGCAGCAATAAGCTTCGAGGCCTCGTTTGGATCCGTGGTCTTCTTCATTTTTCCTTTCTTCGACGCATTCGATAGTCCTGCTGGATTGGGGGCTGTCGAATGGTCATGCACATGGCTGTGATGACCGTTCACAGCTGATGCATCGCCGTGCAGATGGGCACCTGCGCTTAAGGACGAAGTTCGAGGAAGAGGGGCGGACGTTGGGATCGAGGTTGTAGTCGACATCCCGGTTCGAGGGACTCGATGCAGCACAGGAGCATGAGATGTAATTTTCCTGCAAGATGCAATGCTCGTAATAGCCAGTATTGACGTCGCCGAGTAAGATTATATCGAGCAGGCTGCACTGTTTGCACTAGACGACTCCAGACACGCCTGGAGTTTGGAAATTGGTAGATAGGTACGAGACAGTCTACGAGTACTCGAGTACACAGTCTTTCTGTCTCGGTTAGGCCGGTGCTTCAACAGGCCAAACAAGTCTCGTGACTGTTTACTTGTTACAGTCTGGCATCAATATGGCACATTTAGCTAATCTACAAATATTGGGTACAGATAATTTGAATCTGCGCAGTTATATTAGATGTAACGGATTATTTTGTTTTGATATTGGGATATCCCTTTTGGAATGCGTGGCAGGCCTCGACATGAACAACTTATTAGCGGCGTTTGAGGTGACCACTCACAAGCGCGTATGGCAATATCCGTTACCCAGATAAAAATGTCCGGAAGAGCCTCAACTTCCCCATACTGCACGTACATATCGACATTGCAGCTTTTTCGTTGAAAGAGCCGCAAACATGCTACGAAATGCATCCAACGTCGTCCGGAAGGCGGTTACTGAGCTGGCTCAGCTTCCTAAACCCGGAGAGCAGATCCATGGCTTTACTCTCCTCCGCGCCAAACATATCCCGGAGCTGGAGTTGACAGCCTTGCACCTGCAACACGACAAGACCGGAGCAGACTATCTCCACGTTGCGCGCGACGACAAAAACAATGTCTTCTCTATCGGATTCAAGACGAACCCTCCGGATGACACCGGCGTGCCTCACATTCTGGAGCATACTACGCTTTGCGGGAGTGAGAAATACCCAATCCGTGACCCTTTCTTCAAGATGCTCCCCCGGACACTCTCGAATTTCATGAACGCCTTCACAGCATCGGATCACACCTTTTACCCCTTCTCAACAACAAACGAGCAGGACTTTAAGAACCTGATGTCGGTCTATCTGGACGCGACATTACATCCGTTATTAAAGAGGAGCGACTTCACACAAGAGGGATGGCGCATTGGTCCGGAGAACCCGCTGGCCGTTAAGGAGAAGTCAGAGGGCGCGGCAGAGGGCACGGCAGAAGGAAGCAACCTTGTTTTCAAGGGTGTTGTGTACAATGAGATGAAGGGCCAGATGTCAGATGCAGGATACCTTTACTATATCCGATTCCAGGACCACATATTTCCCGCCATCAACAACTCCGGCGGAGATCCACAGAAGATCACAGATCTGACATATGAGCAACTGAAGGATTTCCACGCCCAGCATTACCACCCTAGCAATGCGAAGCTCTTCACATACGGAGATATGCCTTTGGCTGACCATCTCCAAGAGGTCAATGCCCAACTGAGCGCTTTCGAGCGTATCAAGGACGACGCGGAAATAAGGAGGCCTATCGACCTTTCGGATGGACCAAAACATGTGGTTATGCCCGGCCCAATAGACCCAATGGTGGACAAGGATATGCAATACAAGACTTCGACATCGTGGTTGATGGGCGAGTCGACCAACATCGTCGAATCGTTTTCTCTCGGGATAATGTCCGCCCTGTTAATGGACGGCTACGGCTCGCCACTTTACAAGAATCTCATTGAGGCTGGGCTTGGCACGGAGTGGAGTCCAAATGCTGGGTTTGACAACTCAGGCCGCATTGGAATTTTCTCGATTGGTTTGACTGGCGTCAAGGAGGCAGATGTACCGAAGGTGAAGGAGGCCATTCACAAGACCTTCCAGGATGTACGAAAAACTGGGTTTGAGCAGAGCAAGATCGATGGGTATCTTCATCAACTAGAACTCACATTAAAGCATAAGACTGCGAGTTTCGGAATGGGTCTCATGCAAAGGATCAAGCCCAAGTGGTTCGAGGGTGTTGACCCCTTCGAGTCTCTCGCGTGGAACGATACCGTCGCTGCATTCCAAGCCGAACTAGCTAAGGGCCAGTATCTGGAAGGGCTATTGGAAAAGTACCTGCTCAACGATAAGACGTTGACATTTACAATGACGCCTTCCGCTACATACGGCGAGGAACTCGTATCCGAGGAGGCTGAGCGTCTCTCGCGCAAAATCGCAGAGGCGTCCAAAGCAGCTGGCAGCGAAGCCAAGGCTCGCGAACTGCTCGAGAAGCAGGAATTGGAGTTGCTGGAGGAGCAAGGCAAATCCAACACCCAGGATTTAAGCTGCTTGCCTAGTGTCCACGTTGCCGACATCCCTCGCCAGAAGGAATTCGTCAGCTTCTCGGAGAGAAATCTCCAGGGCGTGAAATTGCAACTGAGAGAAGCGCCAACGAATGGACTTACGTATTTCAAGGCCATCAACACCTTCGAGAATCTCCCCGAAGATTTGAGGCAATTGATCCCCCTGTTCACCGACGCCATCATGCGACTGGGTACCAAGGACATGTCAATGGAGCAAATCGAAGATCTCATCAAGCTCAAGACCGGCGGCGTCTCAACCGGATACCACACCTCCTCCTCCCCCCTAGACTTCCACTCCGCCTCCGAGGGCATGAGCTTCTCCGGCACAGCCCTCGACCGCAACGTCCCCGACATGTACCGCATCCTGCGCATGCTCATCCTCGAGACCAACTTCGACAGCCCCGAAGCCGAGTTACGCATCCGCCAGCTCCTCCGGGGATCCGCTGATGGCGTCGTAAACAATATCGCTTCCTCCGGCCACGCCTTCGCTCGCGGCGTCGCTGAAGCCGGACTCACCCCCGCAGCCCGCCTGCGCCAACAAGTCAGCGGCCTCTCGCAGGTCCAACTCATCACCTCCCTCGCCTCGCGCCCCGAGTCGCAGGGTCTGGCTGATATCATCGAAAAGCTGAAAGCGATCCAGCAACTCGCCCTCTCCGGCACCAGCACCTTCCGCACCTCCCTAATCTGCGGACCCGAGAGCGCCACCTCCAACGAGTCGGCACTACAATCCTTCCTCTCCTCCCTCCCCCAAAACACCGTTCCCACCACCACCAAACCCGCCCCGGTATTCGCGCGGAACACAAAAACATTCTACCCCTTACCGTACCAAGTCTACTACGGCGCCCTCGCCCTCCCAACAGTCTCCTACACCTCCCCCTCCGGCGCCCCGCTGCAGATCCTTGCCCAGCTGCTCACGCACAAGCATCTGCACCACGAGATCCGCGAGAAGGGTGGTGCGTATGGCGGCGGTGCTTACTCAAGGGGTCTGGATGGGATTTTCGGGTTCTACTCCTACCGTGACCCGAACCCGCTCAACACCATGTCTATAATGCGTGATGCGGGCAGATGGGCGACGGAGAGGGAGTGGACGGGACAAGATTTGGAGGAGGCGAAGTTATCGGTCTTTCAGAGTCTGGATGCGCCGGTGTCGATTAATCAGGAGGGGATGGATGGGTTTGTGTCTGGGGTGACTGAGGAGATGATTCAACAGCGCAGAGAGAGACTGCTGGATGTTACCAAGGAGGAGGTGAGGGAGGTGGCGCAGAAGTATATTGTTGAGAATCTTGAGAAGGAGGAGGCGAGGATGGTGTTTTTGGGGGAGAAGAAGGGGTGGGTGGATGGGAGCTGGGATGTGCAGAATATGGGTATTGCCCAGGAAGCCGCTGAGGTGGTGGAGGACGTGAAGGAGGCCAGTGCCTAAGAGGCATGATGTTGTAAGTTTTATGGGCGTGTTATGTATGATTCCCACTCCCCTCTGCTTTGATAGCGATGGATATAGACGGTATGGGCATTTCAGCGACATATATGTATAGATATGTACTTATATAATGTACGATTATTCTAACCGGGTGGTGGATGGCCCTGTCTTGATGAGACATCGAGAGAGAGAGGGGGTCATTTTGGCTTTTCCTGTGAGATGTGGGCAATGAGATGGACATACAAAAAGCGCTTCCGAACAGAACACACAACGTCTCCAGCTTCATATACTATAGCTTGGAGATCACGGCTTGGCGCAAGAATGAAACAACTCCCTCGAGGTAACCTGCTGTTGAAAGGCGGCGTGTGTTGCTGTTGAACGAGGGGGTCACGCTTTTTCAGACCTGTCTTTGCCGAGAGATGTGAAGACTGACTAAAGTGTTGAAGACATTCTATTTGTTATTTTATTATGTCATTTACCATATCTAGAAAATTGATATTGATACATTGTCCCCTCATCATTAGGAGAGTCGTCAGTTTCAAAAAGCCTAGATCAAATAAGATCGATCCCTCTCCCATGAAAATCGTCACATCCCTCCCTCCCATCATCATCCTCAGGTAAACCTTTCCAGATCCGTTCTAATCAGGAACAAACCAGAAGTGACTGGTGGTGGCAAATAAACTTGGTTCTGCCAAGTAAAACTTTTTCTATATACAGTACCACAGCATGCGCCACTTTTAGCTGCCGTAACCGCACACTCTTTACACGTCAATGACGCCACAACCCTGTCACTGCCACACACACCCCGCCAGATCAGATACATAGCGGAGTGCGCGAATGGTACTTCTGGGGAAAAGGGCGGTCTATCCGAGGGGGTGTAGTTGGTATGTAGATATCTTCTCCAGAGTCTGGGAATATCAGACTACACTATCAGCCGTCTTTTCAGTTGAGTGTTACATGGTTCGCGGTGTGCAACTCCCTCCCTCGGCTCGTGCCTGAGGAGACGGACGGGCAAATGATATCACAACAGCTCCTTGCATGACCACCACTGCATGTATGGAGGAGTGCGTGGCCAGCTGCAAAGGGGATCGATGGATCCAGAGGCCAGATGCAGGTGCGTGCTTTTTACAGCTTGTGTGTGGTTGCTGATCTGGGCTGTTTTGTGAGCGGGGAGGGGGAGGGAGAGGGGAGATATCAGCGGTGGCTGTGGGTTGAGTAGAGTACTGTAAGTGTTATGTGTGGACATACAGATGTGTTTAGCCCGTTATCTGGAGATGCGGGAGTTGTAGGGACCATCCTTCTGCATATTGTGGTGAGTGGTATATTAATAACGGGCGGTGCAGCATCTGTGTCTCATGTCAGCGGTATAGAGAGAGGTGAGGCATTTTGGAGATGTCCCTGAGGAGTAAACCCCACCTCCCTACTCCCCTCGCGTGCACCGTGTCTGCCGTATTATGCTACTCTACTACTGTATGTGTGTAGACCATAGTAGGTAAGTAGTAATTAAATGTAGATTATGTATGCAGAGTAGTAAATAAAGAGTAAAGCAGTAGAATACGTGTATGCGTGTCCACACCGCGGCTTCGGCTTGGTGGTGGTGTTTGGTAGACCGGAGTCTGGCCAGCCCCTCGATCCCGTAAACACTTTCTGCATGGAGACGGGATACAGGTTACTACGGAGGGAGCTACATGTGTTAGTAGAGAGAGAAAGAAGAACTGGATCGAATTATAGGGACTACGTAGGATCGCTCAGAGAGTTGAAGTTGTGGGTTTTATGGAGAGTTGAAGTGGGAACATGGGAAGATGGAACAAAAATGGCGGGGATGGTGTACAGGATGGATTGAAAAAAGTCGGATCGTCTGGCAAATAACGTGTCGTTGAATTGGGAGGTATGGAGAGTACATGCATGGGCTGGAGGTGTGTCGATGGGGTACCGTGGAACATGGTGGAATGTACATAGAGATGGAGGTACCTTGGAGTCACACCGATCCCACCGACGTGTACTCCGGATGCCATAGTAGTCCATAATCCATACTACATGGACACAAGCACACATACACGCATACTACTACATACATACACTTTTCTACGGAGCATTACAAACATATATTTGTACGGTCATATAATTCGATATATACTGGACTGTATACTGGACTGACTCTCTCTCTGGATCTTCTTTATATTGTCAATAGATGATTTGCCACTTTTATTAACAATCGGTACGTAACTTGGCCCCCATCATCGATTTCTTCCCGGCAGTAGGGCTGCTACGGACCCTGTAGTGGTACCTCGAGCTCTTTTTTGCCCTATCCACCTAAACTCACCCCTCCCCTCCCCCATCCCCTTCAAAACTCTGAGCGACTTTCCCCCAATTCCAAAAAATTCACTCTCCCTCTTTCTCTCTAACACAAAACCACAACACAGAAAAACGTGAGAGGCTGTTAACCCAACACACTACACGATCGCCTTTGGTCGGAATCAAAGGCACAAATTGATACCACGGATCATATCCCATCAACACCAATCGCCCGAGTACCAACTTTCAACAACACACCTCGCCCGACCCCGAGAACCCCACTGCTGAACGTCCTCGATCAACTTGAGCGGTTTCTTCTTGATCCCCCTCAAACCGACCCCATTCCGTCCCCGACCCTTCAGCTGCCGCATAGGACGGGTTTAGAGGTTCTTCCTCTCGCGGAGGAAGAGTCGAGCAGACCTCGTCAGATCGCTTCGGGATCAGATAGATACAGACCTCCTTAATAAACCTTTTCAGGAAGCCAACTGTAAGTGTTCTTGGCCCCAGATCCAATTCACAGCTATAATTTGCCCAATTTACTGACTTCAATCTGCAGAAACTCACCAAACCACTACCCCTTGGAACTTCTGAGGGTTATGGCACCTTCCGCTGTCACAACTACTGAAACAACATACAACTTTCATACAAAGTTTGAGGCAGCCCCTCACCTTGATCTCCATGGCGTCTCTTCTCCGAAGGGTCTAGTGGGCGATGCCCTCAAGAATAGGGTCGAGAATATTGATCACGAAACTTGCGAAGCTGGCGCGGAGGATGCCTTCTTCGTCGCTGACCTGGGCGATGTCTACAGGCAGCACATGAGATGGAAACTGAACCTTCCACGCGTCAAGCCCTTTTATGGTACGTTTCCAATTACTACCGTTAAAGTGAATTCAAGAAACTAACATTTGAAATAGCGGTCAAGTGCAACCCCGACCCCGAAATCGTCCGCCTCCTCGCCGAGCTCGGAACCGGCTTCGACTGTGCCTCCAAGGCCGAGATCGAGCAGATCCTCAAGATGGGCGTCGACCCCGCCCGCATCATCTACGCCCAGCCCTGCAAGACCAAGTCGTACGTGCGCTACGCCGCCGACAGCGGCGTCAAGAAGATGACCTTCGATAACACCGACGAGCTCTACAAGATCAAAAAGTTCTTCCCCGACGCCGAGCTCTTCCTCCGCATCATCACCGACGACGCCTCCAGCCTGTGCCGCTTCAGCATGAAGTTCGGAGCTTCTTTGGATACCACCGTCGAGCTCCTCACCCTCGCCAAGGAACTGGGCCTCAACGTCGTAGGCGTAAGCTTCCACGTCGGCTCCGGCGCCGGCGACCCCCTCGCCTTCCTCAAAGCCGTCCGCGACGCACGCACCGTCATGGACCAGGCCGCCACCCAGGGCTTCTCCCTTAAGACCGTCGATGTCGGCGGGGGTTTCTCGGGCGAGAATTTTGAGGCCATGGCTGCTGTCCTCCGCGAGGCGCTGGATGAGTATATCCCAGCCCACGTCAACGTCATCGCCGAGCCGGGACGCTACTACGTCTCCTCCGCCTTCACGCTCGCGTGTAACATCATCGCGCGCCGCACGGTGATCAACCCCGACACGGCTGAGAACAGCTACATGGTGTACCTCAACGACGGCGTCTACGGCAACTTCAGCAGCATCATGTTCGACCACCAGAACCCGATTGCCCAAGTCCTCCGCGCAGGCGACCGCTCCCTCCACGGCACTGCCGCTGCGCAGTCCGCTCCGGGGGGCACGGAGTACTCGATCTTCGGCCCGACGTGCGATGGGATCGATCACATCACAAAGAGCATCCGCTTTGAGCAGACCCTGGATGTGGGGGATTGGTTGTACTTTGAGGATATGGGCGCGTATACCAAGTGCTCTGCTACCCGCTTCAACGGCTTCACGGATGCCCATGAGGTTATTTATGTTTCCAGCGAGCCGGGGGCGAAGGCGCTGATGGGGATGAAATAAATGCTGGAGGTGATAGGGCGGGATAGACTCATGGTTCTCTATCTTTGGCTCTGAGCATGAATGATGGGGCTGGGGATCACAACAATCCTTTCTAGCCAGGGGTAAAAAGTTGCCTTTTTCGATTCGGATCAGGGGAAGATAAAGACCACGCCGTTGGTGGGTGGCTTATTGGAATTTCGCTTTTTTTGTTATTTTGTATCAGGAAGTCTATAGACGTTTCTGGCCATACATATAATTGAATATTTCTTTATTCTGCATTTACTTCGTGTGTCAGATGTGATTGTTTACGAGATAGCTCTCTTAAATTGGATGTGGCGCCATGTGACTTAAAGACTTGCTCTTGTAGTTTTAAATACCCCTATTGGACAGACACCACCTGTTGAGCACTTGGTTGGTAACGTCAGTAGTCCAATCCCCCGGGTAGTCAAGTGGGGATAATGGGCAGTGAGAGTGGATGATAGATATCCTCGTCAGTATAACAAGGAACGACTGACTCCAGGAGGAAAAACCAACAGTCCCCAGATGGAAGGAACGACCGTCTAACTGAAGAAGGAACGGTCCTTCCCTTTTGAGCCGGTCGTTCCTTCCTAGAGGTTATACATATTTTTTTGTTAGGGAAGGAACGACTGACAAACTAAGGAAGGAACGCTCCTTCCCTCTGAGCCGGTCGTTCCTTCCTAGGGACTTCTACATTTTTTATAAGGGAAGGAACGACCGGCTCAGAGGGAAGGAGCCGTCCTTCCTAACCTTGGACCTTATAGTTATTAAGGGAAGGAACGACCAACTAAGAGGGAAGGAACGTTCCTTCCTTCTTAGGGGGTTTGCATTTATTAGGGAAGGAACGACCGGGTAGAGAAGGAAGGAGCGACTGCTAGAGAGGGAAAGAACGTTCTTTCCTTCTTGGGGGTTTTCATTTCTAAGGAAAGAGCGACTGACTCTAGAGGGAAGGAGCGTTCCTTCCTTCCGCATACTAGATGAGGAAACCTAGCGTGGTTTCGGACGAATAGGAGATTGCTGCCTCGAACCAGCAGTCCACAGTAGACGCGGGCTCTGGCGCAGGTGGTTATGTTAAGTTACGACGAGCTTTTGAAGGTTAATGGCTAAGTTTGTTTGAGTTGGGGTGAGAGATTTTCTCTTTTTGGTTGTCTTTGAGGGGTCTTGGAAGTGCATGCATAGTAAAGGTGTTCTATTCAGCTCGTAACGTATATAGTTGCTGAGGTTGGAAGCCTTGTGGTGTGTTGGTTTCGTTAGTAATGATTTTAGGTCCGAAGGGGTTAATTTACATTTATTCTATAAATATTTCTTGTTAATATATTAAAATAGCCAATTTTAGGCCTTAAGTTGATAGTTTGATTAAATTAAGTTGATTAACCTTGATTATAATAATGGTTGTTAATAATTTAATAGTCTGCTAAAGGAGTAGGTCATAAAAAACGTAGGACACTATAAGACAGAAAACCTAATGTTTACACTAATCCTACTCAAATTACCTATTCTTAACCCCCCCGCCCCCTTTATAGAAGCTGGGATTCGTTCAGCTGCCGTTCGAGCCTCGATTTGCTAGGCACCATGTTTGCTCGAGCTAAAGACTCTATACACAAAACCAATTCATCCGGAAATGGCTGCCGGATGTAAGTAGTCCTGCTCGAGCTTGTGAGAAGAATCTTGACTCCAGCTTGCGTTTTCTTCTCAGCCGAAATCCTCAACAGCTTCTCGACAACGAAGCCTATATCGTACTCGAACTCCTTCCTCTCATAGTACCCCACGCCATCAATCAGGCAAAACAACACAACCGACTGCGGCAGCTTTCCAACAAGCCACTGGAAGAGCCTACACAGCTCGCCGATGTCACCCAGCTGGATGAGGTGTTCGTCCAGCTTCTCGCTCGCAAACGACCGTGTGTCGAAATCGAATTGGCACAGAAGCTGGCATATGAAATTCTGGATGACCGCGCGCCCCCTGGTGTGCAGGTCCATGTCGGGATCCGTATGCAGACCGCAAAAGAAGATGAGGGGGATGAAACGCGGAGCCCTGGCCTCGAGGGACTGCGCGAAGGAGGAGCAGAATAGAGAGAGCCCGGAGACGTAGCGTTGGCCGTCGTACTCGCCGTGTATGAGCAGCTGAGATGAGGTACCGGCTACTACCCAATCTTTGAACTGGGTTGAGCGGATGAGCTGCTCAACCTGCGCTTGCTCGTTGAGAGGGACTCGCATTTGCCACCTTTCGCTGATGAGCTTCCGGTCGTCGCTTGCTGCGTTGGGAACGCCGATCCAGTCGAGAAGCTCTTGCGGTCCTATACACTGCTCTGGCTCCACGGTACTGTCATATGGCGGGGGGTTTGGCGAAACTGGGCGCGAGATTGTGGAAATAATGTTGAGATAAACAGCTCGATCTTCATAGGCACGCCTTGAGTGTCAGCCTTTCCTGCAAATAAATAGATAACTCGGCTATTCTGACCTTTCTCCAACCTAGCATCTATCTTAGCATATAGTTCGTCAAGGAAAGGGTCGACCCTAGACACTAATGAAAGAAATATGTCCTTAAGATGTCCCGTGTCTTTGTTGAAATTCGGTTTGTAAGCTTTCTGAACACGGCGTGGTAGGAGGTGGATTAGAGCTGAAGAAGGTCATTTTTCACTAACCTTCCTTAATCTGAGTTGTGTCTTTGAAATCCAGTTGTAAGCTTCTGAACATAACGTGGTGGGAGGTGGATTAGAGTTGGAGAAATTCATTTTCTTCACTAACCTCTGGATATCGTCTGGAATCCTTTGCTAACCATCCACATCGATGAATTCTTTGCCTGGCGAATAAGCAGGTCGCTCTTACACTGGACTTTACCCAGCGTGTCAAGGGCTTCTTTTTCATATTCGCCCCTCTTGAGGATGGAGCCACCTATTCGTTTTACTATCGAATATCAGTAATGGCGACAATTTTAGAAATGGCTCTACAAGGTGCACAGAGCAACAGGAAGAGAAAGAAACAGGCAGAACCCACGAACAGACTGGATGAAAAATCCAATGGCAGACTCAATCGCGGCGAATGCGGCCACAACTAGATCGATCGAGGCTTCGTTAATATTATCATCGTTTGGAAAGGTCTGGAGGAAAAGCTCAATCTCCTCAAACATCATAACGAGGGTCGTAAAGACCCATTTCCGTTCTCTTTTTTTTCAGCTACTGTAATACATGGAGTACCATGGCGCACCACCCCTCGACACAACCGACGGTCTCCTGTCACTAGCTCCAACAGCCCCGTCGAACAATGACGAAGGGGTTATGAGCTTGAACGGCCCCTCACATTCACCAAAGAGCGATAAAGTTAAAGATCAAGTAGTGGTCGCTAGTCAAGAACTAAGACTGACACCTAACGTCTCCAACAACGATCAATCTGTTACCCAAGATAACGACGGAGAAGACAATGAAGCCAATGAAGCCAATGAAGCCAATGAAGCCAATGAAGCCAATGAAGCCAATGAAGCCAATGAAGCCAATGAAGCCAATGAAGCCAATGAACGACCCACGACATCCGCCGCTCCCTTAGTTCTCGAGATCCGAGCTTTGCAAGAGAGACTGTCCCAGCTGGAACAGCAGGCGAGCCATCAGCCAAACAGCCGCGGTACGGATTTTGCGACTGATGCAGATGCAGATGCGGATGGGGAAATTGAGGGCGAGGAGGATAAATGGCTTCGAAAAGTTATACGGAGGGCTCGCTGGGCTAAGAAGTCAGTGGAAGCGGCCGAAAAAAAAGCCGGGGAAACCGAAAAGGACAGGGCCAATTATGCATACGAAGGCTCGTTCTTAGCCAAAGAACCCACCTTATACCAGGTGCTAAAGAAAGACGAGAATGCGCCTCCCGATTTCGCGACTCATGACGAGTATATGTTCTGGAGCACTGACAGCAAATTAAATAGGCCGGCACGTGCGATCCGTCCACCAATATCACTTCAACCTATATACTCTCGCAAACTCGGTCCGCCTACCCAATGGGATACTTCTGACAGCGAAGAGTGGAGTGATGGCTCAACTCGCTAGGAGACTTCGACTACTTCCGTGCAAGATTACGGGGTGACTTCGAATGGGAGCTCGACCGCCTTCATGCCCAGAGAAAAAGATATGTAAATCATAAGGAAAAAAAAAAGAAAGCCGCAGAGGAGCGAGAGAAGCAAGAACAAGAAGAGAAACCCGGACAAGAGAAACTAGCCGAAGCTGGTGCTGTTGTCAGAGATCCGGCTTCCCAACAAGCTGCACAGTGGGCCGTAGCAAAGCTACACCCTGTTAAGTGGGAGGTATTCAGAGCTCTTCGATATGTGTCAGAGGCGTCGTGCTTCGCTATCGATATTCTCATCGAGGAGCCCAAGATTTCGGACAAAACTGGGGGAAGACACTCCAAACCAAACGTCCTAAGCGCCGATGTCCAACAGACATCTGGAACAGGTCTTCCGGGGGAACTAAATGGGCAACGGCCTCTACCTGAACGCATAAGAATCCACTCCAGGCATCTCATCATGATTCTTGCACGTATTCATGGCTTCAAATTGATTTCTGAAGAGAATGGTAAAAACGTGTCGCTTGTCTTGCTCCGCCCCTTCAGGCTGCTAAGCTATTACGACGAGCAAATACGGGACTGGCACTCTAAGTTGATACATGACCATAGTGCACCGAAGTCCGACATTGAAGGCTCAAACACTAATGATAATCAAACCGAAAGTTCAGCAGAGACTCCAAAACCCGATGCGGATCCGAAGGATACGGACCAGCCATCTGATTCGCAACCTAAGAAAGAGACCACGGTCGAAGACCCGCAAGGCTGGAGTACATCGACTACGGCATTAGAGCATCTTCCTTGCCTATTAGAGTTTATGGATACATACATCACCCGGAGGCGAGCTTACTTAAACAGCCCGACCTGTAACAACATCGCCTTCTCTGACATCTGGCACCTTTTTAAACCTGGCGACTTCGTCATCTCCAACGATCGCAAACAGGCTTACCGAGTGATCAATGTTCACTCCCCCCCACATAAGGGAACTGATCGTTGGTCTTATGTTTATACCAGCGAGAAAGAGAACGAGAAGTCTCGTGCCCAGTCAGACATCTCGATCGACTGCGTCTACATTCACTACGACGGCAAGAAATTCGGACCGGTTTTGAAAAGATTCAAGATCAGAAGATTCGAAGGTGAAAGATTAGTCACCACGCTCGACATCTATCCCTTTCGATTTCATGCTTCTGATGGCCTGCGAGGCCCCGCTGTTAAATCCAAGCAACAAGGCAGCGATGTGGAAGAAGTCATGGAAACTTCAATTGCTCAACTGAGGAAGAAGCTCATTGAACGAGGGGAAATGTTTGTTGAGGTTGCCGGAGTCAAGCACATGTATTACACCGGTCTAACTGTTGACGAACCCCGAGATGAAGTCGAGAGTCAGGTCGTAATTGACTTCGAGGAAGCCTTCGTGTCTGAAAACAACCGAGAGTGGCGCCCAAATATAACGGCCATCGTAGGTTTTGTCCACAACCTGGAAGGAGATGACGAAGAAACCTTACCTTGCGGGGCGGAGTGCTGCTGGCGTGAAAATGTCCATGACGACAGCTATGTTGAAAGTGAGCGCTCTAAGAAGTTTACCAGCGACCTAATGGCCGAAATAGAGAACGGTCCGCAGGGTAGCTTGCCATCGGCGACAATCTATCCGCGGACCCTAGAAGAATCTAAGGCCAAGATGAATAAGTTCACAGAAGACGAACTGCTCATCATGTCCCATAAAGTCTTCGGATTTGTTTTGCGCGATCGCACTTGGGGTGAGTGCACAAATTGCATGTTGTTCCCCTCACCAATACGCTAAC
Source organism: Pseudogymnoascus sp. 05NY08 (assembly GCA_001662605.1). Lineage (NCBI taxonomy): Eukaryota > Fungi > Ascomycota > Leotiomycetes > Thelebolales > Thelebolaceae > Pseudogymnoascus > Pseudogymnoascus sp. 05NY08. Next base: position 213,340 of record KV458780.1, on the reverse strand, counting down.
ACCAACGCAGCACACCTGGATCTGACACATCTTGAACATATCGATAACCAAGATGGCAAAGATGACCTCGATGCGGAGGATGAGGATTCGGATGGGGAGTCAGGGGACAAGTCCGCATTTGGTCGACTTGTGCTTCCCCGTGGCCACAAGAAGATGGCTCTTTCCCTGATCGCCCAACACTACCGAAACAAAGGTCAGCAAGATGAGCAGGCTGATATTGTCCGCGGTAAAGGTACATTTCTTCCAAATCTTTAGCCTCGGAATTTCTCTAACATGAAGCTCTAACTAGGGAAGGGTTTAATCATCCTCCTCCACGGCGCGCCAGGAGTGGGGAAGACGACGACAGCTGGTATGAAAGACCCATGCGCTTCTTAATTCACAACGCTCTTTGACAATCCCTCTGCACTCTGCCTTATTCTAGGCTACATATAACTAACTGATATTCTAGAGGGTGTTGCTGAGAGATTCAAGAAGCCGCTATTTCAAATCACTTGTGGTGAGAAAACTATCTCTGGGTGTCTACTCCACAGATCTTTGAGAAGGCAAGCTAACCGGTATCTCTTCCGCTTGTAGGTGACCTTGGGTCGAATGCTAAGGAAGTAGAGACTGCGTTGCAGACTAATTTCGCCCTTGCCAACAGATGGGGTTGCATTCTTCTTCTCGACGAGGCGGATGTGTTCCTTGCTGAGCGCCGGCGGGAAGATTTCAAACGAAATGGACTTGTTGCAGATGAGTCTACTAACACAACTTTTTTTTATTAAGGAGCACCGAGTCTGAGCACTATGAAGGGTTCACTTAGCGCATCCTTACAACCATGGGACTCTCAGGTATGCTAACTCGCGTTCAGTCTTCCTCCGAGTGCTGGAATACTATGCCGGAATTCTGTTCTTGACCACCAATAGGTATGTGTCACACAAACTCTTGTCTTCTATTAGCTAGACTGACACTTTATAGAATTGGCGATTTCGATGAAGCTTTTGCTTCTCGTATCCACATGAGCCTCCACTATCCAGCGTTGGGCAAGATCGAGACAATCAAAGTCTTCAAGCTAAACCTAGGCATGATTAAAGACAGATTCGAAGGCAAGCGAAAGATCAAGATTGAAGAAGACGAGATTATCGAAGATATTGGCGAATATTTCGTCAAGAACAAGGAGGCACGGTGGAATGGACGACAGATCCGGAATGCGTGCCAGACAGCTCTTGCGCTCGCCGAGTTCGACGCGCAGCCGCCCGGCAAGAAGTACGACCTCAAGACCAAGTCGACCGCACAGGTGAAGCTTAAGGCCGAGCATCTGAAAATCGTCTCCGACGCATACCTCGAATTCATCCAGTACCTCAAGGTCGTCCACGGCACAGACGCCGACACCCACGCTAAAGAGTCAGGCACCCGCGCGCTAGAGACCGTCATTGCAGCCATCAAAGCCAGCAAAGGCATCGCCACAAGTAAAAATGAGGAGGAAGAGGAGAAACCGCTAAGCAAGTTCAGGCTACCGGGGTCGCAGAGTTCTTCGGGGGGGTTGAGGGGGCAAGATGAATAATAGTGGCGATAGGAATTCTTGAGAAGAAATTGGATGGTATAGTTCGTGGTTCGGGCGGAACATATGTTTCTATTTACTATCACAGTAGGGATATAATGTAGGGCAGTACCAACAATGGTTTTTCTAATAGCTGCCGTATAACCTGTGTTTGAGGCTAGCGACTATGTGAGGACCACAAGTGAGACTAGACTGTCGTACAACCGCTGTACGACGACTACCAATTGTATGGCGCTGGTAAGATATTGTCGATATGTCACCCATTATAGTAAGTGTCGTCGACGCAAAATTATAGATTACTAAGCTAAATACACCAAATGAGCCTTAGAGCTTCGAGAATTTTCCCCCCACAATTTAAGCTTAACTCTTACTAGCCAATCAGCAATAGAGAGTGACACATCTTGCAGAGTGCTCAATGCATTTTGTGCTCTACTTAACGATGGCTTCTCATATATATCTATATATCAAGTCTACCATTATCTCATATATCCTTTTTACTACTTAGTCACTTGTATGTCGTACTTAGTAATTACACGATCACTAGTAAGTCGAAAATCAAATCCCTTATCTTATAAAGCAAATAAAACTGACTACCCACCTCGTCATAGCTACCATTGCGAAAGCGATTCGTGCCCGCCACTGTTCTGATAACATCTACATTTACCCATAAATTACCACGACGCCGTTTAATTAGTTCCATTCCCGGAACCATGCGTACAAATGGGGATCTGAATAACACCTCGGCAGCGCGAGAAGTCGCACAAATCGACATCGATGCAGCATACTCCTACCGGTCCCTCGCCATCAGCGAAGCAGAAGACGATGCAGCGATACGCAAGTCGTACCGTCCATTTCTTCTCAGCCCAGATATCACATCTACCGACTGGATCAGCAAACTCGAGCTCAGCACTGTAGTAAAGCTAGCCGAGGAGGATTTCCACAAGACCGGCGAGCGCCTCAAGGTTCTCGTCCTGTATGGAAGTCTACGTGAACGGTAAGCACTTTTGCCCACCTAACTTCCTTTCCACTATCATATGTGCTGCTCTTCAGTTACCTAAAATATTAACTTTATGCCGCACTTAGTTCCTACTCCCGGCTACTCGCCTTCGAAGCCTCCCGCATCCTCTTCCGACTCGGGTGCGACGCCCGTGTCTTCGACCCAACCGGCCTCCCCATGAAAGACGATGTCCAGCACAACCACCCCAAAGTCCAAGAGCTTCGCGACCTCAGCCGCTGGAGCGACGGCCATGTCTGGGTCTCTGCCGAGCAACACGGGAATCTCGTAAGCAACCCTCCCCCCCCCAACTCCATCCTACATCCATGCCATTACGGCGAAAACATACTAACACACACCCCCAGACCGCCGTTTTCAAAAACCAAATCGACTGGATCCCCCTCTCCGTCGGCTCCGTGCGCCCCACCCAAGGCCGAACCCTAGCGATCGCCCAGGTATCAGGGGGCTCGCAATCTTTCAACGCGGTGAACTCCCTTCGTCTCCTCGGGCGCTGGATGCGCATGTTCGTCATCCCGAATCAGTCGTCTGTGCCGATGGCTTATAAGCAGTTTACCGATGAGAGCCCGGCTGATCCCGTCGAGGGCGGTAGTCGGATGATTCCGAGCGGGAATCGCATGAGGATTGTGGATTGTATGGAGGAGTTTGTGAAGTATACGATTTTTATGAGGCCACATTTTGCGTTGTTTGGGGATAGGTGTAGTGAGAGGGAGGAGCGGGTGGAGAAGGAGAGGAAGGCGGAAGAGAAGGCGAGGAAGGAGGCGGAAGAGAAGAGGGTGGAGGTGGATGATGCTGTGGCAGACAGCGTAGAGTAGGGGTCGCGACCATTCAAGGTATTGATTAATGAGCCTATAGACTATAGACTATGTAGTATAGATAGACTGTAAAGTTTGCAGCTTTACAATTAATCCCATTTAGTAGCAATATTTTATATTGCACTGAACAGAGGCGTCAAGTATTACTCTATTCTGCGAATTAATTAACTACAACAGTTTCTAAATTACTTATCGAGATTAACCATTAAATTTATATGCCACGTTTTTAATCCTTCCATGCTCTTCTCTGAGCGTACCATTTCACAACATAAACAAGCCCAAGGAGTACAGGAACCTCGATCAGAGGGCCAACCGTTGCAGCTAGTGCTTGGTCACTATCCGCACCGAAAGTCGCCACAGCCACCGCAATCGCGAGCTCAAAGTTGTTGCTTGCAGCTGTAAAACTCTGTGTCGCCGCCAACTTATACCCAAAGCCAAGTTTATGCGTGACCAGTAGTGTCAGGAAGAAGATAACGGCGAAGTACACAACTAACGGCGCAGCAACTCGCACAACGGAGACGATCTGGTGGACTACCTGGTGACCTTGCGACGCAAAGAGAACGAGGATAGTGAAGAGAAGACCGATGAGCGACCACGGCGCGGCGAATCGAAGGAAGACCTGGTTGTAGAACTTTTCGCCGCCAATCTTGAGGAGTGTAAAACGTGTGAGAATAGCTGCACCAAGGGGGATGCCGAGGAAGACCGCTACACTGGTTGCTACTGTCGAATATGAGACGCTGACGTCTGGTCCGCCGTGGCTGATAACCTTTATGAAGAGGAGGGCGAGCGGCGCGAAGAGGACGATTTGGAGGAAAGAGTTTACTGCGACCAGAATAGCACAGTATTCGTTATCGCCGCCAGCCTACAGAGGTTGGTGGTTAGCTTGTATCGTTGCATGAGGTAGATTGAGGCTTACCAGTCCGGTCCATATCAACACCATGGCTATACATCTTGCGATACCGACAAGAATGAGTCCTTCTCGGAGGCCCTGCTTATCTGGCAAGAAAGCCCACGCAAGAGCCATCTAGGGCCGTTAGCAGTTACAAGAAGAACATGGGATCTAACGTACCATAACAAGGGGTGCAACGATCCAGTTTACGATAATGCTGAAACCAATCTGGATCCAGATTTCTCGCTTTCGAAACACGTGGTGCAGAGCTTCGTATTGGACTTTGCACAGGATGGGATACATCATGACGAGCAGACCAATTGCTTCCAAGACTGTTAGCATCACTGCTTGAATGTCGGAGGTTGAATCTTACCAATAGGAACAGAGACTCCTACAAACTTTCCTTTTTGGAGTGCAGGCCCGACATTCTCGACAAAGTTTCCGAGCAGAATTCCGATGAGCATGGCGAGGAAAATCCATAGGGCTAAGAAGCGGTCGAGGAGGCCAAGAGACTTGAAAGCTGAATCTTTCTGTTGCTGAGGTTCTTCTATACTGCCAGGGCCTACCCTTTTCTCGATATCAGAAGCAACGCTGTTGAGACCAGGGTCGGCAGATGGATTCTCATCTGATGCAACCGGCCTGGCTAGGCTCGCTTTTAAATCTGCCATTTTAAAAGACAGCTCCCGCAAAGCCTGAGGCTGATAAGGCGTGGTAGATCTGCAATAAAAAGAATAACTATATAAATCAAGCAGAGGAAAATTGACAGCTAAGTTGCGAAATGAATATTGAAATATATAGAAAATCTCATATCTAAATGACAGCAATCCCAATCGAGCGATATGAGGCAACCAATCAAAGGGGAGCAGCGACATTCACGATGCGATGGCTAGCCGCGTTTTAGCGCGTTCGAGCTTTTTCCGAAGCGGGAACCTGACTCCTTCGACCACCCAAAAGTGGGTCCATTTTGACAGCGCGGTTGCACCGCGACAGTGGACATCCCAGGATGAGTAGGGTGAGCTAGATGGGCGAGGAAGGTGAGCACAGCTAAGCCAGGCAGATAAGGCATCTTCTGAGCCTCTTAAAATGTGATAGGACTGGAGACAGTTTCGTGTTGTGTTCCTCCTTCAATTTCTGCACGCAGTTTGCGAAGTGAGAGAGGATTCCGTACAAGATAATATTTTTCGTCCCCTGGATAGTAAACAGGCTTTAAAGAGCCTATAGTAGTGATAGCAAGCCCCCTTTAGTGGTGCTTGCAGCTAACAAATCTCCGTTTCCCGGCACCGGTGAAGTGGCCCAATATACAGCATCTCGAACCCCCATGCCTGAAAGCCTGACTACCCCAAGACCAGCCGGTCTGACAACGGCAAATTCTTCGATCCACCCAGTCCAGCTCATGTCGTTATAAGTCACCAGCTTAACTTGGACTATAATCATCTGAAGCGCCTCAACCGTCCCACTCGCATTCCTCACATTGATCGACCCTGCCCAGCCTAAATAGTTCACCGTATTGCCCAATGAACTGAAATCCGTATCAAACAGAGTCAAGGTATCAGAACCAGTGTCATGAAGTGCGAATATTCCGTGAATCTCTCCCGATCCTCCTAACTCTGGTATTAATCTCAGCAGCATTCTCACCTAAAATACAAATGAAGTGACTCAGTCAAAGAGAAAAAAGAGAGAAAAAAAGGGGAAAGAATACCTCGTGATGCTTTGGGCCGAAGACTCCATTCCCGTACGCCCATTTAGAGCTCATTTGCAGTGCAACACCTTGCTTATCGGTCGTCAGCTAAGCTCTTTTTTTTTTGATGGACACTTGATGGAAATTGGAATTTTTACCTCGATCCATATGTGACCGTACCCTTTCAAGGCTTCCTCTTGAGACACAACCTTGCCGTTAACAAAAAACGTTCGCGTAGTACCATTGATAAGGCCAGTTTCGTAAGCATTAATAGCACTGAGTATGTTTGCGTGTTGTGTAGTAGGCTGATATTTCTCGTTTGTCACGTCCAGAAACTCATGAAGTTGTTTGACACGCTTCTCAGCAACGAATTCATCCGGAAAAGGAATTGCCGGCGTAAACTTGATGTTAGGAGGAATAGGTTCCATTGTTGAAATTTGCGAAGACGTGGATCTGGAAGTAAAAATGTCTGAAGAAGTGTTCGAATTGATGATGAGATGAAACTGTGATGACGTGTTGTGATGACCGTGTATGGAAGGAGATGTAAGGTTTTGGCTATCTACTTCTGCGCTAGCGTGCTCAGGGCACGTGATTGCCAAACACTGCCCACAGGTGTACAGGAGCATAGGTCTCTATAGATAGATGTTATCTGGTGGGTATTAATTCTCTTATACCAGGTACTATTGAGCTTTATTATCGGGATATATATCGATTGCTGTTCCACGCCTGAAATGGGTGTTACAGATGACTCGCAATCTCGACGGACACCGTCCCCAAAGACATCGGACATCGCCCCTGCCAACAACAATTACAAGAGGATTATGAGTACGATGTCCGCAACACTCTGCGCAGTTTGATTAGTTGCAGCTGACCTGCAATTGCAATGGACGACTTTCTACACGTCCTATATCAATCGTGCCATTTCCACGTTATCCGACAAACGATAATCTAAGTCCTACCAGGAGAACGATACCATAATATTACTAGCAACTATCTAACTCAGTAGAAATCCAATCTTTCGCAATTATGGCAGAGGCAAAAGCCATCCATGTCCCCAAGACGTACAAGGCTGCCGTTTATGGTTAGTAATGGGTCGCGGAACGAATATCATAACCCCGCGTTTGGTTTATTAACAATCCAATAGACAAACCAGGAAGTATCAGTACGCAGATTGTTGAACTTCCAATCCCCGAGCCTGGCCATGGCGAGGTTCTTGTGCGTCTAACGGTAAGATATACCTTTCGGGTTCCTACAGTCACACGCTCAAATATATCGCAGCACTCGGGAGTATGTGGCAGTGATCTGAGCATCATGACGAATGCATGGACTACATTGCCATTTCCTACCGCAGCCGGTCAAATTGGAGGGCACGAAGGTGTTGGTATAGTAGAGAAGCTTGGTGTTGGGGCAGATGCCACTAGCGTGAAGGTCGGTGATCGTGTTGGCATCAAGTGGGCTACAGCAGTGTGTGGAACCTGTGACCGATGCCGACGAGGCTTTGATGGTCACTGCACATTACGCAAGATCTCTGGGTAATTTCATCCGGCTCTTGAGTTGTGAACCTGCTGACTTCAGGCTGACTAGCTACTACACGCCCGGCACTTTTGCTGAGTACGTCCTTAGCCCAGCTAACTACGTGACTCCCATTCCAGAGAAACTTGCCAGCGCAGACGCAGCACCAATGCTTTGCGCCGGGTTGACAACCTATTCGGCTCTGCGGAAATGCAATGCCATAAGCGGTGAATGGGTCGTGATTTCTGGCGCCGGTGGGGGGTTAGGCCATCTCGCCGTTCAGGTCGCAGCACACGCCATGGCATATCGAGTGATTGGGATCGACCATGGGTCAAAAGAAGTATTCGTCAAAGATTGTGGCGCTGAAGTATTTCTTGACATGACAAATTTCAGCGACGAGGATATCGCCAAGGAAGTCAAACGAGTGACAGGCGGTCTCGGTGCCTCAGCCGTGATTTTGTGCGCAGGCAGCAACAAAGCGTACAGCCAGGCTCTCCCAATGCTGTCTTTTGGCGGGGTTATGGTTTGTGTTGGTATGCCGGAAGGTCAACCCGTGCCAATATCGAATGCATGCCCAGGAATAATTGCAGCGGCGAATGCACACATTATCGGGTCGACGGTTGGATCTCAGAGGGAGGCCATCGAGATCTTAGACTTTGCGGCGAGAGGGATTGTGAAGACGCGAGTCCGAGTGGAAAAGATTGACAAGCTAGAGGAGGTGTTTAGGCAGATGCATGATAGGACTTTGGAGGGAAGAATGTAAGTGTTTCTTTCTAGTCTGTGATACGTAAGCTAATTTTATACCAGAGTCATTGATTTGACATAGGTTATTTTGATACAGGATCAATATAAATGTATCGTGTAGACCGAGTCTTTGTGGCCGTGATATAATTTTCATATTCAAACTGTGATGTTCGCCTCCCGACCCTTTACCATGACTCCTATTTTTCTCCGGCCCCTTTCTTTCCCCGGGAAGCCCTGATACTCTGGGGAACAAGCGCATGATGGCACAGGAGCGATGGAGCGCTGGATAATTCTCTGATACTCCGAAGTGCTCTGTAGCGTCCTGGAGCTTTAAAGCGTGCTCTGGAGGATGCTTCGGAGACCAAGAGCACAGGAGCCTGATCTGATGCACTCTCGGACGGAAGCATGCCCCGGGGGGCGGAAGCACGCTCTGAAGCGCTGTGGAGGTCCGTAGTACGAGTGATGTCCAATTATCTTGGGTCTATGGTCGTACGTGTTAGTTACTCGTATATTGTAATATAAGATCCCTTTAACACGACGTTATCAGGAACAGCCGGTTAGTCCAGACCGTGCGCTGGTGGCGAACTGATATGCGACTAGGACCTGAGATTAGCGAGGCACAAACCCTGCATTACTCGCGCCAACCCAACCAATAACCGTGGTACCCGCGACTAGTACAGGGAAAGAGACCCTCCCAGGTTTGCGGAGTAAATAAGAAAGGGAATTTCGCATCCGTCCAGCCTCTCACCAGCCCACCGCGCCTGTTCATCCCTGGAGATTCGTCTTCTCCGCCCTCGTTTCCTTCACCCGCTGAGAATTGAAATTTCTCGACCCCCAAGTCAAAATGTCCCACGCAATGGGTCCAGTTAGCCACGGCGGCTCCCTTGGAGCAAGAGGTACGTCGCAATGCGCCCAGCTCACTCCTTCCTTTGCTGTCTCCCCAATGCACTCATCGCTTTCGCAACCACATTATTGACCCCGCCGCGCAGCCTTCAACCACTCCCGCGCCGACGATGCCGAAGTCGAATACGACCGCCTCCGCGACCTCGCGCGCGCCGAAGCCTCGAAGCGCTCCCAATGCTTCGCGCGCTCCCACGACGCCTACTCCGCCGGCGACGGTGCAGCCGCGAAGCAACTCTCGGAAGAGGGAAAAGCGCACGCCGCCAAGATGGCCGCCTACAACAAGCAAGCCTCCGACTTCATCTTCCGCGAGAACAACGCCGATGGCAAGGTCCCCGCTGATACGATTGATCTACACGGGCAGTTTGTGGAAGAGGCGGAGGATATTGTCGAGGAGAGGATTAAGTATGCGAGGAGTACGGGACAGACGCATCTCCATGTGATTGTGGGGAAGGGAAATCATTCCCCGGGGCATATTCAGAAGATTAAGCCGAGGGTCGAGAAGGTGTGCCAGGAGTTGGGGTTGCAGTATAATACCGAGCCCAATGAGGGCGTGTTGTATGTCAACCTCCAGGGTGGAGCGCCGGTCAGGCCGCCGCAGCAGCAGCCTTCGGGGGGACAGGGAGGTTACCAGGGTGGACAGGGGGCATACCCGGGCGGTGGACAGCAGCAGCATGGTGGGCAGCAACAGCATGGTGGACAACAGCAAGGGGGCCAAGGACAGCAGCAACAGGGCGGCCAGGGCGAGATCGAGAAGCTGGCTCTCAAGATGCTGCCAAAGGTTCTGGCCAAGTTGGAGAAGGCATGCTGTGTTATGATGTAAATGTGGTATGGGGCTTTTTTATTCGCGGACGCTGGGGGGTGATGGAGTTTGGAAGGGAGAGGATCTTTCGGTTGTATGTTTGGATATGCTTGGCTGGGAACTGGATAGGAAGTTCTCGGAACGTCGATCGTACGATATACCCTGTACACATCAGACGCAGTTGAACGAAATATACGCACAAGAAGCAACTTTTACGTTGAAGACTTGGGCAGTAGTTATGGCTGGGGAAGTATTTAGTTTGAGTCGTCATAAATAAAACTGTTTATGCATGAATACATGAGATTTTAAACATTGGTTGTCCATATATTTGAAGTTGATAGTAGCCTTCACTTATCTCGCTGTCAAAATTCTTATCAGCCAAGCAAACCACACAAACACCAAAAATCCACTCCACACCCCACCAAAGATCACCACCACCACCTCCATCCCAACTTCCTCACCACAACCCACAAAACACCCACAATGCCTGTACGTTCCCCTCCCTCCCCTCTAAATTCCCTAACTAACCCCCCCTCTAGCTAATAATCATAACCGGCTACCCCACCGCCGGCAAAACCCACCGCGCCACCCAACTCGCCTCCTACTTCTCCTCCCTCCCCAATCCCCCCCGCATCCACCACATCACCGACACCTCCCTCGCAATCCCTCACACAGTCTACGACCTCTCCTCCGCCGGCGCACACGAGCGCTCTGCCAATGCCTCTGAGAAGGATGCTCGCGCCCGCGTGTATGCGGAGGTGAAACGCCATCTCACTCCAAACGACCTTGTGATCTGCGATGCCGCGGGGGGCAACTACATAAAGGGATGGCGATACCAGTTATTCTGCGAAGCGAAAGCGTTGCGGACGCCGTGCTGTGTGGTGCATGTGGGCACTCCGGTGGAGACTGCGAGGGGTGTGAATGAGGCGCGGCTTACGGCGCGAGAAGAGGGGAAGGAGGGGGAGGGGGAACCGTATGAGAAAGAGACGTGGGATAATTTGGTGTTCAGATATGAAGAGCCTAACGGGATGGTGAGGTGGGATAGTCCTCTTTTCACAGTTGGATGGGAGGATGAGTCGATAGATTTTGAGGCGATTAAAGAGGCGGTTTTGGGAGGAGGGGTGGTGAGGCCTAATGCTGCGACAATAGCGACTAAGCATGTGGAGGAGGGGTATTTGTATAAGCTTGATCGCGAGACCCAGGCGGTTGTGAGTAAGATTCTGGAGTGGGTGAAGGATCATGAGGGGGAGGAAGGGGGGGTGATTGATATGGAGGAGGAGGCGCAGAGGAAGGTGAGGTTGGCGGGGAAGAAGGGACGGAGGGAGGATGAGACGGAGGAGGGAGGGGGATTGGAGTTGGCGCTTCCGCAGGTTAAGTTGGGGGTGCCGGTGCTGCAGAGGTTGAGGAGGCAGTATATTCAGCTGCAACGGCTTGAACCGAGCGGGGCGGGGAGAGTCAGAGAGGGATTTATTGGGTTTTTGAATGCAGCTTTTGAGGAGATGTAAGAGCGATGGGGGATTTAAAAAATGGCGTGGGTTGGAAAAGGATGAATTATGGGATAGAAAGAGATACCCGAGGCGTTTAGATGTGTCGTAGGTTGGCGAATATTATCAACTTACCCTTTGAAGCTATTCATCGCTGGCATTGGCACAAGTACTCATTGAACGTTGAACGATGTTGTAAAAACACACGCATAGTTATGCAATCTATCTAAAAATATCAAAACAAATACAAAAACATCATTCCAAATTCCAGCTCCTTCCTTCTCATCCATCCTCCATGTCCCTCCAACCCAGCTAACTATATAAGCAACAAACGGCTTTTAAGTCACGAGCACCTCTCCACGAATCGGCTCCGCGCTCTGTCGTATTCTGGTTCCACTTTCATCCTTGGGCATACTATATAATCCTGACAATGCAGTAAAAAAAGTAGATCCTCGTGGCTGATATCCTGATTCTCCTTGTCCGGGTCTATTGTCTCCCACGAGCAGACTGGTACTGACTCGTGGGATTTGGGTTTTCTTTCCATGGCTGTACCGTGTATTCCTGGGCATCCAACGGTCTTGTAGGTTTAGAACTGTTCTGTGCATGACTGGTAACATGACTGTAGATAGAATAGGGAACAAGGCAGATCATCTCCTGGCTGGCAATATCCATGCAAGGTCAAGAAAATCCTGCGGTCTGGCTCCGCTATTCACTGTAGTCTTTTGGTCTGTTGAACGAAGCATGGGTTAGAGAATGAACCGCGTCGAGCATAAGGTTATAAACATACCATTACGTGCATCCTGGGTATTTGTTGTTCAACCTGTGGGGCTGTTGGTCCTGGCGATCTTCTGAGAGGTGGCTGCCATCTCCTTGAGGTAAGTATTGGCTCGGCGGAGCTTAGCCAATGCCTCCGGATCACTTGGGTCATTGAGAAGTTCCATGGCAGACATGAGCTGGCGACGGTGCTCACGGAACTGGTCCTCCGGACTGGGCTCATTCTTCACTGGTTGTGGCGCTGGGATGTCCTTGGGAGGGGAGCTGGCAGAATTCTTCTTCCTCATCTTACCATCAACAGAGCTGGTCTTACGCTTGCGCGGCAGTCTGGTGGGTTGGTCCGAGTCAGTTGGCTCAGGTACAGTATTGTGTACTCTCTTCATGTGGTCACGAAGGTTCCAATGACGAGGGAATCCATTTCCAAGGATGGCTCGGTCACAGTTCTCTGCGGTGCAGAGGAATGGTTTTTCGCCGTGTCCGTGCATGGCATGGGCCTCGCGCTCATGGCGAAGAAGGCAGGCGGTTGACGAAAAGCGTGTTTCTCCACAGGATTGGACCTTGCACCGGTAGGGCTTCAGGTGGGAATCGACACATTTGCTACGATAGTGGTATTAGTATAGAACATGCATAGGAGCAATAAAATAAAGTCGTACTCGTAGTTGCACTTGAGCTTTTCGGGCTTGTGGTTGCAAGGAGGGGTCATAGATTCCCATGGGCAGTGGTATAATCTATCCGGGCCAAGGACGGCAGAGTGGTAATAAGGGTGATCCCGGGCAACATTGTCCATTTCGGATGTTTCGCCATTGCGGCGACCGCGGTCACTGAAGCGATCATCGAGGAATTCCAAGGGTTCGGCGCCAAATTTGAGGTAGGAATCCTCGTCAATCCTGTTGTTGGGCACCATGGATTTCCTGGAGCTCCTAATGGCGGGGATTGTGTTAAGAGGTGAACGCAAGGCACAGGGCAAGGGATAAACGAACCTGGGAGATTGGCCATTGAAGGCTGGCAGGGCATCGAGTGCGCTGCTTCTCCTGGACATGGGAATTGACAGGCCAGAAATTGAATATGTGGGCGATGAGACCTTTGGGCCGGTATGGTCACCAGATATCCAGGAAAACTCCGGGGTATAATCTCCAACATGGGCTCCGGAAGTCACCACGGAATGTGGCATAATCTCTGATCCTGTGGTATAGATGCTCTCGTCCGTTCCCATGGCAAATATGTGCGAAGGAGATCCATTGGCAATGGGGACCATGTGGCTTGGCGACCGGTGATCACCGTTACTCAGTCCGGTATGAAAGGCTCCAGTTCTGGTATCCTCATCGTCCAGAAACTGTAACTCACTGAATTCATTTTTCACAAAGTTTGTGTTGTCTGTATAAAGACCAGTATCAGATAGACTCGAAGAGCAATCAAGAGTGTCCAGGTGGTCTGAGGATACAGAGTAGGAAGAACCCAGTGTGCCGGGATGGTCACTTCCGGAAGTAAGGTCTGTGTTAGATACCATGGTCTCCAAGGAAGTTTTTGAATATAGCGGCGCCATCTCGTCCATAGTATAAGGGGGGGTAGTCTGGTTCCACTGGTGCGAAATGTTGCCATAGAACGGGCTGTCATCTAATCCTGGAGGGGTTCCATTTTGGGACGCACGGCTCCTTACACCAGATTGGGAATTCTGGTGGTATCCTTTGGAGATTCCGGACTGGGCATGTGGTGCGTGGAAGTTCTGTGGGCCTCCAACTGTCTGGGGTAACCATAAGGGTTCACTGTATTGATCCCTCAACGGAACGTCCATATACCTGGCCGATCCGTCGTCGGTGTGATCTTGCAGTCTGTGTCTGGCCATCATATCAGGCAAAAATGAAGTCGCAACAAGAGTAGTCATGTCCTATGGTGCGTGTTACGGGTCGACCTCCGGATTGTTTGGTGCTGGGTATCCCTGGCTGTAGTCACAAAGAACAAAATGGAATTCCAGGTGGTTAGAAGAGTGGTAGATGTCGTCCGTGGTATAAGGCTCCGGCTAAGTGTGGTGATGTCCAGATGGGAATAATCGGTACAAGGGCCAAGTGGGTATAGTATAGAATGGATGAATACTATCCAAATGGAGGGAATGCTGTGAGGTTTTCGTGGGAAAAGGACGGAGGGGGAAGAAATTGGGGAGTGCGCGACTTATGGGATGTGTGAAGAGATCTTTCGCTTGTGAACTCGGCGTAATGTGAGACAAGGTGGACGTGCGCTTTAATGAAGTGTGGGAGTGCGTTGTCCAACTTGCCGCAGGATCCCCAAACTCTCACCTCACTCGCTCGAATTAGCCACGAATCACGGAGGCTAAGCAGGAGCTCATTCGTTTTCCCAAATGTGACTGTGAGATGAACTGCATGAGGAACACACAGATGCCCATTCAGAAGGCAGATGTGTTGGTTTCAGCGCGGTCGATATTCTGCGGCCAGTGAAATTCGGCGACTTCAGGACAGGCTACTGCTGGCATTGCATGGGGCTGGTCAGCCATTAGTGCGGTACACCAGCCAACCAGTTTGAAATGGCAGGTGCAAGGCGGTCTTCTCTGGTCAATCACACTCGACGCCAACCCGCTACTGCACTGGGAAAATGCCGCGGACATTTGTGGCAGAGTGCGATCTCTCGCATATGATTTGATTATTGCTTGGAAATGACCATATTGCGCATATATCGAGACTTTGATATACCAATATGCGCCCATATACGTGTCTTGGAAATGTTTCGTTTCGGTGGAACAGAGACAAAAACCCAGGAAAGGGAATCCTTCGGAAATGATGGGTTCTCCCGTCCGCCCGCTCTCCCGTGGTGATCCGTTCCGCGCGGATCCGTGATTCGTAGGGGACAAGTAGTTTTAGTGGGACTGAACCCTGGTGAAGGGTACAAGTGCAGCAAGATGCAGAGTTGACTTCCGTTTTGTGCTCCACTCGTGCTCCGCTCTCTGCCAACCACAAGGAAAATGAAAAGGCGGTCTGAGGGAGTGAAACCAGTGACAGCAGCGATAGCAGCGAAACAATTACAATTGTTCCCACAACTTCACACCGGCTGGAGACCTGTCGCCAATGGAAACAGTATGAGGCGTCGCCGTGTCTGATCGCCTCTTGTCAGCAATAATACTTCGCAAAAGGCTGCCATGGTTCGGTTGAGTGGCCACCACCCCCTCCTTTCTCGCTCCTTGATTGAAAGCAATTGGCCGCGGTTGATGCGGCCCGTGTCAAAATGTGCTTCAGAGGGCTTCACCAACTCTCCAATGGAGAGGGACTTTTTCAGCTCGTGAGCCGAAGGGGTGTCTTGCACACGTCGACAGAGTTCCATATTGATCCATCCGCATGAGCAGGCATCTTGGTAACTCTTCGCAAACTTGTATTTTACTGATTGAACCGGCGGTTGTCAGCTCGTTGGCGTCTGCAAGTAGGTGGGGGAGATGAAGAAACCACCCGACTGGACAAGGCTTGGCGTGAATGCGTCGTGTGCTCCAACTTTTGAACTTTCGCCTTTCTTCTGTGACGGTTCAGTACCTTCCACGAAGACAGTCAGGTGGATTGAATTCTTGAGCCTCGTCGCATGCACCTTAGTAACTGGGCTCAACTATCCCTTCAAGAGGGCTCATCGTGCGTTGTTGAGTCTTGTTAGTACTGTTCGTAATGAGGAATGAGTGCTATGACGGTGATAATGATAAATACTATAGCTAATCCTGGCTGTTATAGCCCACTTGTATGTTAACCACGAGTCAGTAAGTACCGGCAGTTAATGGGGGAGGAGAATGGGGCCGGGAGCTTGTGGGAGCATGCGTGGCGGATGGCAGATCACGTGACCGATCCCAAACGTTTTGAGCCACAAGCACTTCAGCCACAACCCCAAATAAGCCACATATGATGACAGCATAACCACCATGTCGACAACGCCTGTAGTTCCTGAGAAGATATAAACAGTATGGCGCGGCTTTCCACCCCAGGAGCAAGGGCTCCCGATCATACATCCTTCAACTTAACCCGTTTAATATCACGGCTCCAAAATACTCTACTGGAACCAGATGCGGAGACGTCACGTCGTTTGCGAGCCTCGGCGTTTGAAAGGCGCAAGGTGGAAGCTGTAAGTTGCCGCGGCGGTAGAATACTTCTTGGACACGTTAATGATATGTTCTGTAGAATCTAGAATATGCTAAGACGTTGCTGCTGCGCCTGGGCCAAGATAGCCCCAATGTAAAACCACAACCAAACAGGCAAGATGCGCAGAGCGATCTTCAGGCGAAAAAACAGCAGTTAGATGCTCTCGATGCAAGGCTACACGAGCTGAACGCAGTATGATGCCCCGTTCACCCCTCCAGCCCACTTCCATTTGCCAAATTTAGGCTAACATTTTATACGTCTAGGCTGGCCAAGAATACGATGACAATGCTTCCTCCGAAGGAGAAGACCTCTTGGGCGAGGACACCCCATCCGAGTCTATAGGCGACAGCCACACACCTGTCGCCGGCGATACAACTGATGACGATGATGCCGATTACCAACAGATTCTCTCAGAGCGCCGAGCCGCTGCCCAAGCATCCCAGACCGAATCTCAACCGAAGAATGCCCGCGACGAACTATTCCCCTCATCTCTGCGCGCGCGGCATGGGGAAGCCACAACTGGCATCGATACTGCCCAAGCTACCTCCTCCTCTACCTCCGCCCCAATCACAGAATCTCTCATGAAGCACCACCGCGCTGAGCAGGAAGAGCTCACGACCTCCCTCTTGTCCATGGCGCAGGCGTTAAAGGCTTCGTCACAATCGTTCTCTCAAACTTTGGAATCGGAGAAAGAGACGGTGGATCGAGCAGGTGAGGGATTGGACAGGAATGTGACTGGACTGGAAGCTGCGAGCAAGCGCATGGGATATCTACGGCAGATGAGCGAGGGGAAGGGGTGGTGGGGTCGGATGATGCTTTACGCATGGATTTTTGGACTAATGTTTGCGGCATTCTTTATAGTTGCATTTATGCCAAAACTAAGGTTTTAGATACCCGAGTTGCGGTTATGCCCGTATGAATGATGGTTTGGCGTTCAGGGGCTAGAAATGGTAAGGGGTGGAGGTTATGTAAGAGAGATGGACTTCTTCATTTGTAGCTGTACAGTCCGCAACTGTATAACATAATTTTGGGCAAAGAAATGAATTAGCAATCAACACAACGAGTAATGACGACCACTGCTGATGCCTATTATTACGGATATATGGATCGCAAGCAGGATCTAGTCTCGAAAAATTTGCTGAATAATCACGTTTCTTGATGTAACTTAGTGTCCTGCAACACAATGTCTTATCTCCAATGTCCGCGTTTGAAGCGACGATCAAGCAAATATATTTTATTTAGCACGGGCTCCATAGTTGCCATTATTGCTATAAGTAAGTTTCATTCTCTCAATATCATCAGGTTCAATTCATCTAGCCCATCTCAGCCCTCATTTGGCCCATTCCGCCATGTCTTCTATCTTGGTCCTTGGTGCCGGCGAACTGGGTACGGAAGTCTTAAAGAGCCTCGCCGCCCATTCATCCAGCAAGGATACACAAATCAACGTCCTTCTCCGCCCCTCCACTATCAGCTCTACCGATCCAAGCAAAGCCGCCGATGTCGCCGCCATCCAAGCCCTGGGAATCACCCTAGTTCCAGGCGACATCGTTCAGTCCTCACCCGCCGAGCTAGCCCAACTTTTTGCCCCCTATCACACCATCATCTCTTGCACCGGCTTCATCGCCGGACCAGGCACACAGATGAAGATAGCCCAGGCCGCTCTAGAGGGAAGCGTGAAGCGCTTCTTCCCATGGCAATTCGGCGTCGACTATGACGTCCTTGGTCGTGGCTCGGCTCAGGATCTATTCGATGAGCAGCTGGATGTGAGAGATTTGCTGCGCGGACAGAGCGCTACAGAATGGGTCATTGTTAGCACGGGGATGTTTACCAATTTCCTCTTCGAGCCGAGTTTTGGGGTTGTTGTGTTCAATGGCGAGGTTGGAGAGGGGACGGTTGTTAGGTGTTTGGGGAGTTGGGAGAATAAGGTTACTGTGACGACGGCACAGGATATCGGGATGTTAACTGCGGAGATTGTGTTCGCAGAGCCGAGGATTGCGAATCAAGTTGTCTATACGGCGGGGGAGACGATTAGCTATGGGCGTCTTGCAAGTGTGGTGGAGAATATTGTGGGGAAGCCGGTGCAGAGGGAAGAGTGGCCTGTTGAATTTATGGAAGGAGAGTTGCAGAAGGACCCGGAGAATGTGTTATGGAAATATAGGGTTGTGTTCGGAAAGGGGAAGGGCATGAGTTGGAATGAGGGGCAGACGTTTAATATGCAGAAGGGCAGTGTTCGGCAGATCGTGATCCGGATCTGATCCGTAGCCCTCACGGGTCAGATCATGATCCGTCTAATATCTGACGGATATATCCGGATCAGATCCGGATCTCTTAAAAAATGAGGCTTAAAAAGTGAGGCTTAAAATAGAATAGTATAATAATAGATCTAATTACTCCTCCCTTTCGTCATCGGCGTCTTCGGCTTCGCTCTCTTCGGTATCTAGTATATGACCCCAGTCTCGTAAGCAGAGTAAATATCGCAGTGTTTCAGGAGAGAGCCTATTCCTCTTCTTCGTTAGAATATCAGCTCCATTACTAAAGACTCGCTCTGACGGAGCTGATGTTGCGGGAATTGCCAAGTGGTCTCGAGCAATTGCAGCAATAATTGGATACTGATACTGCTTTGCCGCCTAATATTTAAGAATATCTGTTGCTGGACCTGGCCGGGGCTCAACAAGCTAGCGCTTCCACTCTAGTTCTTAGTAGATACTATGAGAAATATATAAATCGTCGTCAGAGTTAGGTTCTGTAGGTAATTGTGGTAAATTGGCTTTAGCATCCCTCTGCTCTTCTTCAAGGAAGTATTGGCGGTCTCTGTACTGAATAAAAACGTTATGGAACTGCTGCTTTACTCTGTTCCGTTTGACTTCTTTAGTATTACTTAGCCAAAGACTATTAAATACGTTAAGATTCATGCGCGGATCATAAATTGTAGCTACCCCTAAATGACTCCATTGATGATTTGTAGTAAGCGTATAATACTCATTAAGCTTCTTAGAAGCAGCGATATAAGCTAGGCTAATTGTTAATGATATACTAACCTCCTTCTATAGTGCCTTGAGCTTATTTATCATTTTTAGATACTAAGGAATTGCGAAGTTAAGCGTTGGGTATGAGCTTGCCTATAGCTTTTGCGACGGCTTAACGAATATGTAGAAGAAGTTCTGAAGAGCGTAGAGTGTACTCCAATCCTCTAGTATAAGGGCAATATCTCTTATACTTAGATCCATTTGCTGAGTAGCACATATCGCCGTAATTGGTGTCTGTAGCTTTATAACAGTCGAGACCATTTTGTACGTTGAGTTCTACTAGACTAGCATATTAAGTGATAATTGCAGCTTCTTAAGACTAGCTGCAACAGTCTGCCTTTAGAGAGCGTCTTTCCATTGCCTTTGATTTCGGAAGACGTAGATATGCCTTCGTAGCTTACTAAGAGTATTCTTTACTTCGATATTACTTTTGGACGAGCTTGTTGGAATCCGCGCAGCTCCTTGCTCACACTGATAACTTTCAGCTTGCTTAGCAGGAACAGCTTTCAAAGTCTTAAGAGCATCTTAAACAGCGATATTAATGATATGGGCTATACATTATACGTCTCCTTCCTTGACTCTAAACGTCTATGGCTGTTGCGTCGTCACTTCCTAGTCTTTAGCTATTTTCTCATATTCCGCAAGCATAACAGTATTAGCTGAAGCGTTGTCTCTTGTATAGGTAAAGACAGCTCCTGTAATACCTATATCATCTGTTACGAGTGCTAATTGTTGAGCTAGATATTCGCCGCTGTGGATAGGCTCTTAAAGATGTATAACGTCAAGTACTTTAGACTTCTGTTGCCATTTATCGTTGATCTAGTGTGCTGTAATAGCAGCGTAGTCTGTATAATTCCGTGCAGACTATGCATCCGTTGTTATTGATATCCGGCCTCCTCTCCTAATATGAGAATTAAGCTTGAGTTGTAGCTGGCCTCGGTGGTATGAGAACTGACGCTGAAGTTCTCGGTGTAGCGTACGAGCTGATATTGATATAGTTGTTAGGCTTAAGAATTGAACTAATTCACGGAATGAATGGCTTTCAACAAGGCGTATCGATAGATTATTTGACACAATGAACTGTAGTAATAACTCCTTATATTTCGAAGGATTACTAGACTGCTTTGATATAGCTAATGGGCGTGGGCTGAAGAACGATGATGTACTACTTGACGTACTAGACGACTGTCTATTCTCATTTTTAAGGGCGTATGATACTGTTGGATGCTTCAAAGAGTAATGCCTCCATAAATTACCTGTCGACGACTGCTTTAGCCCTTGTGGCGGTATTGAAAATCCGTAGTCTAGCTGTAGGCATACCATCTTTATGGTTGGCGGCCGAGTATCAAGCAGTTCCCGACGATATAAGCCCTTTGTGAATAGCTTCGAAGTCGTTGGTGGTAGTACAACCCTTGGACGTTGAAGTATATTACTTAGTGATCCATTGACTACTTCGACTGATGGTAGAATAGGGGTAGATTGAGGTATAAGATGTGGTAACGACAGCTCTTCTATTTGAGAATAGCTCTCATGATCTGACGGCAAATCTGATAACTTAGAGTCGCTCATTATTACAGCGGTAATCGTTACAATATGGTAATTAGACTGCTATTACAGATTCAATTATACTACGTCTACTGTGGCCTTGGCATCCTTGGCATCCTTGGCAATATCCGTATGATCCGGATCATGATCCGGATCTCATGGATACGCCAAAATTATGACGGATAGGATAGATCCGGATCATGATCCGGATCGGGTCGGGTCATCTACGATCTGTGCCGAACACTGCAGAAGGGCATCCAGATGTCCGATGTTGAAGAGTGGGCGAGGGATATGGTGAATAAGATGATATGGAAGTAGAAAAGTTAACTCGAGTTATTGAAAATGCAAGAAGATTGAATAATGTCTATGAATGTGTGAGCGGATGGATATGAAAGAATCCATATATTATTCTGTAGTGAAATTCATATATTAATTTCCATCATATAAATCACCGTCATGGCAATATAAATTTCGTAAAATATAAAACGGAACCCAGAACGTTCTATGCTCACATATATATATTTATGGTAGTTTCGTAGAAGCTACACATAAACGCGTATGCCAGATATATCGACTGTTGTTAAGAAGACCCAGGGGAGATGCTATACATTTTACTATACTACTATTACACTTAGTTCTGTCAACACTGTTTATCTCAAGCCCAGCAAAAACTTGCCACCATCCTTGCCCTCTGCGCCACCTCCTGGTAGATATGTAACGTTGGGGTTGCCCGCCAAAGTCTGTGCAATCTCCCTGCTGGCCTCAATCCTTCTGATCATAATAAGACCATCTCCTGCCTTCGCCACTGCCCTCGAAATAGTATCGGCAGACTCGGCTTCTCCCTCAGCACGGATAACGTTCGCTTGTCTCTCCTGCTCGGCCTTCTCGACGATGAATCGTGCCCTCTCAGCGTCTTGCTGGGCGATCTGCTTCTGCTCGACTGCGCGGGTGAACTCCTTTCCGAAGGTCATGTGCGTGATGGAAACGTCCTCAAGAGCAATGTTGAACTCTTGGGCACGCTTGAGAAGGTCGCTGCGGATGCGGTTGGAGACGGCCTCACGCTGGGTGATGAGCTCTGCGGCGTCGAATTGGGCGACAATGGATTTGAGGACTTCGTTTCCGATGGATGGGAGGACACGCTCATCGTAATCTTGTCCGAGGTTCTGTAGCAAGTCAGATACAGTTCTATACGCGTCATGGCGGAGTCTCATCATACCTGGTAAATCTTGGGCAGCTGCTTAACATCTGGTCTGCTGAGCACTCTCAGTGTCAAGCTGACCATCTGCAAATCCTTGGATCCGGTTGTCGTCGAGATGTTTCGTGGCTTCGTTCGCACATCGTAGAGAATGGCCTTCTGTAACCATGGAATCAAGAAATGTGTTCCCTCGCTGACAACGTTCTCCTTTACACCAGCCAGCCTATCGAAGATGACGGCTCTGCTTCCACCCTTGACATCGTAAATCGAGGCCTGGGCAAAAGAAACTCCCACGGCGAGGGGGATGGCAAGCTTATACAGGGTGTTGAGTGCTTGCGCCATCTTGAAGTATTATTCGGATAGGTCGTGGGAAGTGGTGGTTGAACGCGTCCAGTATGTCTTCGGAGCTATACTTTTGAGGTTGATCGTACTGGCATTGCTCGATACAATTTCGATGGGTCGCGCTAGTCCATTTTGGGCTGCGGCTTGGCGCGCCTCACAAGCGGTCGCAAGATCTTGAACGCTCATCCATCCGAGAGCCGATGACCAAACTTCTTCAACCCACTCCAACACATCAGTCACTATGCGCCCAACTCAAGCTCTTTTCGGCGGCGGCGGCCCTGAGGTCGGAAAGTACGGAAGGTAAGCATTGGCCCTTATCCACATCAATCTGGGGCAAGAGGGGTGCGGTTGCTCTGGAGGCTCTGGATTGACCAGTAGTCCTGCCCTGACTTGCACCTTTGATACGCAGTGGTTAGGATGACTTTGTATGCTAATAAATCTCTCTTGCAGGTACATCGGTGAATGGGGCAACTTTGGTATGGGACACTCTATCCTTCAATGATCTCGAGATGTTTAGATGGCGACGTCGGGGCATATCGGGATGCAGCACAACGAGTTCGCAATATATACAACTTCGCCATTGGGAGAATAACGGCTGTGCAAGGAGGAATGATAGACCAGGTGGCTAATGCAGCGTTTTTTCAGGTACCCCAAAGCAAAAGGGCATCGTCTACTACGGCCTGAGCGCCAACGCTCAGCGTCCTCTTGCCGGAACCCTCCACGCCGCTTTCTTCAACACCTGGAGGCGATTCAGCGCCCAGGTCCTTTACGTCGCTCCTCCATTCATTGTTGCATACCTTGCTATGGACTGGGCTATCCAGAGGTAGGAAGATCGATCTCAATATCCATGAGTATAACTAAGTGTTGTTTAGGAACCACTACCTGAACTCGAAGCCAGGACGTGCCGAGCATGGCGAGGAAGCATAAAGGGTGTTTGTCCCATTAGCGAGGGGTTGTAGATTGTGCTTGGGCGTGAATGTATGGCCTATATCAAGCTGGATGGTTTGAATGGTTCATACGGAGTAGCCGAAGAGCCCTCTGTATTGTATAGAAGTACGAAATAGAGCAAGTTTCACCAGGGCCTGGTTTGAATATTCCTTTGAATGGTTATTTGAAGTCACATTGTGAGAAGCGTAATTGATGTTTGGCACATAATCGAGCTATTTACTATTTACGTAGAGCATGAGCCAAAGATTAGATAGAGGTTTTACGAAACCTACGTGTGATTGTGGCTAACCACGGAGTTCAATAAAAACTCATTTGCATATTGTTCTTGTAATGTGATTTTTTGGATTGATCAGTGATTTTTTTACCTTTGTTCTCTGCCGTTCAAGATTGGGTGGTGATGTAGTTAGTTTCGCATGGCAAACTTTGACTGCGGCTGTTCTGCCGAAGCGCATCAATGATCGCGAGTATATTGAAATTTAGACGCGCTCGACAGGGACCCTGCAGCGTTGTAAACAAACGAAGCAACGCAAACTCCAATAATCCAACCCACAACACACAGCTATAGCTCGCCGAGCGAAATAAACTGCATATCTTTCAGATATTGGCGTAGCTAAGGGTCATCGAGCGCCCGTTGCTTTTGCGCCATGCCTTCTTTCCGAGTGCCAGATTCATACTCCTCCAGCCCGCAGCCCTCAACACCAGAGAGGCGAAGGGGTGGCGCATTTAATCCCTTTGGCGCCTCGAACCCTTCGACAACACCAGCTGGCCCTCCTCCGCCTTCGTCAGCAGGCTCCTTCACACCGGTCGGACCACCGCCTTCGAGCACGCTAGGGAGCTCTAGACTCGATTTCGGCGACAGCAACCAGCCTCTACAACCTCTCAATTTTGGGAGATCACCGGCTCCTCCTCAATTTGATAGCCCCGAACCACCATTGCCCGCATTCAGCTCGTTTGGACAAGCTGCTGGGAACAAAAGATCGGGTCTTAGCAACGAATTCAGGGCTTCTGACTTTGGGCTCGAGCAAGACGCTGAATACACCTATGACGAAAGAAACAATGCATCTGAATATCAACATGACGAAGGGGGTGATTATTCAATAGACGATATCTCGCGTATGGCTGATGAAATGGACGAAGACCGCTATGGAAACGAGCAAGACCTGCTTGGGTTCGACAATTCGATTCCGGGATATGGGGCCAGGAATACGGGTTTGGGGCAGTCCGACTTTCGATCATCCGGATCTTTAGGGAGAGGCCCAAGCGACGAATTAGACCTCCGCAGGTCCATTGAAGATTCTGGGCCGAACGGCCCTGAGCGCTTCACGTTCGCACGCATAGCAAAGGTTTTCTATTCTCAAATAGATCCGCCTGAAATCCAAGAAGAAGACGATCTTATTCTTAAATCGGAGGCCCTCATAGCTCGACTATATCTAGAAGGCATCAGAAGAAACGAGGATGAACAAGCGCACACTGAGGTGACTACGATCATCCCCACCGAGATCTTAAAATTGTGGGATGATTACAACGAACGAACAAAACCTCACAAGGCATCAGAATATCCAACTGTAATTGGACCAGGCCCAGGAGCATCAGGTTTTGCCTATGCTTACTTTTTGGCCATCCCTCTCTTGAGTCTACATAATCCCTCCGAGGCAGAGGGTAAGCAAACACTAAAATCGGTCCCGCAAGTATTGCTGGAATGGATGGGCGAGCACCATGATCCGTACCCAAATCAGCTCTCGGTCATTCTGAGTTCAAGGCCTAGCCCTACTCATAACCGCTTGTTCTGGAATACAGTGGTTAATAGCCTTCTCCGAGGCCGCGTTCGCGGGGTAGCGAACGCCTTGCAAACCGCAGGATGGGAACATGCACGACAAGCTGTTGCAGATGTTAGGAACCCTGATTCAGGTGGTTACAGTGGCAGAGCCTTGATCAATGTCGAAAAGGTTGCAGGAGACATGCTTGAAGTACTGTATCAATGCCCTGGAATACGAGAAGATTGGGAGACCACAAATACCGACTGGACATTGTTCCGCCTAAAGGCCAGTCAGGGACTGGAAAATCTTAGGAGATTTGCGGAAGGGAAAGACCAACCGGAAGAAGAAGAACCACCTGCATTTGAAGCTTCGAATTTTGGAATGTATTCAATGGCAAAATCGTACACCGGAGCCGCCAGAAAAGCAGAGAGCCGAGTACCTTGGGAAGTTTATCAAAATCTCACATCCATGTACAATCTCATGCTTGGAGATGTCACCTCGATCGTTGAAAATGCTCAAGATTGGTGTGAGGCTACAGTTGGTCTTATGATCTGGTGGAGCCAGCCCCAGAATGATCGTCGTGGCGCCCTTGGTCGTTCGCACAAAAAAGCGACGAAGCCGCATTCCCCTTTCAGACAATTAACTGAAGCGTTCAACCTCGCGACTTCGGATTCTACAGACTTCCATGTCAATACTGCAGATTTTATGGAGGTAGGATTAGCAGCTATATTCGAGTTCGACGTTGAATCCGCGCTTGGAATTCTTGGGTCACTATCGTCTCCGGTTGCGTCAGCACTCGTCGAGGTTGCCTCTGTAACTGGCTGGCTACCGTCCACTGCAGCCCAGAATCGCGTTGGGATGAATGATAGCCTTGATCAGGACGATTTGGACCTTCTTGGGCTGAACCAACTACCGTCGCAACAATCTGAAGATACCAAAACAAGAATTCTGGTGGCTTATGCCGAGGCTCTTTATGAGCAAGGTCGGACCTTGGAATATACGGATAAGAAGAAGCCCAGGGTTGCTCGTGAGAGTTGGGAGGTTGCTATCGAGGTCCTTGCAAGATTGGACTCTGCCGAGCGCTCTGAAAAGGAGGTTGGCCGCCTGATTGGAGACCTGCCGCTCGAGGATGGCCCTACTGTCGACAAGCTCTGGAGACTCCTCAACGACATTGGAATGACCGTCCATTCCGAGAATGTGGCCGAGGTAAGACAGACTCCCCAACTATTGTATATCGATATCTAATGATGTTTAGAAATACGCCAACTCTCTCAGTGACCATACGCACAAATATGGTGAAGCTATCTGGTATTATTCTTTGGCGCACAAACAGAATAAGGTCAAGGATGTCCTCGACCTGCTTATATCGCTTTCACTACTTCACTCCGTGGCCTACCCACCGGAAAACGAACTAGACGATCACTTGCGACGCCTCATTTCCTCGCCAAAAGCCGCCTTGACCGAGATATCGCGACTTGACTATGAGGCCGCAAAACTAATCCACACAATGCTTAGCGGATACGCAACGCTTCGGCAATTCTACACTCTTCGTGATGAAGAAGTTCGCAACTCTAGCGGACAAATAAAGCCGCTGCCACATTCTACGAAGTCACAAGCTGCATCGGCCCTCATCGCCGTTATAACCAGCTCAGACGACAACATCAGAGGTGGACTGTACGACGAAGAACGCGGCGCCGTTGTTAGTGTTGACTTCTTACTTGCTTTACTCGGAGAATCTATGGTCTTTGTCAACCAGAAAGAGCGTCTCATCACCTCGTCCCAGATCGACTCTCTCTTGAAGGCAATCGAAGATCTGCAGAGTGTTTCTGAACGTGTATATTCGGCATGCGACGAGTTCTTCCAGACCGTTGTTGCCTCAACCCAAGGAATGAAAGGGTCCACACCCATGGATCTACTGAAAAAATCGACCTCTTCAATGAGCGGCACAAGCAGCTTCTCCATGGTCGGAAGCTCCATGATTGCTTCTCAGCTACAGAAATCAATTGGAGGTAGCGGTGTTTTGGTGAAGGAGAACTTGCACAGGGGATGGGATTGGCGTAAGGGCCTTACAGCAGGAATGACGAGTGGAGATGTATTAAAGATATTGAGATATGGGCTGGCGAAGGAGTTGGCAAGATCATGTATTTTGGAGGCCGATGGCCAGATATGAGAGCTGTAGTGTCTAGACGGACTAAGGGTGCGTATACATGGGCGGGCTGGCGTTGACTTTTGGGACAACACGGGAAATGGAATGCGGGAGTTAAAACACGGCTTCCGGGCCGAGACCTCGGATTAGTAGTATGTATATCACAGCTAAAAAGCTATTTTAGTTGAAATTCCTCCTTTTAATAGAAGCTCTATTGCGCTCGGTATTCCACGTATTGCTTGTCATGGTTCGATTATTTTCAGACATAGACCCCGGTTTTTTTTATCCTATAAGATATAAAAAAGTAGGATCACCATGCTATACGGTCACATAATACGTTAGAAAACGCCACTGAACTCATACCCAAGATCCAGGACGATTTGGGTAACTGTTTTGTTCCTCAACTGTAATACAGCTATCTTGTTCTCAATCTTGTATAACGTGCAGTGTAGTGATGTCATCGGGGGCGTATTACATCAACCATATATATGACAAGTACAAGTCGATATAACATGTTCAATTCCATCCAGTCTTAATCCCATCGAAAGAGCACAAAATACTGTTTTAAATTGCTCATTGTCCTAGCAATCATGTCGTTTATGGATAATGCACCAAACATAGAGGCGTCAACCCGCAACCCAGACCACCCAGGGGGCAAAAAGGTATATACCACCACCATTTCCTCTCTCACTCTTCCCTCTACACATCTACTTCCAACTCAACTTCCACAAATCCCATACTTGTAACAACACCCCTAACCACCCAACCTAGGTCCACGACACCCACGGCCCCCCCATCACCGAAAACCCCGGCTCCATCGCCTCCGACTCTCTCGCCGCCGAGTCCACCAACGCCCACGGCGCCTTCTCCCAAAACAAGAACGCAGAGCCCCTCGGCGTAACAGGCGCCCACTCCACCTTCGCCAACAAGAACATCTCCGGCGCCGAGAAACTCCCGCCCACGCACCACGCCTCGTCGCGCGCCGACCCCAGCACTACCGCCGACGACTACACACACAACAACACCAACAAGAAGATGAATTTGCAGCCACAGCCCGCGCCAGGCTACGACCACGAGGACGAGCAGCTGTTGAAGGGGAATGCGGTCCCGGGCCCGGGGTATGTTGATATGGTCGTAGAGGGATCGGAGGGGAGTAGGCCTAAGGGGAAGAATTTGACGGAGGTCCCGAGGGGGAAGAGGTTTGAGGGGGGAGAGGGGGAGAATGCTAGTTTTAAGAGTGAGATTGGGTCCGGGATGGATCCGGGGAGGCAGGCGGAGCAGGGGATGAGGACGAGGGGGGCGCAGGGGGCGTGGCAGGGGGCGGCGGGGAGGAGAGGTGAGGGTGGTGGTGGTGGGGGGATGTATGATGATATTGGGGATGAGAATGCCTGAATTGGCTTGGGGGATAGTTATTTGATGTGTAAGATTAAAAAAGATTGAAAAAAAAAATATAGGTTGCAAATGCGAATTTTTTGGTCTTGGAACAGAATAGAGTAATCAAAACTCCCAACAATGCAGCTTGGTAACAATGATGTGGAATATCTTTTATAGCCATTTTTTATTTCCTGACAGAACCCGTCCTCCCAACGCCGTATTGATATCCATGTATCTGGCCATGCAACTCTGCATATGATACAAGCACCCACGAAACATCTCCCTTCCAGCCGCGAAAAAAATCGTACCGAAAAACCACACACACACACACCCTCACCTAGACGCGCACATTCCTCGACTCCTTCTCCACCAGCTTAACCAGGTCCTTATACACCTCAGCGAACTCGTCCTCGCCATCAATCTTCTCCTCCTTCTTCGCTCCCGTCCGCTTCTCAGACACCATGACGACGGATGTCGGCCTCTTGGTGTTGCCGGCGGCGCCGAGCTCCGCGCGCGAGTTCACGAAGATGTAGGGCACGTTGTGGTCCTCGCACAGGACGGGGATGTGGGAGATGACGTCCATGGGCGAGATGTCAGCCGCGAGGATGACGACGCCGCAGCCGACGACGTTGGCGGCGCCGGCGGGGGACTTGCGCAGGGACTTGACGACCTCCTTGACGCCTCTCTTGAGGGTCTTGTTCTTTGCGGCTGTGGGTGTGTTAGTTTGTGTTTCGATATTAAAGTATGGGAAGGGGAATTGGGTGGATTGCACTTACCCTTCTTGACGCTCTTGAGCACCTTCTTTGCGACCTTGTCATCCGCGAGAGGGGCGGCGAAAGGCACAAGGGCACCGACAGGCTTGACGGCGAGCTCGGTATCCTCCTCAATGGTCTCGAGGCCCTCCTCCGCAGCTGGGGCGGCAGTCTCCATTAATTGCTCCTCGATAGCCTTCGCGACGGCATCGCCATTGAGGGTAGACTTCTTGTCCTTCTTGGACTTCTTGACGCCGTCCTTGTCGCTGCGCTTTTCCTTCTTCTCCTTCTTCTCCTTCTTCTCGACGCGCTCTTTTCCCATCTTGTCGGTGGTTTTGTGTTAGGTGGTGGGTGGGTGGAGGGAGGTTTTGTTCGTTGGGGTGCGGTTTGAAGTTTGGCTGGACCGACAACTTAAACTTCGAGGTTGTGGAGGGAATTTTCTTG
Organism: Pseudogymnoascus sp. 05NY08; assembly: GCA_001662605.1. NCBI lineage: Eukaryota > Fungi > Ascomycota > Leotiomycetes > Thelebolales > Thelebolaceae > Pseudogymnoascus > Pseudogymnoascus sp. 05NY08. The sequence continues at coordinate 183,543 of KV458780.1, read as the reverse complement.
TCTTGGGCTGGCTTGATTGGGGCTAGTTTGCGGTGTAGCGGGGAATAGTATCACCGACCGTTCCTCACTAAAATCGCTAAACTTCAAGGCGCGACCAACCGATGTCCAGTGGATTTACTGTACAGTACATGGATCAAATGGTAAAATCAGTTCTGATCGGATTAATTTTTTAATCGCGTGAGCATTATCTCGTGGGAATTGATATTTTAATAGCGCTATCTCTACAAATTATTTTGTAAGTTACTAAAAGTCACGTTATTCACAAAAGTCAAGAGTATGGAGTCTGGTAGACAGATTTTTGATAGACAAGTCGCGCTATATTCTGCTCTTCTTCCTTTAGCTAAGATAGAGTAGTAAGATTTGCAGCCCGCGTCCGTCACTGGCAGTATAGGAACCCTTGCGCGCCCCCGTGCACCGTGTCCCCCCTTGTCCACGCATGCGCTTTCTTTCATCAGCGGCGCATGCCACTCTGTGCATTCCGCACCCTTCCCCTCATGCTTGGCCCGCCAGCCCCATTGGCAGCCGGCGGGTGCATGTACTTTATAACACAATAGCGAACTATGTTGCCGCGGATTCGGCTTCGTGATGAGCGTCAAAGGCCAGCTTTGACGCCTGATTAAACTTTCGGATCTGTCAAGTGCGCTCTTCTCCTTAAAAGAATGCTTAGGGGAGCTGCATCTTGGTCCTGTAGTCCTGGGGGTTGAGAAGGTCCCTTGCCGCGCTGCTCGCTCCGCCCCGATTAAGGTACATGGGATGGCATGCGAGTTTGCGGCAAGTTCCAGCAGTGGTTGTCTATCGGCGGACGACGATGCCTTGGCGGCGGGCAGAGGATGGGATCTCATCGTCATCGGAGGAGGAGCAGCAGGAGTCCTCGTCGCTGTAGCCGCAGCGGGAGCCACCGCAGTCAAGCTTGATCCTGTCACCAGTGCGGGTGATACCGTAGCGTTCACATGAGCAATTGGAGCTGTTGGAGTAGTCTGAGAGACCGCTGGAGACGGACGATGGGCTGGAAGAGTCTGAGCGAGAGCTGAGCGACGAGCCGACGGACGAGGGTGGGGTGCTGGAGTACTCGTAGTCGTCGAATGTGGACTCGGAAAAGCGGGAGGTGAGCTCCTCAATGGTGGTTGGGTTCAATGCACCGTATTCGGCCTCGAGGATGTGCTTTGTCGCGTGTGGGGAGCAAGGCTTTGGCGACTGGATCTGCGAGATGGAGAGTGGGCGACCCTTTGGGATGTCGGCGGTGAGGGCGCGGGACTCGCGGCGGGACGAGGTTGGGTGTCTGCTGGAGCTCGAGTGCTTGGAGGAGCTGGACTTGGAGGAGGAGGACTTGGAAGATGAGGACTTGGAAGAAGACTTGGAAGACTTGGAGGATGCAACATCGAGGATGTTCAGGACGCGGCCGGTGGTGGGCTCGGTGGTGGAGTCTTCACCTGGGTTGTGGGAGACGTGGTAGCCATCGATAATGTACTGGAGGGTGTTAGTATGGTGGAAACCAAATGAGATAGTAGTTTGAACTTACGTAGTACCAGTATCGTTGACCAGCTTGGAGCAGGGAGCCTTGGAACTTGAATGTACCCTTCCATGCGCCGGACTTTGAGGAGTTCTTGTCCTTAGCAAGGGGAAGTTGGCCTGCGTAGTTGTCCCATGAGCCGAGAAGGTGGACAGTCTTGACAGTTGAGGAAGTGCGGAGATCGAAGCTGAGTTGAATAGCGGACATATTGACGATTTTCGAAATGCGTTAAAATGTGTGGTATATTTGATAAGCGTTTGGCTTAGATTTGAATGAACAAGAAGAGCTAGTTATTAGATTTGTATGGACGAGAGGCTTTGTGAGGATAAAAATTATGAGGGTAGTTGACCGGCAACTGTTTGAATGAATTAAGTTAAAAGAAGTGATTGAAGAGCACAGCTCTGAAGGATAACAAAAAGTACGAAAAAAGGACAACGGATAATAGAAACTAGCTCTGAGAATTGACTGCTTGTTGAAGAAGAAAAAGAGAAGAAGAGGAGAAGATGAGACGGCGGCTGCGGCCTCTTATGGTTCAGCCATTTTACCTTGGGGGACCTGGAATAGATTGAGCGACGGTGGTGTGCTGTGGTTGTGCTGTGGTGTGGGCAGTGTGGAGTGTGAGTGGTGGTGATTGATGGGATGGACGATGGCTGGTCAATGCTGGTGGTGGTGGTGCTAAGGGTGTGTCCTGGTTGATCATGGACGACGGGGTAGTGGATTCTGATTGGCTGATACGGCTGACTTATGGGCCCACCTGCACGTCCGGCGCGTAGGCACAGTGAATCGCTGTGAATCGCCGGGAGCTAACACGTTTTGGGAGACCGGCGACTAGATCCCTGCCGTTGCCGACCACTCACACCGACGAAGACGCCGAATTGTTTCTCACAAGGGTCAGTCAAGGGCACGCTGGGATGCAGCAACGGCACCCACCTGTCCAATCGCCGCGGTGATGGACCATGCGGGCGACAGAAAATAGACATCCATGTCCTACGGAACTTGCGGTGGGAATATCGCTCAATGAACTGGGATTGGGAGTGACAGCGAGGGGGGATCGTATCACTTTGTGGCCGGCTGGCGGGCTGAGAGGTCGGATCTCGGGAGGGGAACAAAAACAAATCCTTACTATCTATCTTATTGGAGCAACAATGCCACGCACATTCCCTGAGTACCAGTACCACGTTTTTGGCCCAGGGGATAGACACAATCGAGGCGAGGTCCCGGGAGGGAAGGACCTGGTAGTTCAACGACCTGCAAGAGGATAACTTAAAAGCGACCTTCAAGTGGGCATGACAACATGAAAGGCAATGGGAAGGCCCGGTCCTTCCCCGGTTCCCCTTTCCCTTCCCCTCTTTCTTAACTCGACCAGGAGGTATGCATATATTGGACCACACCACTAGCCCACATTGACGTCCGACCTTGATTGGTGATGCCCTCACAACCATCGCCTTGATTCCGCCAAGCAGCCCACGCATCTCCCCACCCTCAATATTCTGCGAGTGCGACTCTTCAACGCTATCTTCTCGACAACATCCCGTCGGCGCTTGTGATATGCATCTCATCGTCTTGCTGACCGTGTGAGCGCTTGGAAAAACCACCCCGCAGCTGAACAGGCAGCATCTTCGCTGTTATCCTGCGCACTATCGCGATGCACGATAAGTCAGATGGTGATTGCGATAGTGACCCCGCTAAGCTAGGCCGCTGACTGGGCCGCCTGGATGGAAAACATCGACGATGCTGCGGTCTGTGAATGGTTGAGGCGTCGGAGGTTTGTCAACGGGGGATGCAGATGCATTTGTGGACATGCACTCTATATCCCGTGTTCTATATCTTCGGTTCCTTGATATGTTCGATGCCGTGTCAAGTCCCGTGCAGAATCGATCTTTCTATTTGCGGTTATCCTTGTCTTATGTTTTCAGCAGGTGTGCACTAACGAATAGAAACGAGTGTCAGTTGCTGATCGGTCTCGTATCGCTTTCTAAACTCTGAGTCGAGCCTACTTGCGGTAGGTTGCTGTCAAACGCCCGATCTGGCTGAGTTACCGAGATCAAATTATTGGACTCTCAAACACTGATGGCGAGAGAAATTCATCCTTGCCTTCCGATTCAACAGATCCGCATCAACGATTAGAAATGACAAAAATGAGTGTCAATTGCTAGCTAGAGATGCTGCACGGAGTACATAGTGTAGATAGCCCAAGTTCAAGCCATCGTAATCATCTCAACATCCGTAGAAAAGAACGTATGTGACAATAAACCCCTATAATCCGTCCAGACTATCACAACACTAGAATTGTATGCTTCTCAAAATTTATCGCTCCAGAATCATGTCAACTAGCAGCAGAACTTCTGTCCGCAAGAATCGTAGCAGCCCAAGTTGCAGTAGCAGATCTGCGGGTTGGCATCAGCCTCGGCGTGGGGCACGGGGTTCGCGAGCGTGGTGCTGGTCAGAAGCAGAGCGACTGCCGTGATGAGAGTGGTGAACTTCATGGTGATCTTGATGCGGCTATTGGTTAATACTACTTCGGTTGATGCGGCTATGCAGCTAAACTTACGGGATTGGTGTAAAAGTGGTTTTTAACAACGATATGTTTTTTTTGGGGGCGATTTATATTGATTTGTTGATGATAGAGTGCTGTAGAGAATAATGGAAATTTCCTCATCATGTTAGCAGACTCATGCTTTATATAATAATCCAACCTTCTCAAAGGATTTGCAGTATATCGAGAAAGGTTCGATGTAAGCTTATGTCCCTCCCTCACCAGTCTGTAAACACGGAAATATAATAAAAGCATATAAAGCCGTTTAGGCGCTTCTCTCAAGGAAATAAGGATAAATTCTATCTGGAGTGAGATCAGCACCACCCAATCTAGCTGATGCCACTCATGGACCACATTATAAGAATTATGTGGGGTTGGTGAGGCCAAGACGGTATTATCTCGCTGAAAAGAAGCGTTTGAAGCAGCATCGCCTTGCCACACCTTAATTACCCCATAACATGTGGCCGCGTAAGTTTCCAGAATCTGTTGGATTAGACCAATCGGATGGAATAAGAGGAGGATTTATGCTTTGTCTAGCTTTTAACGGATTCGCTTTGCATATGTATGTTGTGGGGTCTGCCTGGTTTTGGTTTATCATACCTACGATACGAAGATTACTACCTCCCATCGGCCAGTTATCTCAGTCAGTTATCTCCCCCACGCCCTATTTTAGTCCCTTAATCAGCTTAGGATAACCGTCAGTCAAAACTATGGGTTGCGGGGTAGTCGTTCGGTCCTATTTCGCGGACAACCATGATTTTCCGATCCCTCAGCGGGTCCAGGCCCGACTGAGCAGCATGTTATATCACATATCACGGCCCCATATATCTTTCGTGCTCCAAGGGCTGTTCCAAGCCAGGTGTAAAGCGCCTTAATGATATTGATACCTGGGCCCTGAATAATGCACTCAGCTGAGCCAGTTAGAGACGCAATGAAGCCATCGAGACATTGGCTGAGGAGTATTTTTTAAGTATTAAGCATAAGTAGGCTAACAAGGTGGAAGCAGCTGAAGGCTTCCAATCATAGGATTGTCGTTCTTTGTGCTTTAAATATCAAGCATGAGAGTGATGGTCTCAAACGTGACCTCCTATATGACCCTGTCTCCATCATATTCTGTACTGCACACGCATATGATAAATATCAAAAACAGTCCAACAAAAAATAAACATACAACAGTAGGTGTCCGCCAGTGATATATACGCATGATAAAATACAAAATATTTCTTTACAATACTGCAACATCTGATTTTAATAATGAGTCACTGCGACTCAAAACGTAGTGCTCTTCAGGACCCTTTGTCGGGCGATGTGGAATCAGGCGACAAGCGTGATTCATTTAGTCTTTTGGCATCCCCCATTTCATCTCTCTGTAACATCAATAATTCACTGGAGCCAACTCACCAGCCTTTCAACAAGAAACTTCACGATGAAGCTGGAAGACGAACATGCAGACGCGGTTGTCCGCATCTGTTCATATCGTCGACGGAGCTTTGACCAGATCACGATCATCCGTCGTCCGTATGTCACGGAAGCCGTCCAAGACTCGCTCGAAGCGGCCTTTCATACCCCACCAACATCAGGACTCAGCATCTTTGATTACCTTCCTAAAGAAATTATGACAATGGTCCTCTTGAACTTGGACGTCCTCACATTTTTTCGATTTCGTCAAGTTAATCGATATGCTCGCATGCTGTCAACAACAGCACCGGAATATAAACTGATCGCAACGTATGGGCTGGAGGGAATGCGCGCCTTACTTCGCAGTGACTGCGCTCGTAGATTCACTATGATGCATGTCTATCACCTACTTGTCACTGACAGGTGTGCGCTTTGCGGACACTTTGGGGGCTTCCTCTTTCTCTTGACAGCCACGCGCTGCTGCTTCAAGTGTCTTGAAAACTCACCAAAGCTGTGTCTTATATCCACAACCAATTTTGCGAGGAGGGCAGGGATATCTACGAGCCAACTGAGCAAGTCATATCGGTCAACACTGCGAACTGTGTCCGGCATATATTCAGTTTTCAAAGAGCGAGATAGACGGCCAAAAAAACTCATGCTTAAAGCGGAGGCTATTGCAGCTCTAGCACCGCAGACAGTTTTCAAGGAGAATTCGATCGCAAACCTATTAATACCAGCTACAGACAACAAGGAACAGCGTTATATGGCATGTATTGCATTTCCGGCGTACAACAGACGTACTGGCAGGACGGATGCGGGTGTCAGCTGCAGAGGATGTCATTTTCGTGCCATGAGAAGAAATAGAAGCTATGGTTATGATGGAGAGGTGTTTTCTACAACGGAATTCCTGTCTCACTTCTCAACTTGTCTTGAAGCGCGGACGATATGGGCGGCGACCAACCAAGGGATGATGGGTGTCCATGACTCTGCGTTTATACTTCGCAGTAGTAGTTTATTTGGCTTGGAGTGAGTGGTTGGTTTATGATAATCGCGGCACACGGCGAATATTCACGCGGTTCAAGGATGTCCAATGACTCCAGGTCCAAAGAGCATGGTCGTTCAGCGGTTCTCACCCAATACTCGCTTATGACAAGAATGGATGAAAACCAACAGCGCGTACATTTGCATATTTGTTAGTTTTATGGAGATGCTGTCTACAAATCGTCCGTTTAGCCAATAATTCAACTTTATAACAAGAAAAGCTTTCCTTTTTTCATAATATTTAGCAATGACAATGGCGTCTCCACGCATTATTTCTATGGACTTCTCCACGAATGGAAGGGACGACTGTTACTTCCGCATCCTGGCAGGAACCAATGTCAAGTACATTACCATCAAAGAAGGAGCCCTCGACGCTGACACGTTGATGGACATGCCACTGGACTTCCAGAATATCCTCCCCCCGCTGCAATACGACAAAGACGACTGGAACTCGGTGTATATCTCCCGCAACACGGCCACTGGCGAGCTGGAACCGGCGCTGTCTCAAACTACGCTTCCTAGAGTGCAGACAGTCTGGAATCCAAAGATGATCAACTTTTTAGACCTCGAGAGGACTGAACTACTCAGCTTGCTAGCTCAAGAGTGCAAATGGAAGCAAGCTACGACGGGAGATGAAGCTGGGGACCAGAAAACTATGATAGCCAAGATGGCTCGATTCCCCTGGGAAATCCAATATATCGAAACAGAGACACGTATCTACCAACTCCTACAGCCCCTACATATCACACCAACGTTCCTCGGGCACATTTACGAGGCAGACAGAGTCATCGGGGTCCTTCTCGATAAAGTCGAAGGACGACCCGCCAACTCGGGTGACCTGGAAATCTGCAAAGCGGCCTTGCAGCGCATTCACAACCTGGGAATCTTCCATGGGGATTGCAACCGCTATAGTTTCATTATCACTGCGGATGAGAAGGTTACGCTCATTGATTTTGACAACGCCAAGGTTGATGCAGATGCCGACATGATTGAGAAGGAAATGACGAGTTTGGAAGAGCAGTTGCGGGAGGAGACTGGCCGGGGTGGAGGATTTATACAAGTAGAGAGTGATGATGAGAGTGCTGATGTATGATAATACCGGCATGCGACGAAAATAGATCACTTAAAGTCAACGGACCCATTCACCTGACCATCACATCTAAAGCCACGTGATAATATGCCTGTTACAGTCACTTGATATCATGATTTACGTTTGCATATAGTTTGTTTTATGCAGGCCTTTACAGATCGCGGCGGATAAGGAATATGTATGGTTCTGGTGGTAGGGGGCAGTTTTCGAAGTTGGAGTTCGGGGTTACTAGAGGGGCTCACATACCGCGCGGCAGTTTTACTACCATAGACTGCTAGTCTTTTGCAATTAAATAATATACAATGCCATAAATGACTTGCATCATGAGAAATTCAGTAGGATACTGATGTAAGATGTGGCTAGCAAGTTCTAGCCATTCGGGTCTAAATCGACATCCGAATGTCGAACTGCAGAACTCCCAGTACTCTGGATACCAGGCGGCAGATTCCCAGTCGATTAAGTAGACTTTGAATCCGTCCTTCTTGCCATCGGGGCTGCTGATGCGGTTGACAATGATATTCTTTGGCTGTAAATCTCCGTGGGTGAGGACCGTTCGGTGACCGCAAAGCGTGCTGTTCACAATCCCACGTAAAAACTGCGCATAGACAGCTGGCGTCCGTTGCTCTAAATGCCTTAGCATCCCTTCATTCATAGCTGCCTCAGTATCGAATGGTCCAGATATCGCAGGATCATGCTCAGGCACCCAAAAAACGGCATTGTTCAGGTGCTGTCGGTTTAAACCACCGATGTAGTTTGGCGGTTGGATGCTTCGAAGCTCGTCGATAGCGTTCTTGATTTGAAGGCTAATTTCCGACTTCTCTTCAGAATTAAGAGTAGGCATCAGATCCTCGAGCGTGCGGCCTTGAACAAGCTCCATCACAATGAAATTCATCCCCGTTTCTTCCTCAGAGAAGGTGGCTAAAACTTTTGGCACAGGGACGGCGCTATTTGCTGCAATGAATCTCATAGTCTCTGCCTCTAAAAGCGGTACCTGGGTTCCGAATTTGACTGCGATCTGGTCGCTGATTTTTACCACTTTTGAATGGGCATCGGGCTGGCTGATAAAGTCTGTTGCTGCTTTGATTTGCGCAATAGTAGGCACGTCTTGGTCCGACATTCTCGCAACCTCTTGTCTTTCGATGCTATCTAGAGTATCTAGCGGAGAGAAATGTTTTCCTAGAAGAGTAGCCATGGGAGGAAACTGGCCCTGGCGAGGGCTTCAAAGAAGTAGAGAGTGGCCGATGTATGATAAACTATCCGCACGCGGCGAGTACATTCCTCAGAGTTCACGGGACGGGGTCGTACTAAACCACGTGATACATTCCAAATATTTGACTCACGTGATATCGGGATATCTCGCCCCAAATCTCCAGTGAGGGGCAAAAACTGACGTCATAACCAGCACCACTAATACACCTCCACCATCGACTCCATCAGCATTCCTGCAAGCTATCGGCGTTACTATGGCCACAATTCTCCCAAATATCGATCTAGAACTACAAACACGAGTCATTTTCCCCAGCAGAATCACCTCCAACCAGCCGACGCGAGCCGGCCAGGCCACCACCGTACCAGAATATCTCCATCAACCCATCAACCCCTCAACCATCGATTCTCAGGAAAGGGCAACTCAAGCGTCCATCCCCCCTCAGACGGTACGTTGCCCTCGGCACGGCTCACGCCCTAGCGGTCGCCGCCAACCATACGCCGGCGCATCACACCAGTCCATGTGGATCTTCAGGTACATGATCTCCAATCTTTCGCTGTAGCTGATAGGGAACCGCGGTATGCTGCGATTGGTAGATTGTTCTATCTACTTAGGCAGGAGGGGAAGCGGTGATCGGCGCTCGATGTTGCTGGGAGGGGAGGTGAGGGGGTTGCGTGGATTTCCACTTTTATATCATAATGGAATGAGGGACACGTAAGAATTTGGGCGCTTTGGGTGGCTCGGCTTTCCTGATGGGGAGGGGGGATGAGACAGGCGTTCGCACTGGCGGATATAGTTGTCTGACTTTCGGTGAGGTTTTATCATCTTTGTCGTTCGTGTTCAGAGAACACTCGGAGAACAAAGGATATTCTCACCCACCCCGCTTCTTTCTCCTCTAAAGCACTCTAGAGCACTCTAGGGGAGGAGCAATCTATCTGTCGACCGCATGGACGTCTCGTGGGAAAACAGCTACTATCTACGGTACTTATAGTATGTGCCACTGTGGTGCCATTAACGTGCTAATATCCACGAGGCTGACGGTCTTAGAGGGGTACTAACGAGTGGGGCTCAAGTGAATCGACCCCGCCGAGAGGTATCCGAGTGGTGCTGTATCATTCAGTATAAACTGTCTCATTGGAGTTCCTTTTCACGTGTTGCCGCTATCCACACTCTAGTCCCGCACATAGCACCCCAAGCTACGTCATATATCCCGTTCCTGTGCTGTAAGTGTACAGAACCTACCCGCGCCTCCTTGTGCAAACTTTTGCTATACCTCAAGGTTTGCAATGCTTACTACGCTCGATATCAGAAAGAGGCAACCTCTACAGAAAATGTTTTGACTCTTATGCCGATCTTTGTAACCCCGCGGCCTATCAAGCTGCGATGGTTAACAGGGATAGTAGCCGCTTTATGCCCGACCATTCTCGTTGCAATGACATCAACACGTATAGCGCCTCCCCCTTGAACAACCACCGGGTACGTATCACTCGTGCTAGAAAAATCGTTCATCGAGCTGCATGGATAGAGTCAAACTTGCTTGGGATCAGCTCCAGTCGTCGTTTCACCAGAACGTTCCATCCCTACCCCTTCGGTATAAAGACAAACACCCTCAACCCCAATAGCGTACCTTTGTTCAGTAAAAACGGGTTCATTCTATCCCCCTTCAAGACTTCGCCTCTATCACTCCTGCTCCGTCTCAAGCTACTCTTCTCCTTCTCCACATATAAGAGGGACCACTTCCCACTTCCCCAGACTTTCCCCCAGACATCCCACGCTCGAATAGATAGGATCTACCAACGAGCATAAGTGGGAAAACGAAAAAGCAAAAAAAAAAACACCAACCCAACCATAGAGCCCACAACCATGGACACCACCAAACCCCAGAAGAAATCACTGCAGGTGCCGCCCAAGCGGCCGCACCTAACGCGCCTATCGTCCATGACATCCACCAAAGACGATGTCTCGGATGGCGGCACGGACGTCGTCGTGGTGCCGCACAGGTACATGTTGAAGCGCTCGCAGTCGTTTTCTTCGGGCTTTGCGGCCTCGCTCGGGAAGGCGAGGAAGGAGGTCGGGCCTATGGAGATCGAGGATGAAGCCGCTGTGCTGCCGACTTCGCCGGAGTCGCCGGGGAGTCCGGAGATGTTTGGGGTGACGCCGGAGGAGAGTGCGCCTGCTACGCCGATTACGCCTATTACGCCTCTTGATGGGCTGCCTTCTGCTGATACATTTGCTTTTGCTTTCGATATTGATGGTGTGCTGGTGCGTGGTGGTCAGGCCATCCCTGAAGCTATTGAGGCGATGAAAATGCTTAACGGGGAGAACAAATACGGCGTCAAAGTGTAAGTCATCACCTCCCTTTCCCACATATTCAAGCACAAACTAACAGCCACCAGGCCGTACATCTTCCTCACCAACGGCGGCGGCAAAACCGAAGCCGAGCGCTGCCTCGACCTCTCCCGCCAACTCGACATCTCCATCAGCCCGGCCCAATTCATCTGCGGCCACTCCCCCATGCGCGAGCTCACCGAAGCCTATGGTACCGTTCTCGTCGTCGGCGGAGAAGGCGAAAAATGCCGCCAAGTAGCCGAGGGCTACGGTTTCAAAGATGTCATTACCCCCGGCGACATCATCAAGCACGACTCCGCCACGACGCCCTTCCGAAAGCTCACCGCTGAGGAACTGCGCTGTAGCAAGTCCGGCCGTGACTTGTCGAAGGTCAAGATCGAGGCTGTTTTCGTCTTTGCGGACTCGAGAGACTGGGCGGGCGATTGCCAGATCATGCTCGACCTCGCCATGTCGAAAGGCGGCTACCTTGGTACACTATCCGAGACCTTTGATGAGGGTCCGCCCATCTTCTTCTCCCACAGCGACATGGTCTGGAGCGCCGCGCACGCTAATGTACGACTCGGCATGGGCGCGCTGCGACGCATGCTCGAGACGCTATTCCGCGACGTGACGAAGGGGAAGGAACTCGACACCATCGCCTTTGGCAAACCCCAGATTCCGACCTTTGAGTTCGCGACCCGTCTCCTGCGACAATGGCGCAAGGATGAGCACGAGATCGACGCCCCGCCCGAGACGGTGTATTTCATCGGCGACACGCCCGAGAGCGATATCCGCGGGACCAACGAGTTTAACAAGCACAGCGAAAATGACTGGTTCAGTGTCCTTGTTAAGACGGGGGTGTGGCAGGAGGGCACGGAGCCGGCGTATAAGCCGAGAGCGACGGTGGATAATGTGCTTGAGGCTGTCAGGTTTGGACTTGATAGGGAGTTTGGGGAGAAGGGGACGAAGGTCCCGACGAAGAATATCATTGAGCCGCTGTGCCTTGCTGATGCGGGGGAGGTCCCTTCTGAGGCGATCCCGACGGCAGCGCTGCGGTGAGTTGCTCGCCATTGCGACGAGACATAAGAGACGCAGGAGACGTCTGGTTAATGACTTAAAATGCTTGTTTTGAAAGAGGAGGACTAATACCCTGGCGTACGCGATGATTATATATCCATTTCCACGATTCCCTTCTCGATCTGGATGATCGCGGGAGGGGTTTCTTTCAATTTTATCTCTTCGTCTTTCTCTCCTCGCCTCGATTGAGGGAGTGAGCTTTGGGTTGGCGGAGGTTTGGATAGATTGTTACATGAATGAAACGAAACGAATAGAGGTTAAGAAGAGAAAGGATAGAGGGTAGATCATAGATCATAAATCATAGATTGGATCCTGAAACTTGACATTGTCCCTAAGTGAATATGATGATGAAGAAGAGATGCAAACAAACTGTGTCCTGATGCTGAGCGTAAGAAAAACACTCACCTCTTCCTGCCAGACTGGCAGAGAATCCCAAAACGTAGCAACAAATGTTCCTGAAGCCACCAGAGAATCTCGACCTCAACGGCGGCCCGCGCCGGGAATCATGTGGAGCGGTGGATACCTACCAAAACTCACAACGGAAGCCAGCTTGACAATTTGCCACCCCCGAGTTGTCCCTCAGCCCACATCGCGCAACCTGCCAGAATCGATCATCCAGCCTAGATGATTCCTCCAGCACCACTCCATCGTCAAATCCGGACACCGACCATCGTTCACCGACGGCGACTTCAGCTTCGCGATCCTTCGAAGGCATCAACCTCCTTTGACATCCCCGGGATCCTTTCACAATGATGAAGCCCCTTTTGACGTCTTGGCGATCCTTGCGTCTCCTTAACGGCCCGACAACCAAGACACGACGGACAATAATTCAACTGCCGTGCTGACGCTTCCCACATGCCACCCCCCTTTACTGTGATCCCCCACGCAGATGGGTGTGTGCGGCATTTCTGCGCCGTGGCTGTGAAGGATCGTGGCTATGGAGGATCGTGGCTGGAGGGAGCGTTGAAGGATTCCGTGGCTAGAAACTTGTTTAGTGAACAGTGGTCTGGACCACGGAGGGTGCTTGGGCCGGGCGGCGGCGTAGCAGTGGCACTGACAGGTGCCACGGGCGCGAAGAGGAATGTGCGTGCCGTCCGGGGTGGTGGAGGCGAAGATAGTGGTATCAGTCTCTATCTGGATTGAAGGAGCTCTGGTAGGATCAGTTGTGTGGCGATGCAATCCTACTGACTGACTGCCGGTCGTAAGGCTGATGACATCACAATCAACGGCAGTGTCAACGTGCAGTATGGCTGCATACAGCGCGGCCACGCCGGTGATCTAGACCAGTGGCTCAAGCACTCATGCGGCGTAAAATTGACGGCGCGAGTCACCGACGGCAGGGTCACGGTCCGTAAAAGCAGCAACCACGCTGTTTCAAGATGCTTGATACGGGCATGGAGTTGAGCCGCTCGCGATGATGAGTGTTTGTGTCATGGCTTGTGCACCAATTGCTGGGGTTTGGCGAGGTCGGCGGCTGGTGGTGGGGGGGAGAACGCGAGACGCGCGGCGGTGGTGGGGGGTTCGGTGTGTGCGAGATGATGTGAGGGGGAGTGGGGATTGCACGTGCGGGGTGGTGGGTAGGAGGGGTGAAGGGGAGGGGGGTTGATGGGACCGGTGAGGAGGGGTGGTGATGACGCTGTCTGTTTTGAGAAGGGACGAGCGGGAGAACTGGGAAAACTGACAGTGTAGGTAGAGAGAGTATAGACTCACAGCGGGATAACTGTTGGAAGCTTATCGAACTATCGATACGCGGTGAGATTGGAGACATAACGAGCCGATTAATGCTGCCGCAGCACGCACTGTAGGTAGCAGCCATATCAAACTATCGATACCAGCCACCACAAGCAATGCGGCATATGGACTGAATCGTACTGTACCTATCGATACAGCGATTCCTGCAATACCACCACAGACAGACGTATCGATACGACGATAGGGATAGCGGTGAAACGCGTCCCCGTCCAACAAATGCGATAAGATGGGGAATGGCCTGTGAATCCGTCGGTTTGAGAGGTTATCGATGGGAAATGGTGGAATCCGTGCATGGGCCAAGATCACGATGCGGCGACGCCGAGCCGCCGGCGCGGCTATTTGCCAGGGCTGTGCGAGAGGCAGACTGGTGCCTGGGTCCGGGGTGCTGGATTAGGACTAGGGCGGGGTATTCGTTGGGAGGGAGTGGGATGAGTGGAGGGAGAAGCAGGCGAGTGGGGTAGAGTGTTCTTGGGATTGTGATCAAGGTACCACCGCAGAATATTTCGGTGAGGGGATACATGTAGGCGTGAAGAAGGAATACTTGTGATGAAATGAGACATATCAGATACTGTAGCACATATGACATGTCTCGGGATTCCCATAGGTCTTGTCCCAGAGGTTGTCACTGACTGGACTTGTCACTGGACTTGTCACTGGACTTGTCACTGGACTTGTCACTGGACTTGTCACTGGACTCACCGCACGACTTTCAACGACATACAGTTCTACTACTGTAGTTTTTACGTGTACGGGATCACAACTTTACCAAAGAACTCTGCTTACTCACAGCCCGCGCTACTCGTCCAAGGAAATCGCGGACATCGCAGGCTTACGTGCCCACTAAACCACATCGGGACCTGATCGGGGACTAAATCAGGGTCCATCAGTGGTCAATTGGGACAGGGCAAGGAGACGCCGACGGCTAACCTCTTTGAGTGTCGGCTTTGTCAGCAAGTTCTGTGATCTGTGAACTAGAAGTGGAGTAGCTTGTCAGTTTCTATTTTCAGCCACAGTATAGGTGGAGATGGGAAAACAGATCCAGAGAGAGCAGTATGCGAATAATTGAGCTGTGGGCAGACATGAAACTCGTTTTATTTCAATTTAATTCTATTTAATTATATCCAATTGATCCCCAATATTTCTTCGCCTGCTCTGTCTTGCTGCCTGTTCTGTTCATGCGGTGTTTTTCGGCTTTGTGGTGCTACTATAATCCGGGCTTGTGGCTGACTGACACTAGGCGAATAATTGCATAGCACAGCCTCGCGCTTAACCTCAACTTGATGACATCGGATCTGACTGCCTGCACTGAGTACTCGCCTGCTCTTTGCTCCCGGCTCACCTTTCCTACCTGCCCCTCCACAAAACTAAAACAAATAAAAAACACCTCCACATAGAGCTGCTGCGGCGACCCGTAAAAAGCAGGCGAGTGCTGTGTACTGTGCATAGATGCCGAAAAAAGACTCCACAATCGGACGCCGGGCGACGAAGCCGCTGTTTCGAAGACGCACTGGTTTCCCAATGGAGCTCCATTCTTCAATGCAACACGAGGGAAGCTCATCCTTCCACGCCGCGCCGCAGCTTCGGTGGCTTTTTCTGGTTTCTGTCGTGGCTGGTGTTCCCCCCGTATGTCGAAGTCGATACACAAGACTCACGCCTTACCACACCAAACGTCATTCATCCTTCGCCTTACCCGACTCACCGGAATCCATCCCAGTATTCCCAAGCCACAAGGATTCCCCAACGGATCTATTCCCATGTCAAATCTAAGCCTGGCCGCAGAGCTGAGGCCCTCCCGTGACACTTTCGTCCGAACTACCCGCATTGCAGATAGCTGGCCCTTGGCTGCGCTCTGGATCCACTATGGATCCCATCGACTCATTTTAGCACCTCCGGACGGACTGTTGAGGCCATGAAAAGCAGCATTACATGCAGTGATCCCCGTCATGCATACTCCATGCATACCATATTCCACCCCCCCACTGCTGGTGCTGCTGCCTTATGGCAAGAATAGGCCAAGGCCGCCACAAGCATGCAGTCCTTAGTCGGTCGGCGAGTATAAGGCAGTCATTCTCCCTCGCAGATGGTGACTCTTTTTGGCTTGCCTTCTACCGTCATCTAGATTTCCATTCCGTCGTGCCTGTTCGTCGTCGTTGTTCTTATATTTCTTCCCTTGCGTTCCTTTTGTCCTTCGTCATCCAGAACCATTACCAGTATAATTTTCTCTCGAGAATCACCGTCGAGCTTCAAAACCCTCGCTCAATTCTCATCGTCGCCTCATATTATCAAACCACAAAACCTCAAAACCACTCTCACACCCGTCATCATGTGTTACCGTCTAGTCGAGCGCTTCTCCGTCTGCCGCTGTGTCTACTACGAGCACAGCATCGACATGTGCGCCGCCGCCAACCAGCAAGGCCACCGCATACAAGAGAAGACCATTCTCGTCGGCTACCTGTGCGGGCACCACTCCGACCAAGACACGCATCAGTCGAGCAGCTCCCCTACCGGCTTCCCAGACTCGGGCTACGCCAGCCGCGACTCCCACCACCGCTCGCCGCGTCACCACCGCAGATGATGGGTCCTGTCTTCCGTAGCCGGCGCGGCCGCCTGGCGCTCCTCCCCCCTCGCGCTGTTCGAGCTCAAAGCCTGGGCCGTCTACCTCTTTTCCTTCCGTCGTCGACACTCCAGCGTGCCGCCCTCGGGCCTGACGCGCTTGTTTGCCCCGCACCACGTGCCGGCTTCTATGCCATAGCCACACGAGGGTTGCTGGAGTGTTGACGATGGGGTGTATGGTACGATGGCCTCTTTCCTTTGCTCGAGTTCTCCTTTTCAGAAGTCCTATCATGGATGGCGCCGCCAGGTTCGCCGACTACAGAAGACATACATTGGAATGTTACGCATTGAGACGAAACACATTAGAGACGAAACGCAAAACAACGCGCATGAGTAGTACTACTCTGAGTACTACTACATGGGGCCTACTAGTGCCCACGACCACGACCACGACCTATGATATCTGATCACGCGTCACGACAGTTCTTTTTCAGTTTACTGCTACGGACCCACGCAACATAGCGCCAGGGGAGGATAGCGTTCTGGATTTCATCCCCTTCGCTTTTTTCTTCTGTTCGCTTCGCGC
The DNA here is from genome assembly GCA_001662605.1 of Pseudogymnoascus sp. 05NY08. Taxonomy (NCBI): domain Eukaryota; kingdom Fungi; phylum Ascomycota; class Leotiomycetes; order Thelebolales; family Thelebolaceae; genus Pseudogymnoascus; species Pseudogymnoascus sp. 05NY08. The sequence continues at coordinate 166,465 of KV458780.1, read as the reverse complement.
GTGCGGTCCTCACCTTTTTTTTTATATCCCTTTTCATGTGCGCTCATGTCTTGATGACTCTGTTACGGATGGATGTATTACCCTCACTCTTCCAGGGGAAGACAGGGCTGGGAACTATGGGCATACGCGGCGTCTTGTTTTTCTTCGGTTCATCGTCTGCACTTCTTTTTAAAGACTTCTGACTCACGTTACCCCATTTTATTTTCTCCCCCCATTCCACACGAGAGACGCTTTCCGGCCGTTTCCTCGTCATTTGTTCTTCTATTTTTGGGTTTTTACACCGTCAGCGATTTTTGATATTTTTGCCAGGAGCGAGAGAGAGCTATCATGCCCATAATGTTTTTTGTTTTATTTGTTCCTGTCACGCACCTCCTCTCATCTCAAGCCTCCGCGAGGCCTCGATTGGAAAAAAACACACACACACCGTCTTGCGCGAGCAAAAAAAGAAGGGCAACTGCGTTGCTCAAATCCTGTATTGTTACTGTTACTGTTTAATTTCCAGCCGGGCTCAGGAAGTTCGTTTTAGATAGACACGCCTGTGTGTACGGCCGTGAGCTCCCGTTCGGATTGACTCCGTACGAGGGCATGGCACGGTTGGCTCCCACATGGCTCATGGGGCGTGGGGGGGAGTTGGCATGGTGGAAGGGTGTTGGGTGTGGAGGGGGTTGGGGTTGGGAATGCATGCCTGGTTTTTCCCCTGCGGGGAGACTGGGTTTTCCTTGCGCTTTTGTTTGCGCTGCTGCTGCTGCTGCTGCGAGTCTGCGTCGTTGTTGTCATCGCCTTTCTATCTCTCTGTTCCTTTCCCTCGCTCGGTCGCGGGAGGGGGTGGCCAGTTACTGCTAGCGGTATCTGACTCCTAGGCATACAGGATGACTTGATGCCTTCTTGTGCGCCCTGACAGAAGAAGGGGGGCGGTTAGCCTACTGAGTAGGGTGACAGCTGACAGCATCGTCGCATGCATGCATAGCCTGGCTGCTGTGCATGTATATGACTCACCGGCTCTGGATGGGGATTACTGGGACTCTGTCGTCACGAGCCATTCTTCTTGCGTTGCGAGCTTTGGGGGACTGACTGGTTTGGTTCTTTGAAGGGCGCGATGGGGGGGATGGTGGGGCGATGGGGGACTTGATGGATCTCTGGGGTTGGTGGGGGTGGAGTAGCTAGTAGGTGGTGGGTGAATGAAGAATCTGTACAATCTCATAGATTATTCGTATGGGTTGGTGTTTGTGACGCGTTCTTTCTGTTGTGATGCTTGATCCTCAACAGTATGACGGGTGTCGTAACGTCTTACGTAGGGCTGCCAAGTCCGACAGCCATGAGAACATGTTGATGTATTTTGGGGGAGTTAGTCAGCACGTAGACCCCCTTGCATTTCGGCACAGATTCATCTCAAAGAGGCCGCTTGTGCGCCAGGATGCCAGGATGTTCCGTTCCGGCGGCTTTGAACAGCACTGGACCGAGCGGCTTCGTACTTCTCCTTCAATTATCAGGCGCCTAGTGCTTCTACGCCACGGTTTAGCGCAAATCCGGACCTTTTCGCGCAGATTTGCACACAGCCGCTGAACCAGAGGGGGGGCTCGTTCGAAGCTAGTCTAAATTCGGTCACTATAGATAGTATTGTACCAAGCCTGAAAGCAAGCCCAAAGAAGGCGGGCATAGTAGTACAATGCTACGGTCTGGGCTGGTTTAGTAGTTGAATATGAACTAGTTCTTAATAGACTAGATGGATTCTAAACTACCTAGGTTAAACTAGGTTTGTACGTAGCTCTACGTTTGCGCAAAACTACCTTAAAAGGTCTGCATTTGCGCAAAACCAAAACGTAGAAGCTCTAGGCGCCTGATAATTGAATATTAATTGAATATTAACTAGTTGTTAACAGAATCTAGATGGATTCTGAACTACCTAGGTTTGTACATAGTTCTACGTTATGCGCAAATTCTCCTTAAAAGGTCTAGATTTGCGCTAAACTAAAACGTAGAAGCTCTAGGCGCCTAATAATTAAATATTAATTGAATATTAACTAGTTCTTAATAGATTCTAGATATTCTAGACTGCCTCTAAGCTAGCTCTAAACTATTTAGGTTGAAACTGTGTTTGTACGTGGCTTTGCAGTTATGCGCGAATTCGCCTTACAAAGTCTGAATTTGCGCCAAAACGAAGACTAGAAGCTATAGCCAGCTAATAATTGAATAAGAATCGATTATGAACTGATTAGATTCCGAATAGACTCTGAGTTAGCTTTGAATAGATTGCGAGTAGACATCAAACTGGTTCCGAACTGGTTCCAAACCGGTTTCTAATGTGATTTTGCGCCTATTCGTCAAGAGGGCTTCGAATCTGCGCTGAAATGAATCTAGGTGGCAACTAGTTACGAACCAGTTATCCCATAAAGGCTTCGTTCTTCACAATATCACCTAAGACCTCAGCAATGAATAGTATAGGGAAATTTACTCTCTATCTACCAATCTATCCATAAGCTAAGACGCTTTTCTCTCTCCTCTAGATCTAGATAACTCACTACCTCCTCTATCTAGAGCCGAACTATCCCTTTTCCTCATGACTATGAAATTTTATCCTGTTTTGCCCTTCCCTCTCTATCTTGCTCTCATGTCTCATAACATAATAGATGGCGCATAGGTGCCTTCCATGTTCATGCAGGCACACACCCACTCCACTAAAGCACCACACCACATCTACGCCCAGATCTCCAAGAACTTGGCATCGAACTCCGCCTTCAGCTTCCTGAACGAGCGGTACACCTTCAGCAACCTCTCATACTCCTCGTCATCTGTTCCCCTCTCCTCCCACTCCTCCTCCATCCTCTCCTCCTCCTGCAACTTATCCTCCGCCTCGCCCCACTCCTCCGCAACACCCTTCTTCCCCTTCCTCGGCACCGCAGCCGGGCCTCCCGCCGCCGGAGCACCAGCACCGCCAATTCTAGCGTCCTCTTGTCCCATCAGCTCCTCCGCCTCCTTCTCATCTTGCTCATTCTCCGCAACATCACCCATTCCCATAACACCCAGCATCTCATCATCCGCATCGCGGCCCGCGACTACAACACCAAGGTACACCGCAAGAGCAGCACACACGGTGCCAAGGACGAGCGAGAAGTCGTTGAGTACGAACCACACGTCCTCGCGACGGATGCCGTTCGCGACCTCGAGGGCCTTGACGCTACCGTGCGCGAAGAAGTCGAGCAGGTACGCGTTGAGCGGCTGGCGGGTCTCGGTGGGGTGCAGCGAGATGTGCGGGATCAGTGCGCTCTCAAGGAAGATACCGGCACGCGAAGAGGTGCATAGGTCGGAGATAGAGGGGAAGGCATCGCCGTGGCCCGAGAGGGCGACAAATGGCGAGCGAGCGGTGGTGGCTGGGAGAGAGGGGAGGAAGGAGAGGTCTGATGCTGCTGAGTTTGCATCAGGAGAGTTGGCAGAGAACTGGGTGAGTGGGAGGGTCGTCTCGGCGCCCTTGACGTATTGCTCCGCGAAGGTCTTCACGTAGGTCGTGTAGATGGATAGGGTGTTCGCGTTGTGGGTCTCAAGGGTGGACAGAGCTGCCTTGGGCATTGGCGGAAGGTAGACCATCGAGGGAGACTTGTTGATCGCGTCGGCCATTGCCTGGCTGTCGGTGACGCGCGCGGCGCGGCGGCCAAAGATGTGACTGAGGACGAGCATGAGCTCGTTGATCACGGCGTCGGGCTCGGTGTCAATGTTGGCACAGACGTTGGTGAAGTATCCCTCCTTGAGGAGTGCTGAATTGTGTTAGCTTCATTCAACAGAAGGTTGTACATTACTTACAATGAAACGCCCAAGACGAGTTCTCGGTGAAGTACAGATGTGTGACTGGACCAGAGTAGTTCACAGGCTCACCCTTCGGGCCAAGTAGCCCTTGACGGCGGAGGTACTCGATCGTGAAGCGGAGGTGGTAAAGCACCTGCTCTTTGAATCTCTTTCCACCGAGATACAGTCTCGGCTGTGACAGAAGACCATTAATAGACTTCGTCGCGTAAGGCGAATGCTTCGATTCATTCAGCAGCGTGAACAATCGGAGCACCAAATCAGTAGTGATAGGGAAGTGTCCCGTAAGGTCAGGCAATCTAGAGCTCAAAAGGTTGCACGCGCGGTCACGGTCAATGTTCTGGAAGACGACATTACCCAGGAGATCGAAACCACGACGACCCGCACGGCCCGCAGCTTGCCTGAAGTTAAGAGCAGTCAAGTAGACAGAGTCACCTGAGAAGACCACTGTGGAACAGGGCATATTAATACCCAAGCTCAGCTCGCCAGTCGCGATAATGACACGCAGGAAACCCTTGCGGAAGAGGATCTCGACGCACTGTCTGTACTTCTTGTTCATACCGGAGTGATGGACTCCTATACCGCGCTGGATGAGCTCGACAAGCTCCTCCTTGACGTGCTTCCATCTCAGCTGCTTGACGAAGCGGTCGATTTCCGAGCGTTGGCACTTGCGCTTGTCGGCGAAGGAGTAGTCATCCTGTGGCTCTTCGGGGTCGAAGAGGTCCATTGCGCTAACCTCGCCACTGGCATCGTCGCGGGCTTGATCTGCCTTTGACATTTTGTCTTCCTCATCATTGGTCTTCTTCTTCGACACCTTTGGAGCCTTCTTCGCTGCCTTCTTCTCCTTCAACTCCTTCCACTCGGTCCACTTCTCAATCTTGCGCTTCCACTCTTTGCTCTCCTTAAACGCGTCCTCGGCAGTCTTGAGTTGGGTTAAGAGTGACAGACCTATGTCTTCGCAAGCTGTGCGGTCATAGTTGAAGAAAATCGCGGGCAGGGCACCTCTCTGATGCAATTGGTACAGAAGAGGCAGTGTAGTCTGTCGAAGATCATTCCTGTCGATCTCCTTCTCGCCCTCAGCAATAGGAGCCGGTTCCGTCTTCGTGGGGGTCAGCTCCTGCACGAGCTTCTCGAACGGCGACTTCTCGTCATTCATCCACGAAAGAAGTAGGATCTTCAACTTCTTCTCCCACTTGAAAATGTCAAATTTCTTGATGCACAGGGGCAGGGCCTTTGCGGGGTCGAGCTCGCTAGGGACCTTGTAGTTCTCAGTCTGCAGCTTGCACATAGCCTTCCATAAGATGAAGCAATCACGCGGCTCCAGTGCCAGATCGTCTGGCAAACCACGGGACCTATACTGAAGACTCGCGACTGGGTGCAAGAACGATAAGCCGTAAAGACCATCCAATCCAAGGCCGCCCTTTGTTGACTTCGGCAGACCGTTAAACTCAAAGCCCTTCGGTGGCTGGTACAAGAACTTTCTCAGATCAGAGTATCTCGTAGTGTGGCGAATCATGCTGAGCTTGTTGCCTGACGACTTCTGTGTCTCCGCTAGCCAGTCACTGAACTGCTCAGGGTTACCCACCGTCGCTGACAAGGCAATGATAGGGCACGGAGCCAAGAGAAGCAGTTGCTCCCAGACAACACCATCCTCTGCTGTTCCGATAGAGTGGATTTCATCAAAGATGATGCGACGAACCAATGGCGACCAGGTCTTTGCATTCGTTGGCGACAACAGCATAGTCTGCAGAATATGCGGCACTGTGACGAGAATTTGACATCCGATTGGGTTGTTAATGCGGTATTCTCTCGTGTGGATAGCCCAGATAGACTTTCCAGCCTGTGGGTACTTCTTGGAGAAGCGCCCCTGGATTTCAGCAGCGATCTGGTTGACCAACGCCTTCGTTGGCGCAACGTAAATCAGGATCCCCTCATTGTCTGAGCGTAGGATGTTCTCCATGGCGTAGAAACTGATAAATGTCTTACCGGCCGAGGTAGGTGCGACGACAAAGACGCTGTTATCCGCATCCAGCTCATCGAGGACCTTCCTTTGCCAGCCATCAGGCACGAAGCTCGAGACACGTGGATCGACCTTGGCGTCCAAGTCACGGTCCATGTATGGACCGCAGTGAAGCAGCTGGAACTCCGTCTGGTTAAGGCTGATCTTCAGTGGCTTGAGGTCACCGGGAAGCTTGAACTTGAATGAGAGTTTCCGGTCAGACGCAATTGGCGGTGTAGACGTGATGGCGTCGGTGATGCCTACGATAGTAGCAATTAACTCAGACTGCTGAACGATCTCCTTGGCCACTGGGGTCTTTGAGGTGGAAATTGCCCTGATCACGGTCCAGAGCAAAGCAACGACATGGTAACCTTCTGGCTTCTTGTCTGCCTTGCAGTACTTTGCCCACCAGTTCAACAGACACTGACACAAATACATGTTGATATCCGCTTCGACGTGCACGGATCTGGCAGAGTCGAGACCGTCGCGGTACATCTTGGCGCGGTTGTAGCGTTCCTGCTCTCCAAGAATCTCATCATACACCTTCATCACTCCCTGCCATGCCGAGAATGCCTTGTCGGACTCTGCATCCCCCTTCTTCTCTTTGTTAGCAGCAATGATCTGCTGTGCCTTGCTCAGGCCGCCAGCTCCACCCTTCTTACCACCCCCCTTCTTCGCAACCGGTCCAGAATCTTCCGAAGCTGGAGATGCCTTCCCGGATTTCGACGCCGCCGCCTTGACCTCAGCAGGCTTTGACTTTTTGACGCCAACGGTGATGGTCTCTGGCTCGAGAACTCTGCCGTTTGAGCCTGTCAAACTCGCTGCGTAGGCCGTCATTTCGGCCATGTAGAATTGGTTCTTCCTCAATGGGTTCTTCCACTTTGATACCTTCTCCTTCTCAATCGGCACGTGCTTCTTGGGGACAATAGGCTTGTGGGTCTGCCAGTATGAAGACTCGCGGTACAGTTTCATCGCCGACAATTTTGCCGACAGAGACGTATCGACGTCAACGTGGATGGCGGAAAGGTGCTTATCGAAAACCGGCTCGGTCAAAGACAAAACGGTGCTATCCGCAGCATCAACCTCCTTTCCGTTATTCTCGGCATCAGCATCCTTAATCTTGCGATCCTTAGGCGCCTTTCCAATGAGAGACTTCCCCGACAGGGAGAGGACTAGATCGAACACCGTGGACCAGTCTTCTGAAAGAGAAGGCGGGGGTCCCCCCTTCAAAGGACCAGTCAACAGAGCCTGAACAGTTGCCCTGAATAATCTGCCATCGATCATGTCGATGAGGTCAGACTTGACCCCTAACTTCTCCATGACGTTGACAAACGCGTCGTTATCCGCAATCTCCGTCACAACTTCCGAGAAGAGCTCCAGAAAGTTGTCGATCTTTTGGTCAAACTCATCTTCGAATCGGATCAGAGGGAATCGCCTCTGCTCGAGAGAAAGACGCTTCAAGATCACTAGGTGGAGCATATACGCCGAGGCAAGGAAGTTGTACTCCTGCGTTTGCTGGAGAATAACCGACGCGCCAACAGCTCCCACAATCCAGCTTCCCGGTGTGTCCTCCTCCACCTCTGATGCCAGCTCGTTGAGGGTGCTGGGATCCTCCAACCATTTCCCGATGTCGAAGGTATTCCTGGAAGCATTGCTAGCATCCATCGCCTTGTGTGCGGCCGCCACTTCTTCGTCAAAGTCCACTTGCTCGTGGTCTTCCGCCTCCAGGATCATAGTAATAATCTAAACAGCTCGTCAGCTTGTTTCCCAGTAAAGTCTCAGCCCAATGCAACAACATACCTTGCTATCCCGAATCTCGTTCTGATTAATCAGCGCCACATTCAGCTTGCGCGCATTAAACGACGCCAGTATTCCTCGCAACAGCACCTTCGCAGTCTTCTCTCTCGCGCCCTCCTGCACCTCTCTTCCCTCGGTCGGTAGCGCTCCATCGTGCGCCATGACGAAGAATACTGGAGAGTGTGCAATGAATGTGTTGAACTCATCGCTACCGAGGGATGGGAAGACGTGCACTTCCACTCCACAGGTGTCGGGGAGATGCACTTCGAGATGCTGGATGAGCAGCGTGCGTGTGAGGAGGTAGCGCGAGCGCTGGGCGTTGGAGCCGGGGGGTATGCATAGTTCTTTGTGGTCTGGGGAGGGTTAGTATATATTGCGGGAGAGTTCGACGGGAGGTATCTTACCTGTGAAGAAGGCAATGTGGAAATTGCAGTGTCTCTTGATGAGGTTATCGAGGAAGCGCTCGACTACAAATGCGGCATGTAGTAGTTGAAATCCACCTGTTCCTGTCAGCGAGTGTCCTTAACAATGTAGTAGCGCATCTGTAGTATCAGTGAATCCCCATCTTCCATCGAGGCTCCAGAGCCATGTCAAGCACCATGGATACCACCCCAATAGCCCAATACACTTGTGCTTGGCCACCATATACTCTTAGATCAACAACCCGATGGATCGACCGCGCGGGTTGCGTCTACTGAAGCTCCACCTCCATAAAGTGTGGTGGGGTCCTATATGCGCGGGGTAGCTTACCCTCAAAATCGATTCTCCCATCCTCAAAGCAGGCGCGGAGCAACGAGTCTCCCTCGACGAGAAACAGCTCCTTTCCGGCATAGTCGCCGACGAGATCTAGAATGCGAGGTGTGCGCGCATCGTACCAGCTCAGGACCGACGTTGTCGGTGCATCTGCTGCTGGTGGGCTTCCAGCCATATTCGTGGAAGGCGGGGTGGGCAGTCAGGTGACCAAGGAACCCTGATGACGATGAGGTTCCTTGTAGATGGAAGCAAAGCTGTACAGTGAAGTTGGTGATGGAATGAGCGAAAGGGGTGAAAGAATGTAAAATCGTAATTAGCCTCTCGGAGGTCTTGTTTGTTCTCGTATTCCAGTTTTTTACAGCGTGTGATGTTTTGTTTTGTTTTGGGGAATGAGGTTGTGCGGCTCTCCTGCACGCGAAATCCACAACCATGATTTTTATCGACTGATTCAACTTATCAGCGGGGTCGTTCTGCCTTATCCAGAAAGGTGGGGCGCGAGCAAAGCTATGCTGCACGTGACATTCTGTCATTATGATCTAGGTGCAACCTCGGCTTTCAACCACATTCAATAACTATCAAAAGGTGTTATATATATATATATGTCTATGACGGATTTGAAGTCTTCAATAATTATTGGGGACATCACGACAGTGCCATCAGTCCTGTCTACACATACACATGTTTTATTTGGGATCCAAGGTAGGCGGGGCTTGGCTGCAGCCAATCCTTCTAAACAACCACTCAGACAAAGCTGTGACAGTATGACAGTAATGGGAGCTGATGGGGAGCTAATGGGTTTGGGCGCGTATTTTGCGAAATGCTGCCCAGTCACAACCTGCAGGATATACCATGTAACATTAGTTCGGGTAATCAGAAAGCTCCCCATAAGTGGCGCAGCCTTGTCCAGGTGGTGTATAGAAACGTTTTCAATCGCACCCTGTCGCTTTCGTCCTTACATATATTTCTTAGCCACTACATTCCATGAAGCTGCTGGTCCAAAGTTCCACATAAACCCTGTTGGAAAGATTGCCCAGTGCCATTCTTGCCGGCTACGGCAGTGTGACTGTCAAAATATAGGAAATGGCCGACGATGGCGAAAGGCCCATCCGGGTGCTAAGCCTTGGTCGGTAGCCACATATTCCAGACTCTAATGCATTGTCTAATTTTAGTATGTAGATGGAGGCGGGGTGAGAGGGCTATCAGCTATCCTCATTCTAGATCATATCATGAGAAATATCAATACCCAGCGGAAGGCCGATGGAAAGGAACCGGTGGAACCATGGCAGTATTTCGATTTGATGGGAGGCACAAGTACTGGCGGGTATGCAGTATCTCTATATTTCCAAGTCGCATGCTAATTGTATCTTCTAGTATTATTGCAATCATGCTCGGAAGACTTCGGATGACTATCCCGGAATGCATTGAAGCTTACACGGGACTATCGAAGGCCATTTTCACGCCGAAACATTCCCGCGCAAGTCCTGCAAGAGGAGTAGAATTTCTGAACGGTGACGGGAAGTTTGATTCGGAAAACTTTGAGAAAGCAATCAAATCTCAGATCAAGATATCAAAAGTTGCGGAAAACGATGACCAGATTTTACTCCAAGACCCCGAATCGCCCTGCAAAGTGTATGTTACAAGCCAGTAATTATTCTATCGTTTTGCCAATCTCTAATGGCTCATTTGCAGTTGCGTATTCGCACTCCGTGAGAGCAATAGTAAGCTTGCCATCCTCAGAACCTACGATTACCTTTACGCAAGCCAAACGCTCTTCGAGGAATGCAAGGTGTGGGAGGCGTGTAGGGCAACCTCAGCAGCGCCAACCTTCTTTGATCCGGTACAGATTGGGCCATACAAACAGAGCTTCATCGATGGGGGTCTAGGCTATAATAATCCGATTTTCAAGGTCTACGACGAGGCTCAAAATATCTGGCCAGGTCGAACGGTCGTTGCCACAAGCATTGGGACCGGTGAAGTCCCAGGCACCGCTTTTGGTGGCAACTTGAAAAAAATTGCAGAGAGCATCACGAAAATCGTGACAGGGTGCGACGTTGTTGCTGATGACTTCTACAATGCAAACAAAGTTATGGTAGCGGAAGAACGCTATTGTCGATTAAGCGTGACACACGGTTTAGGCAATATTGGACTGGAGGAGCATAAGCATATCGGAGAGATCGTCGACCAAACACAAGAATATTTGAGCAGAGGGGAACCTCAGGCAAAGCTTAAACAGTGTATTAAGGCTTTGCTGCAGGAACGCGTTAATAATGGTAATGGTATATATCTTCTTAGTGGTCTCCAAACACCTGAAAGTACCGATTCTGTCAATGATCTACAGCGTCGATTCTTAGCCCTAAAGTCTGAGGCTAAGTAGGACGTGGGGGGAGGGGTTTGTTAGATTCATTGGAGTTATATCAATTTAATATTTATATCCAAAAGCAGTTTCTTATGTCTTGACTGGGCCCGTAGCTGATCGTGCATATCGTTTAGATACTCGGATATCTTCAGGGCACAATGATTTCAAAAGTGATGGTACGAGACACCTTCCTCTTAAATAACCGTTCTAACACTTTCTATAGCATGCCTAGAGTCGCTCAAATTCAAAGAGATGAACTTTCGGAAAGAGAATATCGTAAGCGCCAATGACGACACCTGTGGATGGCTGCTAGAAAATGAAAATTACGCCCGTTGGCTTCAAGACGACGATGGTCTCCTCTGGATCCAAGGAAAAGCAGGGGCGGGCAAGTCCACCTTGATGAAGTACACTTACGAAAAAATTCAGATGCCTACAGTTGATGCATCTGGTATTAAATTGAGCTTCTTCTTTCACGCACGCGGAACCGAGTTGCAGAAGACTCCGCTAGGAATGTTTAAGTCACTCCTGCTCCAACTATACAAAGGCGATTCGATGGCTCGCACGGAAATCAGGAAAGAGTTCAACAAGAACAGTGAGGATGGCATGGTCGAGGAAAAATGGGAATGGACCGAGAAAATGCTCGAAGAACTATTCTCCAACCTCATCTGTCAAATTTCACAATCGAAGAAGATTACGATTTTCGTAGATGCCCTAGATGAAGCCGGGGAGGTCGTCGCAAACGACCTAGCGACTTATCTCGCCAGCCTTTATGAGAAAGTGCAACACAACAATGGCACCATTAAGATATGCTTCTCGAGTCGCCATTACCCGATCGTGTCTACGAGAGTTGCGGATAACCAAAAAGTTATCGTTGAGCACGAAAACGGGCGAGGCATACGATTGTTCATCCAAAAGGAATTTGAAGAGAATTTACAAGACGATGGGCCGATCAAGTCCAGGGCGATGAGCCTTAAATTAGAGGCCGACATTGCTGCAAAAGCAAATGGAGTCTTCCAATGGGTGTGCCTCGTGTTGCCGATCATATTTAAAGCGGATCGGGAGGCAGAACCATTAGGTTCGATCCGAAATATACTTGATGGTCTGCCTAAAGATCTCAATGATATGTATCGGTATATTCTACAGGCTCTAATCAGCCAGAAGCAAAAGATGAGAGCACTAAAGCTATTTCGATGGGTATGCTTTGCAGCGAGACCGCTATCACTGGAGGAGATACGGCATGCCATGGCCGTAGTTGACAGCCTACCTCCACTCCGAGCATACAATCTCAAAGATTCTAGTGAATACGTAGAGCATGGCATTGAAACGCGGATTAAAGCCTTGTCTGGTGGTCTAATTGAAGTTAGAGCACATGATTCAGGGACAGTTGTTCAAGTCAGTCATCAAACTGTCCGAGACTTTTTACTAGACGAGGGATTCGAAACTCTGACAGACTCAAAGGTTTCGTCAGGTTCCGAGAAGCATACTGAAGGACTTTGCCACAATGTACTTGCTATATCATGCATCAACTACCTTTGGACAGAAGACGTTCAACAGCTGCCGAGCAAGCTGATTTGGGATCAGTTGCAGACTTCAAACACACCCCCACTACTACAGTACGCAGTCTCTGCATTCTTTTGGCATGCGTCAAATGCCGAGAAGAATGGCTACCACCAGGAGAGGCTTCTTGAACAATTTAACTACCGGTACACCCACAGAACTTTCAAAGACGATATATTAGACCAGGGGGTTTTCAGTCTATGGCGCTCAGCAGGTATAACATATTGTCTAAGAGACTATTTCGGTGTACTTCCTTCGGCTAGCTCTACGCTCCTGCACATCGCATCTATGGCGAATATTCAAACCGTCGTGAAGATTCTCCTTAAGAAAGGGGTGAAAATAGACGAGAAAGATAAACTCGGACAGCAAGCGATACATTATGCCGCCCGCGGAGGTGCCACGGAAGTGGCTGAGATACTAATTAAGTACTCAAGCTCTGTGATTAATGCAAAGGACAATAACTCCACAACGCCAATACAGAGGGCAGCCCGTCATTATAAAAGCGACGTTATGCGCTTGCTAATAACGAAAGGAGCTAAGACGAAGTGCCTCAATGAGGAGAATTCATGGAAGCTGAAAGAAGCCGGTGAAGACGTGGAGAAGACAGTTAGCCTCCTACTTGAAGACGGAGCAAAATTCAATGCTCTGTCACTACAAAGTGTGGCTAGGAGTGGTGACTTGGGAGCAGTCCAATTACTTCTAGCTGAAGGCACCGACGTTAATGCCCAGGGCGGACACTATGGCTCTGCGCTAGTAGCTGCAGTCCATAATGGCAATGACGCTGTGGTCAGGGTATTGTTAGAGAAGGGTGCTGAAATCAACGCTCAAGGTGGGGAGTATGGCTTTGCGCTAGTAGCCGCTGCCCACAATGGTTGATGAGAATATGATTGACATGTTGTTGCGTAGAGGCGCTGAGATCAACGCTAGAGGTGGAGAGTATGCCAACGCCTTAGCAGCAGCAGCGGAGAGATGCAATCTAGCGTCAATTAACACGCTCTTGGAGATGGGTGCTGAGATCAACGCTACAGGTGGAATCTATGGCAATGCCTTGATGACATCTTCATACAATGGCCATGAGGCCGTTGTAAAGGTACTATTAGAAAGGGGTGCTGATGTTAACTTCCACAGCGGAGAGTTTAGCACTGCGTTAACCGCTGCTGCCTACAATGGCCACGTGGGAGTGGTTAATATGTTGTTAAATCGAGGCGCAGATATGAGCTACAAAGGGGGAGTCTATGGCAATGCTTTAATAGCCGCTGTCAATAATGGCAAAAGGGAATTAGTCTTGCTATTGTTAATGAGAGGCGCCGAGACCAACACCCCACATGGACAGTATACCAATGCCCTAGCACTGGCATCAAGAAATAATGGGCTCGCTATAGTTCGGGACTTACTGCTGGATGGAAAGGTTGAGTTCGATCCGTTCTTAGCGGTGATAAGTAATTATGACCTAAATTACCTATTACAATCATTAAAAGTGGTGCTACTAGTAGCATCATTGGTAGGACGACTCGATATCGTTGAAGGGGTACTGGAATTTCTGGAGCAGGACCGTCAGCCACAGAATCTCAAAACTCTAATAGGTTTTAAATCCCTAATACTTGGCCGCGAGCGACTGAATGCAAGCATTGACAAGGGATTAGCACAATATGATGGCTATACTGCGTTACAACTTGCGGCCACCGCTAGTCACCTCGGGGTGGTGGATAGGTTGCTTACGGCTGGGGCGCAGGTGGATATTATCGCAGCTCCTAACGGAGGACGTATGGCGCTTCAAGCAGCTGCAGGAACTGGCAATCTATTGATAGTACAGAGATTGCTCGATGATGACGCAAGTGTAAATGCTCCTGTTGCTGAGATCGATGGACGCACAGCACTTCAAGCAGCTGCAGAACATGGTCACCTTAGAACTGTGGAGAAGTTGCTCGATGCTGGGGCAGATGTGAATGCGGCTAACTTCGATGGAAGGGGCGGAGGCACCGCGCTTGGAGCAGCTGCGAGAAACGGCCACCTTGACGTTGTCGTGAGGTTGCTCGCTGATAAGGCAGACCCGAACGTCAAAGGCCCTCGGTATATCGCACACACACCACTTCAAGAAGCTGCAGAATTTGGCCACCTTGAGATTGTGGAGACCCTGCTTACTGCTGGGGCAGACGCGAATTTTGCTAGTTCTTCGTATAGGGGGGCAACAGCGCTCCAAGAAGCTGCAGAACGCGACTACTCTAAGATTGTAGAGAGGCTACTCGTCTACGGGGCAGACACGAATGCTACTGGTGATAAGCATTTCCGATGCACAGCGCTTCAATCAGCTGTCATAAATGGCAATCTTAAAATGGTAGCGCAGTTGATCCACGCTGGGGCAGATGTGAATGCTGAGGCGGCGCTTAGCGGAGGACCGGCACTACGTGATGCTGTAAGGACTGGCGACCTTGAGATGGTGAGAATTTTAGTTGCCGCTGGAGCAGATGTGAATGCTTCTGCCGATGAGTATGGGTATAGTAAGCGCGCAGCCATTCAGGAAGCTGCTAAAAGGGGCCACCTTAGGGACGCGGTGAAGTTGCTCTCTAGGTCAAATGTGGAAACCCAGAGTCAAAATAGATCTACGGCGCTTTCTGCAGCTATTAGTGGTGGCCACAACGAGGTGGTCGACCTACTACGAGAGGCAGGAGCAAGATAGATTGCTATGGTGTAATATAACATATAACTTGAATACATACTCCTTGTTATCTAGCCCATTTTCTATATTCAAATGGGCTAGATGACAAGGTATATCACGCCTAGAGAACCTATAACAAAAGTGGTGAATAAAAGGGGCAAAGAAAAGGGAGGGGGTAATGACTAATGCCTCTAGTAGGTTTTTTTGCACGTTATAGGAAGGCGTGAGGTGAGGTGAGATGACTTCTCTAGAGACGAAGGGGATTTGTAAGGGAGTGGAGTAGAATACGAGGATGATGATGACAAGCGTAGAGGGGAAGGGAGCGTAGGAATCTAACATACTCTCACTTATTAAGGCGAGATTAGGATAGATATAATAAGATATAATATACTATACATAGTTACATACATATATAACATACTACTACTAGAGATCTTAGTAGGTATATAAAATCTAATAACACACACAACTTTAAACCCCTATAACTCACGTGGATGGAATAGTAATTAGCATAAGTATTTTATATGGCTCTACACTACTACATATTACATCTATAGCAAATAGTAAGATAGGTGCTAGCAATAGCGAGGTTAATTAATACAAATTTAACTAAAATCTAATAAGTAACTCCATAAAGCTTCGTCGTCGGCTGCAAGCCATGGATATTCACTAGATACTACTGTTCCTGCACTTGTCCGTCCTGTTGAAACTGTCTCAAAGTCAAACTCAAGCTCTCGCTCAGTTGAATCTACCATCATAGAGGCCGGATCTTGGTAATAATCCCCGCTTTCAAATTGAGTTGGAATAGAATCGGGAGTTCTAAGTGGACCGGGCATAGACTCCACGGGTTCTGCACCGGCATGTCCTTTCTGTTGAGCTAGAAATCTGCAGCGGTGAGAATTCCACCTATCCAGAACTCTACGCACCATCTTAGCGCATTGGTCTGCAGACCTGAGATCAATCTGCTGAAAGACATCAATACTGAGCTCACACAGCTCAGCCATGCTGAGGTTACTCTCTAGTAAAGGCTCGTCTACGAGCTTTATAAGCAATGTGAGCGTGGCCTGCAGACAATAGAAGCAGTAGTAAGTCCATTTCCGTAAATCTGGGACCGCCTTAAAGGAGCTGTAAATGTGGCGGATCATGTCGCTTGCCGCCTGCTCACCTTTGGCTTCTGATGCGATGGAAACCTTGTCACGTGTGGTCCTCTCCGCTTCCTGAAGGGAAGTTCTGTGCAAAATCATGACTGCCATGTTATAGTCTTGCGTTACTGTCAGCTAATGATTATCCTGATGCTAGTATGTGTTGGTAGTAAGTGAGAACAGTATTGGACTTACGGACTCTTAAGCTACTCTGTTGTCTAGATGTCCAACTTGAAAGCGTTTCTGGCGAGTAGTTTTGGTCTGTAAGATAGTCTCGAAATCGCAGGTAACTCGGGAGAGACTCTCGCCATTGTAACAACTGGGTATCGAAGCTATCAATTCGGTCCCACTTTAATGGAGGGGTGGTGATGGTTGTCTTCGATCCATCAAGCTATCATGGGCTGTTAGAAAAGCGGCGAACTCTCGCCCTGAACTCATGACTAGGAGGACCAAAGGCCTGGAGATGGTAACTAACGAAAGTCATAATATCCCTCGTTATCTGAGCAATTCCAGTAAGATACTTAATGAACACCGTTTTAGAAGTGGCAAGGTCTCCGAGCAATGCCTATTACTCGTCAGCAAGTGGTAACAACACCTGTGCACCTCCTTGTACTAATACTTACGGCATCGTCTTCGATATTCTGAGAGAGGAAAGCAACGTTGGCGTCGCAGCTCCTCAGGGACATCGGGCGCCCAGAATCTAAGCTCAGCTCCACCTCTTGGACATAAACCATGCACCAGGTACGTTTCGCCTCGTCTAGATACGTCTCACTCGGACTTTGACCTTGACCTGCTACGTTCAATCCGATCGAGAATGCCATTCGAGTTGCAAGACCGATAAGATTATACGCCACTAACGATTCTCAGTACCAAAAACAAAGCTGGGGTTAATGAGGGATTACAATTTGGTTTGATGACGTGCTGGGCATAAGCTCCCTATAAACACAGATGTATAAGCTACTGTCAGACGCGAAGTCGAGATGCGACCTACCATAAACATTGCAGCCTGTACCAGCTCTAGGTTTACGGCGTCGAACAGACGTCCGATGATTTCCTGAGCCTCTGAAAAGTACCAAGCTGCCCAAGATGAGCTGTCCTCTACGTCTGAGGAGTATAACGCCCCAAGGGCAAGAACAGCATAGAGGAGGCAGAACGACTGCTGTTGGACCTGATCGTCGTTATGGTTTCCGAAGCGACGGTTGCTGCTAAATAATTCTCTCAAACGTGCATATTTCGCTCGAAAGCTTGACATGTCAAAGACCGGAAAGTATATATGGATTGTGGTAAGAAAGCTCTCAATGTGCCTATCAGCTACATCCCTTTGAAGCGTTCGGTATCGTCTGTTAGAAGCAGTAAGTGGTACAACATAGTCACAGACCTCGACCAGCCTCTCAGGGTTGGCCAGACCGACGCTTGTTCTTGAGATCGGATTCACGCTCAGGGATTCATCGCGGGGTTGTGGTAGAGTAGCTAATCCATTATTGTCCAGCTGTCCAAGTCGCTTATTTATAGATGTGGCCAATGTTAGGTTCGATGTGCGGCCTTGAGAGACGAGTCAACATACAATGATCGAGAAGGCTTTAGATAATGCTCTTACCATAATATTCTGGACATCCGGTCTGCTGATTGAGCTCCGTTATAGAGGGTGTCGAGGGCTTCCCAATTGCGGCGCCCAAGACTGATAGGCTTTAATTAGCAAGATACAACAGCAAAGGGATCAAAATGCACCCCCCCTTCGTGCAGCAGTTGCTCACCTTCTCGAACAGTTCCCCACGATTGCTCTGAAAGTTGTTGGCGTGCTTCCAATCTAGAAAGCCTGTCTAAAGCTTGGTTTAACTTTCTGCACGCGCGTTCGGTTAATCCTGTTAAGTTGTCTGTCTTGCTCAGCGGGAATCGTACTCAGCTAGGTGGTCATTCTGGTCAGTTCGAGCGACAGCGAGACTGCACTCAATGTTCTTATTCCGGCATCCACGGCAAGGTCTACAGCCGTCACACTATAAATGTTAGATAGGTTTGGCCTTAATTTGAGTTTCTAATCTGGAACCACCTTGATGCGTTTCTCTCTACAGTTCTGACAAGCTTCTAGAGTCTTGTTGCGCGGTTTCCTTATCCGACGTGGCTCGATTCTCTTGGCCATTGGTATCGGTAATCTGGTCGCGAGCTGATCATCGGGTGCTCCGTGATTAGGGATGTGCGGCATGCTAGTCATCGCGGGTGCTCCGTCTGGTAGTGAATATTTTGGTGAAGATTTCTGAACAAAGAGGGCAGGAGGATTTACTGATTAGAGTTTGCTTGCAGAGCATCACGCGAGGATGACTTTAGACAGGAGCTAACTTTATGATGTTAAGGGAAGTGCATGAAGAAAGACAGGGCGAGAAAGGCGGGGACCGACCACCCCGTAGAAAAAGGGTGGGGTAGGCCGTATTAATTTAGCGAAAGTGGCGGTTTTTCCCACCATTACCTACCAACTAAAGTGGATTCTAGCGCGTTTAGTGATAACACCAGTATGACGTACGAAGCATGACATCGGATGCACAATTCCATATATCTCGTTGCAGGTGAGCGAAGGTTCGCGGCAAAGAATGAACTATCAAGCTAAGTTTTTTTTGGCTTTTCTTATTATTACGATGTGCTATATGCGTGCTATCCTAATCATTTGCCAACCGTTTGAGTGATACAATACTATCGTTTTAGGCAAGTGTCCAGAGCCTTTTTCACTTCTACGGTGAAAAGAACATCTGTAAGATTTGTGTTGACTCTCTTCGGCAACTTTGCGTCTCACACGAAATACATGCTTAAACACATTTTCCATTCTGCAGAACGCTTTCTTTAGTGTAGAGCAGTGTAGAGCACAATCCATATTTCCACAACCGTCATCGCGTGTGGGATGTGCCTGCCGTAAATTCTGTGGCCGGAATCATTCCGGAACACGACCTAACCGTGAGCGGAAGCGAACTGCGTCAAACCACCACAAAATTCGTTGCTAGTAGATAACTATGTGGAGCATGGGTCATCCTCGC